>PVIH01002399.1:8832-191277 GCA_004025045.1 Sigmodon hispidus | reverse complement strand
GGGAGTCAGGCTAGAGAGGTAGCTGAGCAGTTTAGGACACTTGTGGCTCTGGCAGAAGATCCAGTTCAGTCAGTTTCCAGAACCCACACAGTGGCTTCCAACCATCCCGGGGCATCCCATGCTATCCTCTGACCACAAGTACATGGTACACAGACATATGTGCAAGCAAAACACTCATACACATAAAATAAATAAAGCTAAAAAATAATCAAATCACTTTATCGTCATGAGCAAATAAAAACATCACACAGCTAAAGCAAGGCCACCAGCCACTCAAGTCTCAGACATGCCTTCCAGTGAACTACACTGGTCACTGTGAAGCCACGGCTCTTTGCTAAGGGTCTTGACACTTTGACTTTCAATTACATCTTCATGCCCTTAGTCACTACAAAAAAAGGAAAGAAATCAGCTTTCTATTTCCTTTCATGATTCTTTTGCCTGCTTTCTGTCCTTCAGTATCGCCCGAGGTCTGTCTCTCTCCGGCATCTTTAAATGCTGTTTATCATCCTCACACTTACAGCTGTTTACATATGCACATGTATGTATCAACTTGATGTTTTATATATGTATATACTGTCAAACGTTTACCATAATCGTGCTAATTGACATGCCCTTGTTTCCAGGTTTTTCTTGTGCTGGTGTGATGAGGACATTTAAGATCTACTCTCTCCGACTAAGAATGACTCACCAGATAAAGACAACCAAACGCACAAAGCTGTTCTCCATGTGTGCTTTACGGCTCTGTGCCCTCTACCCCATACACAATTTTAATAATATACTTTAGTTTTTTTATAAAAAGAACCTAGCTAAAAGGAGTTTCAGGTTCAGGGAGCGACCCTTTCTTACAGGGTGGAGGTTGGTAGAAGACACTTAGCCTTTGCATGCTTATACATGGATGAACATTCTGCACACTCATAAGCATGTCCAATACGCACTACTCCCTTTTTCCTAAAATCTTATTTTTTTACCTTCAATCAATCTACAGTAATTACATGTATGTCTAGGGTCAGTGTAGGATTTCAATGCATGTGTACAATGTATAGTAACTGCAGCAGAGGATTTGGTGTATTTATCACATTTCTTTATGTTGAGGGCATTCAAAAGCCTCTTTATAAAACTCCTTTGAAATATTCCATAAACTATTGTCAACCAGTGTTGTCCCTCTGCAGTGTCATCCCTGAGGACAGCATTCCACACAATGGCCTTTCTCCTTTGTAACTAATAAATCTTTTGTAGGGAAGCACTTTGAGACTGCAAACATCTGGCTCTTTATTAAAATTTTAATTTATTCATTTTTAAATTTATAGCCTCAGAGTTTCCTGTTTTATTACCATGTAACTTATTATGCTTTGGAGGGGAGTGTGTAAATGTGTTAAGTATTGGAACTGATTTTTTAAAAATTTATGTGTGGGGGGGTATTTGGTGTTGGGGGGGTGCACTCACTCCACATCGTGTGTGGAGATCTGAAGTCAACTGGAAAGAGTTGCTTCTCTCTTTCACCATGTGGGTCCTAGGAATCAAACTCAGGTTGGCACTCTTGGCAGCAATCACCATCACTCATTAAGCCCTTTCGCTGGCCCTAAAATAAAATTTAAATGCTAAGGACCTGAGGTGTAAATCCTCCACTGACCCCGGACCTTCAGTGAACTGGTTGGTTGTCATCATCCTTTGATGAAGCTTAGGTTCATATCACTGAGATTCCTGGGGTGTGTGTTTGGAGTTGGAGGTGGGGGTATGAAGGTAGAGTGTTGCCTGGTGGGAATTGGGGGGTACCTCCCCAAAAGGAAGTGAATGACAAGAAAAATGGGAAGAGAAGATTTCCCCCATGGAAATAGCTTCAGCAAGGCAGTGGTGGTGCACACCTTTGATCCCAGGCAGATCTCTGTGAGTTTGAGGCCAGCCTGGTCTACAGAGATAGATCAAGGACAGTTATGGCTACACAGAGAAACGCTGTGTTGAAAAAGAAAACACAATAACAACAATAAAACAAACCACAAAAAGAGACTGGTGTTGGCATATGGATTTCTTGGGATGGAAATAGGTATCAGTAAGTAAGGACACAAGCCCTTCAACCCAGTAGGGGATCATTGATCAGTGGGCAGAGAGATCCTGGCCTACTTGCATTTAGAAGCCAGAAAACTTTGTGAGGTTGAGAGCAAGCAGAGGCAGGCACATGTGGCCTCTGCTGAGGACTATCAGAGGGCAGAGGACCTGTCCTAACAACTGCTCCCCAGAATAATACAAGTAAGAGACACAGAGCCAGCTGTGTGTTGTCTAGAAGGCATTCCCAGGGACAGCCACTGCCTGTGCCGGGGTCCTGGAAGTAATACAGATGGGAAGACACAGCCAGCCACCACAGAACCCTTTGGAAGCTCCATTTTTAAAATTCAGGAAGTATCTGCCACATTACACAAATTATGCTTAATGCCCCCCATTCTCTTTTGCTCCCTCAGGCTTTCTCTCTCTGCCTCTCAGCTACAAATCTACAGAGTCTGCTTATCATTCTTGTATGTGTGGGCTATTTTAGGAAGCTGTTTGTATGTTGGCGGTTGTCCCTGGCCTGACCAGAGCACACCTCCACAGACAGACACATTCTGCAGATTTCTAACAAAGCAAATATGTTGGTTTTGGCACAGATCTGCCCCAACATATCAGACTATATAGCTTAGTTGACTAGGAGAAAATATTCAGGGAAAACACATTTTATGACTTTAATTGTTATTATAGGTGCTTTCAAAAAATAAATCTGTGACCTGTAATATATTTAAGTGAAAGAACACGCATCTGGTTCTGATTAGCTCTGGAGCCTGTTGGCTGACTTACATGGGAGCCTTTTCTGGAAGTCAACTCTGTGTCTAGGGACTTTGTTTTCACCCCAAGCAGCACAGTAGAGACCTTGTTCCTACACAAAGGCATTAACTGTTAGTGTGACCCCTCATGAACATGGCAATGCTAACCAGACCCCTCAAGGCAGAGTCCTGTCTTGAAGGAGCACACAAGCAAGGCAGAAGGACAAGGCCTGGATAGAGAGAGTTTCAAGACTAGGCTCTGGGTGCTGTCATTATAACCTCCATTGAAGGAGGCTTCGGTATGGCCAGCATTCCTATTCTAGGTCAGGGCCGGAAGATAGAAGAAATGATGTACATGGTGGTACATCTTGCTTTCATTATGGCCAGCTGGTGTAACTTCTAACCGATAACCTGGAATATTGTACCTTCTTCTCATGAGACAGAGAGAGCTATAATAAATGCATTTCACATTCTTTATGGGAAAAGATGGCTGGATGTATGACAAGTTGAATATGGTACTGTGTGCTTGTAGCTCCAGCTCCTGGGAAAGCTGAGGCAGAGGATTGCTTAGGGGAAGAGTTTCAGTGTAGCCTGGGCAATGTAGTAAAACTTCATCTCAATTTTTAAAAAAATATTTATAAAAATGGGTTATAACAAAGCCAGGTAACTGCACCAGAGCCCAAGGACCCTGAGCGGTCTAGAAAGAAGTATCTAAAACTTAAAGCCTATAGCTATAGTCTGTGAACTGCAACAGCCTAGCTACTAGGACCATTTTCCTTTCCTTTCTTTTTTTGAAGGCTTATTTTATTTTTAAGTGTATGGCTGTTTTGGCTGCACATATTTGTATGTATGTACACCACATGTGCTCCTGGTGCTCATGTAGTTCAGAAGAGGGTATCTAATTCCCAGGAACTGGAGTTATAGGCGATTGTTAGCCACCATGTAGGTGCTGGGAACTGAATCTGGAACCTCCTCGAAAGCAGCCAATGGTCTGAAGCACTGAGCCATCCCTCCACCCCTTCCCCAGCAGTCCATCCCCCACAGCTCACTTTCTCCCTGATGAGGATGGAAACCCACTCATGCAGAGCCTTATGGGAAAGTGCTCTGCTCCCGAGTGTGGGCAGGTCTCCCTGGAGCAGCCTAGTCTCAGTTCTCCATTTTTATGTGTTCACAGTTCATTCCAGGTGTCAACTTGATAGGAGTTCAGGACCATCTAGGACATTTATGAGTACATCTTCGATGGACTGTGAAGACTTTTTCAGAAAGGAATAAGTGAGGGGTGGAGAGATCCACTTGCTTCTGCCTCACGAGTGTTGGTATTAAAGACAGGTGCCACCACTGCCCAGCTGAGACACCGAATTGTTGGACAACAGGCATTGTGGTGCATGCCTGTAAGGCCAGTACCACTAGGGGCAGGAACATACGGTAAAAATTTTATAGATGAGGAAATTGTTATGAAGAGCTTAAATGTAAGGTGTGGTGGTGTGGGCTTTAATCCCAGCTCTCAGGAGGGAGAGGCAGGCGGATCTCTGTGAGTTTGGGTCAGCCTGGTTTATAAGGAGAGTTGCAGGCAATCCAGGACTACACAGTAAGTAAGACACTGTCTTAAAACAAATACAAAAAGCTTAAGAGACTGAACTTGGCTAGTTCTCAAGCAAGCACTGGTTACATATAGCCATTCATTCTGATTTTATGGTGAAATCAGATTGTAATAATTATGAATGACACAAACCACTCACAGAATAAATTACAAAAGAATTCTGTTAGTTTCCTGGTCACATTATTTTTCTTCCAGTCTATCTGCTTAGTCTCCTATTCTAACCTCGTGTCCTGTTGTTCTTTACATCCCTTGCTTTCCAATACCTGACTACCACCCTGACTCGGGCATCTACTCTGCCTGCCTTGAGCGCTCCTAATAGCTTTTAGCTGGTTCCCTGGCTTTCTGTTACTTCTCATTCCAATTCACTTATCAAGTCACAGAAAGATGAACTACAATACAGCTCTGTCTGTGCCCCTGCCAGGCTCAAAGCTCACCAGAGAGCCATGTCGGAGATCTCTCACGGGTTGCCACCACCAGCCTTCCAGATGTTAACCTGTGAGTCAACACACTTTGACTGAGTCCCAGGACTTTGAGTAAGCTAGGGAAATCCAAAACCAAAAGGACCTAGTTTCCATCTTCAAATTGTTTGCCTCAGTGAGAGCATAGACTTATAAGACAATGCAAAAGAGAAAGATAATGGTGGTGAATAGACGTAGCCGGAGAGGAGCATATGCCTTTGCCTGGAGACATTAGAGAAGACTTGGCAGAGGAAATTTTGAGCCCAGAGAATGGAATGAAATGGAAGGGATTCAATGGGGGAGGGAGCTCCAGACAAAGGAGGCAGTACACAGGGACAAGGTGGGTAGGTTGTATCTTCAGGGGTGGGCAAGCAGCTAAGTCTAGTAGAGTATGATGGGATGTACTGGAGGCTGAGAAAACAATTACTGGATAAAACCCCTTTTTGAGTCAACTTGTAACATGGATACGGTTCCAACCCCAACCTACAAAACCATTTTTATGGAAATAGAACAACCAAAATAAACTTTCTAAAAGGCTAATGAGGTCTGGGGAGGTAGTTCATTTGATACTGTGCTTGCTGACCTGAGTTCAGCCCCACATAAGAGAGCCGGTCTGGTGCCTCCCATCTGTAGCCCCAGTGCTGGGGGTTGGGGACAGCAGGAAAGCGCAGAAGCAGGCGAGTCTCTGGAGGCCAATGGCAGGACAGCCAACTGATGAGCTCTGGATTCAGGAAGAGACCTTATCTCCAGCCCTAATAAAAATATTTAAAGTATTACTTTAAAAACACATAGGTAGAAATGATTCATGAAAACACTCAAATGTTCACCTCTCATCTCCATACACCTACACACACACATACACACACATATACAAAAACATTGCTTGACTCAGCCTTTAGATACATAAACATCTAAAATTTATGGTTGAAACTGTGGCCATGAATTTGAGGACAGATAAACAGGTAGACAGAAAAGTGTGGGAATGGATCTGGCACATACTCCCAGAACTGTGAATGTGTATATATGTACTCAGATCAGGATCGGAACTGGGGATCCTCCAAAGGACAGCATTGGAAGCACCTGAACATTTTGGAAAAGATGTTTGATTCTCTTTCTTTTCTCTTTGTTCACAAAATAACCAGGTCAGCAAGGTCGTGTGGTGCAATGAGAAAAAGTCCTTTATAGCTGTGCTGTGGGATGTGGTTACTGGCCTAACTCTAAGTAATTACTGAACATCTTAAATGGAGCTTGTGTACTAAGGGATCACATTTTCTGTTTTAATGGACTGAAGTATAAAATTAAACAGTTATTTGTGGTTAATGTCAACCACATTGAAGAATATAGCTCTATACAAGCTAACAGTACTATTAATTCCATAGGAAAGAGGGCCTGGAGAGATGGCTCAGAGGTTAAGAGCACTGACTTTTGCAGAGGATCTGGATTTGACTCTTAGCACCTGCATGGTGGCTCACAACTGTCCGTAACTCTAGTTCCAGAGGATCTGTGCCCTGTCTGACTCTCCAAAATACTAGGCATGTGTGGGATATACAGATATGCATGCAGACAAATCATTCAAACACATAAAATAAGATTTAAAAATGATACAGGGGCTGTGGTAGTTTGAATGTAATTGGCTCCCATAATCTCATAGGGAGTGGCATATTTGCAGTGTTCCAGAACATAATCGCATAGCAGTCCAGTGTTTCAATTGATCTCCTATTGCCTTCAAGATGTAGGACTCTCAACTACTCCATCACCATATCTGCCTATATGCTGCCATGATCCCCACCAACAATAATGGACTGTACTGGCTGGTTTTGTGTGTCAACTTAAGCCTTAGTTAAGAAAATGCTTTAATGAGATCCAGCTGTAAGGCATTTTCTCATTTAATGATCAATATGGGAGGGCCCAGTCCATGGTGGGTGGGGCCATCCTTGGGCTGTTGTTCCTAGGTACTATAAGAAGGTGGGCTGAGCAAGCCATGGGAAATAAGCCAGTAAGCAGCACCCCTCCATGACCTCTGCATCAGCTCCTGCCTCCAGGATCCTGCTCTGTTTGAGTTCATGTCTTGATTTCCTTCAGTGATGAACAGCAATGCTGAAATGTAGGTCAAATAAACCTTTTCTCCTCAACTTTCTTTCTTTTTCTTTTTTTTTCTTTTTCTTTTTTTTTTTTTTTTTGTCATGGTGTTATGTCACAGCAATAGAAACTCTGACTAAGACATGGGCTGAACCTCCAAAACTGTAAGTCAGCCCCAGTTAATTGTTTGCATTTATAAGAGCTGCTGTGGTCATGGTGTCTGTTCACAGCAATATAACCCCAACTAAGATAAGGGCTATTTCCTGAGAACCCAGGAATGGGCCTAACTGAGTCCATCATCTTGGCCAGTCTTTAATTAAAGCTTGCTTCAAAAAAATTCTAAGAAAGAAAAACTATCATATTTTGACATGGAGGAACATGTATAAACTTCTAGCACTTAGGAGGCTAGGGCAGATTGAGAATTTGAGGCAAGATTGGGCTACCTTGCCTCAAAAAAGGAGAGAACCTACTAGACTAAAACATAAGTATATATTTATGTAATCTTGAAGGACGGGTCATTTTGATATAATATCAGAAACAGAAACCATAAAATAAAAAAAGGCTTTAACTAAACATGTAAAACTTCAGAGTACATGAAATTCAATATATTAAAAGACACACACACGGGTAGAAAAATTATCTTATACTAGGCCATTAAAGGTTTGCTATTTTGTGTATAAATGTTACTAATTAGTTAGTAATTACTCAATTACAGATTACTAATTAATTGCTAATGTTAATTCACATGAATTGTGAATTGATCAACAGTAGATGAAAAGAGCTTTAGATAAACAAGTGCGTGGCATGAATAAAAAAATCATAGAGGTGTGGATGGCCAGGGCCAGAGAGATAGGTCAGAGGGTTATGGTGGCTGTCACAAAGCAGGATAATCTAAATCCAGTCCCCAGGAACCACATGGTAGAAGGAGCAAGCCACCTACAAGCTGTCCTCTGGCCTCATAGGTGCACCATGGCATGTGTGTACATTTGTACATACCTACATCCATAACTTTAAAAAAAAAAAAAAAACTGGGGCTGGAGAGATGGCTCAGCGGTTGAGAGCACCGTCTGGTCTTCCAGAGGACCCGGGTTCAATTCCCAGCACCCACATGGCAGCTAACAGCTGTCTGTAGTTCCAGTTCCAGGCAAAACACCAAGGCAAATAAATAAATAAAGTTTAAAAAAAATTTATTTATTTATTATTTATTTATTTGCCTTGGTGTTTGCCTGGAATAAATAAATAAATAATAAATAAATAAATTTTTTTAAACTTTATTTATTTATTTGCCTTGGTGTTTTGCCTGGAACTGGAACTACAGACAGCTGTTAGCTGCCATGTGGGTGCTGGGAATTGAACCCGGGTCCTCTGGAAGAGCATACGTTGCTCTTAACTGCTGAGCCATCTCTCCAGCCCCCATCCATAACTTTTTAAGATACTGCTATAAGGGCAGGATACAACAGCAGTAAAAGCTTACTTATGGTGTATGTGGCCCAGGGATAGAGAATTGGGTATTTTCCTACATTGCATATACAACGTAAACTGCAACTTGATCCAGCTTTCCTGGAGAGATATTAATTAGCATTAAAGATCAAACTGTATATTTTTAGGTCAAATTTCAGGTTTTTTTTTTTAAAAAAAAATATGTCACATATGTTTTACTTAAGTTAAGGTTCCCAGATCTTGCCTCCATAATAGCTATCATGCAGGTCCCATGTAAGTTTCCATGCAGTGCTAGGGAGCCATGGAAAACTGAAGCCCATGTGAGTGCCAGGAGGTCATAAACCCTGCTGTTTCCTAAGCTTCTGCTTAGCTGTGTGTCAAGCACTTCACTGGCAGCAACACTTCATTCTCAGCACAGCCTCAGGAAGCCGATACTGTCTCCAGATGCAGAAACAGACCCCAAGTTCAGAGTGACCAATGTACAGCCAGAACTGCAAGGGCCTAAGATACCAAGGTGACAGGCAGCAATAAGACCTCCCTAAACAAAGACACTTCCATCCCCAACCCTCCTGTTAGAAGCCACCACTCCACAGGGAAACAGAAGGAGGAGGAGGAGGAGGAGGAGGAGAAAGAAAAATCCCCAGGACCACAATATCAGGTGACCTAACCCTCTCTTACATTAGATGCTTGCGCTCTCTTCCACGGTAAAGAAAGTTAGAACTTGGTCTTAAGGAGTCTGAACAAATTCATGATTCAATGGGGACAGAGACGGTAGACCTGTCTGAAAAGGAATTTGGAGAATTGAGTGTCCTCAGACTTTACCATCTGCTTCTCCACGAGGACCTGCCAAATGATGAGGGAATGCTGTGTGTTTCCGGTCTTGTCTCATCCATCTCACACACTGAGCTGGGGTGCAGGTTCTCCCTGAGGGGGAGGTTGGTCCCTGGAGAGGGAGATCTTAAGACTGCCCCCTGAGCCTGAAATAGTACGAAGTGATGGGGGGGGGAGTGGGCGGGGAAAGCCGAACACCATTTGGTCTCCATCAAGACTCAGAAAGCAACTTAGGCCCACACTATAATCAAGAGTTGGGTTTATAGCAAAGAAGTTGGCAGCTGAGACATTTTCCAGAGTGGCCAGAGTAGCCTGATTGCACAGGTCCAAGGCTGGAGACCCAGTATCAGAGTGATTTCTCCTGGGTCTGGCAGAGTGGGACAGAAAGGAGTGCAGGGGTCAGGTTTTAATTGTTGTTGTTGTTGTTTAAAAAGAAAGAAAAGTACAGGCCTGCCTCTTTCTTCAAATAAATGTCGTTTGCTTTGGTTTCTGTGTTTTAAAGACATTTTTCAAAAGTAGCTTATGAAAACACAATTCTGTCTGCTCAGTTGAGCCTTAGCTGCAGTCTGGAGCAGGGCACCAAACCAGGAGGTATTCTGTTGAGATCAGGGGCACTGACTCTTCCTCCAGAATAACATTTCCAAGTTCTTTCTCAGTCCTACTCAGTCAATCTCCAAGGCTGGAGACAAGCTCTGTCTTTCACGTGCATTACACAGGACAACCCAAGCGTTGCTGGTAGGTGACAGGACACTTCTCCAAATCCCTATTTTAGACAAAGAATGAGAATAGGGAGGTGGAGCCTATGGTTGCTGAGTCCTTCCGTCCTCTTTGTGTCTTTAACACAATTCAGCAGCTCCAGGACTTAGGAGAATAAACTTGTTCATATATCTGGGACATACCAGGAGCTGCAGGGGGTGGGGGGACAGACACAGCCCAGAACAAGGCTTAGGATATGGGAGACTTGGTCTGGCTCTGTGACAGCTGTGTGGCAGAGCAGCTTTGTGACACCATTGGATCAGGACTTGACTATTGGGCCCCAGGTCTTCATTTGTAAAATGGAGACAATGAAGAAAGGCATTGGCTGTTCGGTGAGTGTTAAGGTCTGCCTGATAGAGATGAGCATCTTTCAGACCTCCAGCAAGTATTCACTGAGGCAGTGTAGGAGAAATGCTCTGAGTAACGTGAAGCTCTTTGTCACAGTGCACCAAGAATGAACCAGGAATGTGGGCTGATAATTAGTGTCCCATGAAAAATGAACATGGTTCTACAGTGAGCAAAGGAAATGCTTCATGAAATTGAATTAAGCGGGGGCTGGAGAGATGGCTCAGCGGTTAAGAGCACCGTCTGCTCTTCCAGAGGACCCGGGTTCGATTCCCAGCACCCACATGGCAGCTAACAACTGTCTGTAGTTCCAGTTCCAGGCAAACACCAAGGCAAATAAATAAAGTTTAAAAAAAAAAAAAAAAAGAAATTGAATTAAGCAGTCTTTGATATAGGGCCTCCTCTTTGAGTCTTCTATTAAATGGTCATTTGTGACTAGCCAGGGTGAGAGGGCATGAGTGTGTATATGTGTGTGTGTGTGAGTGTGTGATCATCTGTGAATGTATGTGAATGTGTGTGATTATCTGTGAGTGTGTGTAGGTCAATCCAACAGTGGGGAGCACTTATTACACTTCCCTTTGAAAATTATGGTAATATATACATGTATGAGTGACAATTTCTTGCCTAATCAAATACCAAGACAAAATGTGAGGGAGTAGGGGATTTATATGATGATATATTGTATAGTCTGAAATATCAGAGGACAGAGCCAAGCCTAGAAGGTCAGGGAGTAATGGCCCAGACCTTTAATCTAATTACTCTGGAGCAGATTCTGGATCTCTGTGAGTTCAGAACCTAACAGACCCAGGTGATGGTGGCACACACCTTTAATCCTAGCTCTAGCAAAGTTGAACCAAGAAATGAGAAAGCCGAGTGGAGAGAGAGAAGGAAGGATTTCAGCTTCCCCAGCCACTTCCCTTTTTGGCTGAAGATGAAGAGACTTTCGATCTGAGGATTCCTGGAGACCGGCCTGAGGAGCTGGCGGGTGAGAAGTGGCTGTGGTTTGTTTCTCTCTCTCTGATATTTCAACTTTTCTCCAATATCTGGCTCTGGGTTTTCATTATAATACCAAACAGAATTTGTGCAATAGGCTTATCTGGGCTTCCAGGAGGATATAGCCTATCGGTATGGAAGCCATGGCAAGAGGAGAATGAGGTGATAAGCACACGCTAACCATGTCAGGAAGCAACTTCAAGACTTCCCCAGTGACTCACTCACCTCCCGCCCAACCCCAGCTGGGGACCAAGTGTTCTATGGGGTACAGTTCACATTCAAACCAGGATAATACAAAACACATTGTTTACTCTCCAGGACCTTTCTGTTCTTGTTCAAATCCCCCTCCATATCTCTGTTATCATGTCCTCCCCACCCCCTACATCCCCCACCCCATCCATCTTCAGAATTTTCTCATTTTCCCAAACAGAAATTCTGTTGCGTAGTAACACAGAGTCCCATTCCCCAGCCAATTCCTATAAGAGGAATCCCAAGGGACTCACTCCACTTACCATAACACTCTCAAGGTTCATCAGTGTTGTGGCAATTGCTAGACTTCCTGCCCCTTAGGCCAAATGCTGTCTGCATTATATGAATATACTACATGTTGCCAATGCATCCATCTCTTAATGGACATTTAGTTGGTTTCTGTCTTGGCTGTTGTGAAGTTTGCTCCTGTGAACAAGGAGGGATATATAAAAATCTAATTCAGAAATGGCATTGCATCTCTTGGGCTAGAGCTTTGTAAAAACAAAACAAAACAAAAAACCCAGCTTTTTATAATTCTAAGGGGATGAAGTGAGAACATTCTGGAAGTTTCCAAGAATCTGTCTTTTCTGAGTGATACTGTGTCATGGGAGTCGGATCCAATGGGTCTCTGTAGGGCTTAGTTTCTGCAGTAGGTAATACTCTAGATAGACTTCTGAGATCTGAGATTCTTCCACCTAGTGTGGCCCCCTTCCCACAGCAGGGGCAATGAGTGAAGGATGAGAAGAGCCAGGGGAGGTGGGGACATGAGCATGCAGCAAGGAATCACTTCACATGTCACTTCAACATCCACATTTTACCTTTTTTGTTTTCAGTGTTGGGCTGGATCTCAGGGCCTCTTCTGTGAGGCTAAGCCTCAGCCCTGGCCCCGCCCGGCACTGAGGGACTGAGGCAGTACTCCACTGCCCAGCCTCACCTGTGGATACAAGGTAAGCCCTCCACTGCACCACAAGCCTGGCCCTTAACTTTCTCTTCTTAAACATCTATTTTATTTTTAATTATGTGTCTATTTGTATGGGGTGAGTGGGTCTGTGTTCTTGTGAGTATAGGTGTCCTTGGAGTTCGGAAGTTACAGGCAGTTGTGAGTCTCCTGACCTGGGTTCTGGGAACTGAACTCAGGTCCCCTGCAATTTTTTTTTTTAACTTTTGATTTGTTTATTTGCCTTGGTGTTTGCCTGGAACTGGGAAATGGAACTACAGACAGTTGTGAGCTGCCATGTGGGTGCTGGAAATTGAACCCTGGTCCTCTGGAAGAGCAGTCAGTGCTCTTAACCACTAGCCATCCCTTCAGCCCTGCCCCACCCACAACCTTCTTTAATGAAGGCAAATGGTAATTCAGGTCTTTTCTCAGTCTAGTGCTTCAGATACCAGGCTTCTCTGGTTCTCCCAGAGATGTCCTGCCTCCAGAACTGGTACCCCAATGTTACTCCAATCTCGGAGTCTTCTCCTCTTCAGTCAGCCCCAGGTGTATAAAGAGATCTTCTGCCATCTGCTTGCTCTTTTCTCTGGTCCAGTGGCCTCCCTATAAACACACAGGTTTGCACCTGTGCCACTAAGGGGGACTTCAGGAATTATTCTTTTCCCATGGAAGATGAGAATTTTTCCAGTCTCTTTTTAAGATAGGATAGGAATCTCTGGCTGCTCTTTGAATTTTAAATATGATAACCAGGTTTATACATTAGTGGGGTTTGCCTAGTTTCCTTGGCAACAGCTCTAACTTGGAGCCCTCGCCATAGCACACATTCCATGATGATAACATCCCACCAATCCAGAAGGGAAGAAGCCTCAACCTTTCAGAGTGATGGACGTCTGAGAGTAAGCCACAAGGCAAACCAAACTCACTGAACCCCTGAAATAATGGTCACAAGTCTCTCTTTAACATTAGAAATTTTACTTGAAAAATGAAGAAAAAAGCATCTTTAGACTTTAGAAATTGTGTGAATTTTTTAAAAATACTTTTGCTGTTGTTTTCTTTTTCAAGACAGAGCTTCTTTGTGTAGCTTTGGCTATTCTGGAACTTTCTCTGTAGACCAGGTTGGCCTTGAACTCAGAGATCCGTCTGCCTAGGTGTGCGCTCCCATCACCTGGCTAACTCTTTAATTTTTTAAAATTTATTTTCTTCTTATTATTTGTGCATTGCTATGACACAGATGTAGAAGTCAGAGGCCAATCCCACAACCCTGTGCTGCAGTGGGTCCTCTCCCTCACTGTGCTGCAGTGGGTCCTCTCCCTCACTGTGCTGCAGTGGGTCCTCTCCCTCACTGTGCGGGCCCCGAACTCAGGTCATCTGACTTCACCCTCAGCAGCAAGAACCTTTACCACTCGGCCTTCTATCCTGCTGACCTCAAGAGTGTTTTTGAAAACATTTGTGCACGTGGAGGCTGTTGGAGGAAAATTTGGAAGGGGAGGGGAGTTTTAAGTAAAATTCCTGATGTTAAAGAAAGACTTTGTGACCACCATTTCTCCATGATGTGGATCCCAGATCCTATGGCTTCCTGGCACACACCTTTACCTACTGAGCCATCTCACTGGCCAAGGCCAACCTTAGATCCCACCTCAAAAATAATTTATTAGCGGGAGATGTAGAGAAGAGAGAATGACCTGAGGGGGTGGGAGGGGGAAGGGACCTTGAATAAGGATATACACGGACAGAAAATGTGACTTTATTCATAATAAAAAAGAGAGAAAAAATAATTTATTACCATGTGTTAATTGTGAATATTAATGGGGTCCAGTGTAATATTTCCCCATATGCATATAGTGTACACTGACTGCACCAGTCTCTCTTTCACTATCCCCATTCTTTCCCACCCTCTAATAATTCTTTATTCAGCTACTCTGTTTTTCGAGTTTCCACATAGTATTTATTCTTCTTTAACACATCTTCACAGTGAATAAAAGGTGGGAGGGGGCTGAAAACAGACACATTCTGCTCTTCATAGCATTGTCAAACCATCTGGTATCTTGAAGACAAAGGAGACAGAAAAACTAAACAACAAAGCAAAATCAGGCACGGTGCTGGAATGTGACTTGTTTTGTTTTGTTTTTGGAAACAGGGTTTCTCTTTGTAGCTTTAGCTGTCCTGGAACTTAACTCTGTAGACCAGGCTGGCCTCAAATTCAGAGTTCGCCTGCCTCTGCCTCCCAAAAACTGAGATTAAAGGTGTGTGCCACCACCCCAGGAGGAATGTGACATTTTTGACACATTCCAATCAAAATAGATAAAATAGTCAAGGGATGCTTTTTGTCAAGCTAAACTTCAATTATCTGGAAGGCTTATTTACATTTGAAGAATTAACAGCTGCTGCAGCTCCATAATTGAAGAACCCTAGATACTGAACTAAAACAATCTATGAAGGTGTTCATAAGTTTCCAGTCTGTACTTGCTCTTGTCATGTGAAAATTAGTGAGCAGATGAGGTCTTGGCTCCGACTAGAGAGTTACCAAGTTATGATAGCTAGAAGGTTCTGTGTGGAACAGTTGGTATGTTAGGGTATTTTTTAGCAATGCCTGGGATTAAATCCAGGGCCTTGTACACTGTACACATTAGTTAAGCGCTTTCCCACTGAGGTGCCTCCCCAGCCTCAAAGTGATACGGTCAGCGTTGTGAGAGCAGTCCTCACATTTATATAAAAAATGAGGGTTAGCTTGGAGGCAACTTGTAGTATTATTGATTTTGGGAGAAGTTTTAACAGGTCTTAGATTCTGTGAATGAAGATGTCCAGGTGTGGGGTGGGGCCTGCTCTGTGTGGTTTTTCATGATCCTATAAGCATCTGTTTTCTCAAAGGGCAAGACAGTCCTGTTTCTGACATTGTTTCTTCTGGGGAAATGCATAATGAGGTCATATCCAAGACTGAGAACAGGGATCTCGGGATGACTGCTGGGGAGCCTGGAAAGCTGATTGAGGTCCCGTCCAAACAATAGCATGTCCCAGAGGCAACCTGTTCTCTCCTACTATGGTCTCCCCAAGCCAGATTGTGCATATGGAAAAGAACAAGCCCTGCACATGGTTCAAGGGTCTGTAATTAGTATAGTCGTCATGGAAACTAGGATGGACGGTCCTCAAAAACTAAAAATAGATTCGCCATGGTTTGAAAGAGAATGGTCTTCTTAGGTTCATATATTTGAATGTTTGGTTCCCAGTTAGTGGAACTGTTTGGGAAGAACTAGGAGGTGTGGTCTTGTTGGAGGAGGTGAGTCACTAGAGGTGGGCTTTTAGGTTTCAAAAGCCCACACCAGGCGCTCTCTCTCTCTCTCTCTCTCTCTCTCTCTCTCTCTCTCTCTCTCTCTCTCTCTCTGTCTCCAGCTTGCAGATCATATGTGAGCTCTTAGCTATAACTCCAGTTCCATGCCTGTTGCCATTTTCTCTCTCATAATGATCATGGACTCACCCTCTGAAACTGTAAGCAAGTTTCCAATTAAATAACTTTTATTTATTTAATTCCTTTTATAAGTTGCCTTGGTTGCGGTGTCTCCTCAGAGCAATAGAACAGTAACTAAGATACCATATGACCCAGAAGTTCCACTTTTGAGTGCTGACCCAAAAAAATCAACACTGGGTTATCCAAGAGATATTTGTCCCTCAACAGATGTGTGACTAAAGAAGATGTGATGTGTGGACAGTGGAGGCCTGGTCAGCTTTAAAAAGCAGGACTTGCCTGTCATTTGTGACAACACGCAAGTGGACGACATCATACTAAGTGAATGACAAAGATAAACACTAGGCAGAGAAAGATAAACGCCTCCTGTTAGCACTTATACATGGAATCTAAAATATTCAAACCTACAAAAGGAGAGAATGATAAATGATGACTTCAGAAACTAGGAGTTGTGGGGCATAGGAACATGCAGCTTCTCTTAGTTAGCTCCAGCAGTCACCTTGACACATCCCAGAGTTACCAGTGAGTCTCAGCTGGAGGACTGCCTCTATTGGCAGGGCCTGTGGCCACATCTGTGGACCATTTTCTTGATTGATTAATTGATGGAGGAGGGTCCAACCTACCTTTGGTGATGCTATAACTAGGCAGGTGGGTCTGTGTTGTAAGGGGCTCAGCGGTTAAGAACAATTGTTGCTCTTATGAAAGACCCAGGTGTGGTTCCCAGCATCCAAACAGTGGCTCATAACAGTACATAATTCCAGTTCTAGGGAGGTTTTCTATAGTGCCACCCACTGAGATGCTAAGATGGATTTTATAACAGGGAACACATTGAGAGATTCAGAGAGACACCATGAAGGTGCAGGTTTGCCAGAAAAAAAATTGCTGCACCCCCACTTAGATTATAATTTCAAATGAACAACAAAGAATATTATAGCATAAGTATATAAGTATATCCCAAGTGCTTCTTTGTTCCACATGTTGCCCAGACATGCTTATATTAAATATGTTTCTTAACTAGAGTTTAAATTTAACTGGCCATTCTCTATTTGATCTGGACGTTTCTCCACATTGTCTTTTTAGTTACTCCAAGTTTTGGGTAATATTCTTAAATAGCCAAGTGTACCTTCATTCTGTACATGAGAAAGAAGTTGGTGCCCATATTCGGGTGAAACCATCCTGGGAGACCTGCAATCCAGTCCCTAGATTTAGCAAGGATTCTTCAAGAGATGAAGACTTGTAGGCACAATGGTACATACCTTTAATCCCAGCACTTAGGAAGCAAAGCTAGGTAGATCACTGGGATTTTCAGGCCTGTTTGGTCTTCACAGTAAGTTCCAGGGATTTTCATGGCTACATAGACTCTGTGTGTGTGTCCAAAAAAATATGAGTGGCCCAGAATCTCAAGGTCAATTTAGTAGAAGAGAATGGATTTGTAGTTCTTGGGAACATTTCTCTTCAAGTTCTATGAAATTTGTAGAAAAAAAATCTGATAAAGCACAAAGCCTAGGGAGCCTGGACTCTGAGCTACTGTGATTTGTACATTAAATAACAGTATGACTTCACAAGCTAGAGAGGTAAGGCGAGTCACAAATGTATCTTGGGGAATTAGGCCATTTTTAAACAAGTGTCTCCTTTAGTTTCCAATTCGCCACAGTGGGATGCTGGCCTCCATTTTTTTTCCAGTTGTATCTGTTTCAGAAGAGACCCCCACACTAAGAACACAAGATGCGATGTCAGATGTTCATGTACCCAAAAGGAGGTTTCCAAGCCATCAATGCAAGATCACTAGAAATGGAGCCAAGGAAGTCACCACTGCAGGCTGTGTGGGGAGATCTGGGAGAAGGGAGGATTTCATTCAAATTAATAGGATATGGTGTAAAGGGCAGGAGGCTAGGCCTTACTTGACTTCAGACTCAGCAAAAGATTTTCTACTGCTTGGAGAGTTTGCGTGAACACTTTGAAGTAGCCTTCCTTTGGCTCCATTCAGGGCCACTGCCTGGAGACAGACTGTGCTTGCATTGTGACGGGTCACAGATGAGTGGACTTTCCCCTGGACTCTGTACACCCATGGAATTATCCCATCTTAAGTGATCTTGAAGATGGATGACATCACGAATCCAAAAAGAATTACGCTGTGTGAAACAAGACACACACATCCCCAAAAGAATATATAGTCCATAAAATGCCACTTAGATAAAACCAAACCCATTGCTAGTAGCAGGAAGCAAAGAGATAAGGGTGCCTGAGGGTGGAGTCTGAACAGAGGCTAGGAATGCGGTAAGTGGCCAGTCAGAAACTTAGATTGCCAGGACCAAAAAGTGATGCCCAATGGGGGATATTATAGAATTATTTATTTGTAATATATTATATAAAGGATTAATATGTATTTTATTTTTTAAAAGATTTATTTATTATGTATACAGAAGAGGGTACCAGATGTCATCATATATAGATTGTTGTGAGCCGCCATGTGGTTGCTGAGAATAGAACTCAGGACCTCCGGAAGAACAGTCAGTGATCTTAACTTCTGAGCCATCATCTAACTCTCCAGCCCCAGGATTAATATTTATTGGGGAGTTATATAAACACTCACTGATATAAATTAAACTTTAAGACAATTTTTGGAGAGTAGAGCTGTCCCACATCAGACAGCTGATCCGCTCCCCAAGAACGCAGGAATAAAACAGGAAGGAAGGTCAGTGTGCCCCGGGTCTCAATGGGGTCTCGTCATGCCCCATTCAGGGTCCTGATACCCCAAAGCTATGCCTCTAAGCTTCTCTAAATAGCGCCTGAATCCCACTACATTGAGATTCTTTGGAGAATCCAAAAAAAGGAGTCCTTGTCACAAGAAAACAGCACCCGCCACCATCGACAACACAGTAGAAACAAGGAAGACATTCGTGCCTTTGATTCCCTCGTTCCACTCGGGTCTGGCTTTTGCCGGAACCTGAGGCAGTCAGGTGAGTAAGTGGAGGAGTCTGGGAAGATTACTGCAAGGAAACCAAGAGGCCCTCAGTTGTGACTCTCTTCCCTGCTGCAGACTTCCAAACCCTGGGCAGCAGCACGGCCATCTGATGCTTCAGTGATTGGAGTTTTGATATTAGATTTGATCTCAGTTTTTAATATTTTAATGATAAATAGTGCATTAATTCCTGCAAGGCTGGCAGCGTGGAAAACAGAATTGTTTCCTGTTTGGCATACCAGTGAGTCTGGCTCCTTCCAAAGCCAGGGATGCTTTTAATACAGAAACTACCTACCTGGCCAGCGCCGTGGGGTGTCTTTAATGACCTCATGGGAAATGAAGCCCACACAGAGGCATTGCCAGCTAAAGGATTTTGAAAGAAAATAACAGGTATGATACACTGAAGTAGTTAAGAGCATTTGAACCCTGGTTCTTCCACTTCCTGCTTGGATGACTTTGGGAAAGTTGCACAATCTCAGGGCACCTTGATTTACTTGTTTTAAAAATGAGAACAACACTACACAAATTAAGCTAAAGACTCCAATAACTCGGTGGCTTACAACAGCCAAGATTCGTTTCTTGCTTATTTCACAGTGACCCAGCAGCTATCTGCTTTTGGCTCTTCCTTCTGGGACTAAACTGAAGGAGAGGCCTTTATCTGTAGCATTCCTGATATGATGGCAGCAGGAAAAGAGGCTGGTGGATCTGTGGAATGGCTCTTAAGACTCTCCCCCCCAAAAAAAATAACATTTATCCCTTCTGTTTACATTTCCTTGGCCAAAGGAATTTACAGGGTTAAACTTCCCGTCAACATGGTAAAGGGGTGTAAGTCTCTCACAGAGAGATGCAGAAGAATGTACAGGACAATAATTTAGTCTACTGCAGTACCTTCATATTAAAATGCTTCAAATATCATATGACAAGGCCCTGCTAATGCTGTATCATAGACTATTTTACTAGTATACTTTTTTTACACTTGAGTATATTTGGCATTTTTCCTTAGGAGACCAATTGCTCTCAAATCCTGATTTAAAACAGCCCCCTACACCAGCAACTGTCCAATTTAGCAAGAACCACCAAAATGCCGAGGAGGAACAGTTCTGAACGAACAGTTGGACTCTGACCTCAAAGCCTGATTCAGGGTCTCATTGAAACATTCCAGGGAAGGGGAAATCCTGCTGTTTCCCTGGCCCACTCGGCATGCCTCCCTGGAAGACAGGCATCAAGGTAACAGGCCATCATGTGTCAGCTATTTCAGGATGACTAGGCCTATGGAGCTCAGCCTCTGCAAAGCTATTCTTAACTTGCTTGTCTGGAGGCAGACAGTAATAGCTCCACTTCTGTCAAATGCTTAGACTATGGAGAGAGCGAGTCTGGGCTCCCAGCCAGCCATTCTGTTTCCTCTTAGTGTTGGGAGTAGCATTATCTGGGTCCAGTGTGTAGCTGACAACTTTTCCATGAATTTCTAAGGCACACAGACTTTCCTGTGATGGAGTGTAACACAGGTAAGCTCATCCTGGCATAGGTTTGGTTTGGGGTTTTTAACCTAAATGGTCAAAATCTGGAGCTGGGAGCTGACGCTGCGTCAGGGGAAGGAAGGGGTGTGTGTGTGTGTGTGTGTGTGTGTGCACATATGAGTGTTTTTAACATAGGATTTCATTAGCCTAGGCTAGGCTATCTGGCCAGCAAGCCCCTGGGATTTGCTTGTCTCTGCCTCCCCCATGCTCGAGGCATAAGTATGAGCTACCATGCCTGACTTTCAAACATGCTTTCTGATGACTGAACTAAGGTCTTCTTGCTTGCAAGGTCAGCACTTTACATTTTTCTCCTCAGCTATAGGCAAGAGGATTTGATCTTGTTTTGCTTCTTCCCCCCACCCATGGTTCTTGAGCCTCCAGGCCAGAGTGTTGAGGTCTCAAAGACTTCTCAGCTTCCAAAAACATTTCAAAGCTTTGCCATTTAGAAGGTGTAGGAGTCCAAAGCTCTGATTAGTGCAAGTAGAAAATCACTGGGAATGACTTGTTTTGGAGTTTTTATTAGGATAGCTTTGATTTTATTATCTTTCTTTGTGTGGCTTCCAGACCACTCTAGAATGTTCTCTACAGCCAGTCTTTCACCTTATCTTTTTTATTCTTATCAGTTTAACTCAAAATTTCAGACATTTATTGATTGTTGGCTGATGAATTAAATAGATGCTGACCAAGGTCTTTAGGGTCCACACATGAAGACTGAAACTAGACCTTGTCACTCACAAGCTCCATGTTACTCAGCTCACACTTGCAGGACCACTGTACATTACAGAGCCCAAAGTGATAACACTGCCACAGAGCAAGGGAGTGTTAGATGTTTGTTATGTGAGTAAGTGATGGAGACATCCAAAGAGGCTGGCACTTGATCCTGTGGATTGAATTATGTTCCCTCAACAAGATATGTTCACATTCTAAGGTCTGCTGTCCGTGAATGTGGTGAACTTTGGAAACAGGGTCCCTACAGATGGAATCAAGTTAAGATGGGGATCATTCTGAATTATTGACTGACACCCTAATACAAAAAGAGAAGTTTAGACACCAACATAGATACATGGTGAGTGCTGTGTAACAACAGAAAGAGAGGTGTATCTCCAAGTCAGGATTTACCAGTTACTGCTGGAACTCTGTTGGCTTGAGGTACCTGGTTTATGATGCTTTTTTATTGCAGCCCTGGAAAACTAGTATTGATGGCATGGTTTTGAGTTATTGGAAAAGTACTCTACTTGGACAGCTACCGTGGGTAAATGCATCATCTTCTGAAAGTGTATGAAGCCTTTGGGGAGTAAATTAGTGTTTTAGCTCATTATAGATCTGGCTGGCCTCAAACTCACAAAGATCCACCTGCCTCTACCTCCCAAGTGCTTGGATTAAAGGCATGCACCACCACTGCCCAGCTTATAAAACTTATATTATAGTAAGGGGCTTAAGAAATAAGAAGTGGAGCCTCATTAGTCCCTGGGGCCAGAGATTGTCAACACTGCCCTTACCACATGTAGTGGCTAAAGCAGATACAGAATCTACCCAGGTCCAGGGAATTGAACATTTATTTACTTTTTACTGGGAATATTGTAAAATAATTGGGATAATCTTTGACTTACTATGAACAGTTTGTGGAAGTGGACAGAGTGACAGGATGCAAACTGTAGAGGGAGAATTATAAGAATTTTCAACCAAGTCATTTATTTGTGAGCTATTTTTTTGAGTCTCTGCTATGTTGGGTAGTATTATAAGCATTGTTGGCATAGTGGTAAATCTAACAGATAAACTCATCACTTCCAAGGAGCTCTAAGGCAAGTCAGTTGGAGAGTGAAAGATATACCAAGCTTCCTGGCTGTCCCCAGCAGCATGGTGGGGCCATTATCAGGACTGGCGTCCACAAGGACAATTTGAATGCAAGTGTGATAGCACAGCCAAGAAACTAAGTGTTTATTCTCCTGGCACCAGACTGAAATCATAACCACAGGACTGACGCCCTCCAACTCCAAGCTATTGAGGAAATCCAAGACTTTTTACTGCAAACCACAAGCAGAGCTTGTGAGATTAGAGAGAAAGACAGGCAACTTTAACAACCTCAAAGATTTCCTGCCTCCCTTGGTCAGGAAAGGCATGTGGAATCATGGGAATACCACTCCAGTAACTGGGAGGGGCTGTCTACAGTCGGAATTTTCCTTCGGTTTCACTCACTCAGGCACTGTAACCTGAGAGCCTCTCCCTAGATTCCTCATCTTCAAGAAACTGAAGTTTATGACTTTAGAAAACTATTTGGTGGTGCTTTCAATCTTAGTTTTATTGCAGAGTAGATTCAAATAGCTAAAAATAAATGACTGACCTTAAAAAAAATCAAACTGCAGGATCTTATGTGTGTATGTATATATATATATATATATGTAATACTTTTGGAAAAATAATTCAGTGTACATAATTTGTATTTAAATGTAAAGAGGAAAAGGTTTGAGAGGATACCATCAGGGTATATAATGTTATGACCCAGGACTAAGCCACTTCCAAGCTGAGCATGGTGTCTGTCTTAGAGTTTGCGCTATTGCTGTGATAAAATGCCATAACCAAAAGCAACTTGATGGGGAAAGGGTGTATTTCATCTTATACTTTCAGTTAACAGTCCATTACTGAGAGAAATCAGGGCAGGAACTCAATCAGCAGAGGAGGGATGGTGATGGGAAGGGGTGAGGATGGGGGGTGCATGGGGACAGAGGCTGAAGCAAAGGCCAAGGAGAAATGTTGCTTTCTAGTTTGCTCCTCATGGCTTGTTCAGATTTCTTTCTTATTCCACCCAGGACCACCAGGCCAAGGGTGGCACTGCCCACATTGAGCTGGGCCCTCTCACATCAATCATCAATCAAGAAAATGCACCGGGCCAGGTGGTAGTGGTGCATGCCTTTAATCCCAGCACTCAAAAGGCAGAGGCAGGTGGATCTCTGTGAGTTCAAGGCCAATCTGGCCTACAAAACAAGTTCCAGGACAGCTAGGGCTACACAGAGAAACCCTGTCTCAAAAAACAAAACAGAATAATCCCCCCAAAAAAAAACAGAATGAAAGAAATAAAGGAGGGAAGGAAAGAGAGAGAGAGAGAGAGAGAGAGAGAGAGAGAGAGAGAGAGAGAGAGAGAGAGAGAGAAATGCACCACAAGCTGAACAATAGGATAACTTGGAAGGGATGTTTTCTAACGTGAGCCTCCCCTCTCCAAATGATTCTGGCTTGTGTCAAATTGACATAAAACTAGCCAGAAAAATTGATCCTTTGTCAACTTGACACACGAAAACATCACTGTTCAATTAGTTCCTTTCTTTCTTCTTTGTCTCCAAGATGGCATGCACAATATAAAACACACTCCAGCTTTTAAAAGTCCTACCGTCTTTACACTCTTTAAAACATTCAAAGTTCAAGCTTCTCTAAAATGTCCATAGTCTCTCTAAAATTCCAAAGTCTGATAATTGTGAGCTCCTATGATAATAATAACAATAATAATAAGTTTACTTTCTTAATCCAAGAAGGAAGAACCAGGACACAGTTACAATCAAATCAAAGCAAAACCAAATGGCAACAATATGAAAAGCTCAATACTCGACATCTGAGACCCACTTGTCCCTTGAACTCCAAAGGGTCCAGGCAGCTGACTCCACTTCTCAGACCTGCTGTGATAGTTTGAATGTAACTGGCCCCCATAATCTCATAGGGAGTGGTACTATTTGGAAGTGTGGCTTTGTTGAAGTGGGTATGGCCTTTTTGGAGGAAGTATGTCACTGTAGGGGCAGCCTTTGAGATTTCTTGTGCTCAGGATACTGCCGAGGATCTCAGTCAATTTCCTGTTTCCTGCAAGATGTAGGACACTCAGCTACTACTCCAGCACCATGTCTGCCTGCATACCGCCATGATAATAAACTGAACCTCTGAAACTTCAAGAAACCTGTTTCAATTAAATGTTTTCTTTATAAGAGTTTCCATGGTCACATCTCTTCACAGCAATAGAGACCCTAACAAACACACCTGCCATTCATATACACACAGCTTGTCTCCTAGGCTCAGGCTGGATTTATTCCATGGCTGCTGCTGTCCTTGGTGATTACCCCATGGTAATAGTATCTCCAAAATGCTGTGCTGTAGTCTTTGCAACTGGGCTGTAACTTTATCCTGGGCTCTCTTTATGGACTCTGTTCCTATCACATGGTGCCAAGTCTTAACTTCACTCCATGACCCCTAAATCCTGGGACTTTGTCTACAACTCAGGCTGCAACTTCACCAATGGCCTCTCCTAGCCTCTTCAGAGACTCTCACCCTGCCAAAATAGCTCCCCAAGCTTCCTCTGCTGTCCTTGTCCATTCATGTCTTCAACACAAGTACCAACTGTATAACTCTTACACTACCAAGTTCTGCTGCTATCATGAGGTCTAATGTTTGCCCATTTTGGAACACAGCTTCGAAGTACTGACCCTGAGAAAACATTTCCCAGAACATTATACTTTAATGAACTGGTTTCTTCTTAATCACAGCCAACTCTTCCGCCTCAACTGACCTGTATCAACTATCCCAGCAGAGCAAAGTTGACTTTAATAGTTCTTAATTCAAAAGACTGCATGAACAGCCCTCATAGTTTTGGGGAGACTCTCAAACTCTCCTTTGAAATTTCACAAAACAAGCCTCCATTGTCTGCATTTCCCTCAATATCCTTATTTTCCAAGCATCAGAACAGCCTGCTGAACTCTGAGCACTCAATGGCTTTTCCAGCCCAAAGTTTAAATGCTACTACAGTCCTCTTGAAAACATATGGTGAGGTCTGTCACTGAAACACCCCACTGCTGGTACCAATTTCTGTCTTAGCAAGATTTCTATTGCCCTGATAAAACTGATAAAACACCATGATGAAAGAAAAAAAAGCCAAAGTAACTTTTGGGAGGAAAGAGTTTATTTCAGGTTGTGACTTTCACATCACAGTCATTGAGTGAAGTCAGGACAGGAACTGATGAAGGGACCACAATGGGGTGCTATTGGCTTGTTCTTCATGGCTTACCCAGCCTGCTTTCTCACCCAGGACCACCAGCCCAGGAGGAACACTGCTCACAGAGAGGTGGGACCCCCACATCAATCATCAATCAAGAAAATGCACCACAGATTTAACAACAGTTAATACAGTCTAGTGGGAACATTTTCTCAATTGAGATTTGTCACGCACCACCTCGTCCCGCAAGGAACACGCAACACCGGATCCTTCTCTTTGCAGTTTATTCGGGCCTTTAATTATCTTATTGTCTCTCACTCACTCACTCTCACTCTCACTCTCAGACATATGACGAACAACTCACTCACTCTTAGACAAACGACGAACGACCACTCTCTCATGAATGACTAACAACCCAGGGGGGAAGTCCATTCGTGGCTAAATACCCTCTGGGCCTCCAGTCCCGGTAAGCCACATAGACATTGCCCATAGGTCCCGAAGCGCCGGAAGCAAGCCACCATCCTTGCCTACAGCCAATAAGGAGTTGTTTACTCCCGAGAGCACTCACCATCCCATCAGGAAGGTGGAAGGCGGAAACCAGCGCCACCTTTAGGGTGTGGTACAACACAGCTCCCTATAGAGATTTCCCCTTCCAGAATTACTCTAGTCCATGTCAAATTGACATATAACTACCCAGCAGAGTGACACACATGTGCAATCTCAACACTCAGGAGGCTGAGGTGAAAGATCAGGAGCTCCAGGCCTACCCAGGTTGTTTTGTAAATCCCGGACCAGCCTAAACTGCATACTGAGACACTGTATCAAAAGGCAAAGGGCTGGCCAGATTGCACAGCAGGTAAGGGTGCTTGTCAGGCAAGCCTGGTGCCTGGGTTAGACCCTCAGAACCTATATAAACGTAGAAGAAGAGAAATGACTCCACAAAGCTGTCCTCTGACCTTCATACATGTGACATGAAGCACTTACACCTACACACACACACACACACACACACACACACACACACACGTACACACTTAAAGTAATAAGTAAAATTTTAAAACACGAATCTAATGTTTGTGACCTTAAAACATCTCAATGTGTGGAACTTGGGAGATGATGAAGAGGGCTTGCTGCTCCTCCAGAAGGACCCAAGCTCAGTTCCAAGTGGCTCACAACCTCCTCTAGCTCCAGATCCAGAGGATCCGATGCTCTCTTCTGACTTCTATGGATACTGCATGGGAATACATACACATAGATACAGAAATAAAACTAAAAACTATTTTTTAAAGCCTCAGGCCTCTGGATATGGTGGCACATTTCTTTAATGCCAGAACTTGGGAGGCAGAGGTAAATGGATCTATGCAAATTTTAGGTTGGCTTTGTCTATATAGTGATTTTCAGGCCAGCCAGGGCTACCGTGTGGGGCTTTGTCTCAAAAAACGAAAAAAAAAAAAAAAAATCAAAAAACCTCAGTGTATGCCACACAAAAATAACTCACATGCACACACCTATTGAACCATTTGTATGGCCAGGAATGATGATACAGGCTGGGAAGACAGAGGCAGGTGGATCTCTAAGTTCAAGGCCAGCCTGGTCTACATAATAAGTTTCAGGCCAGCTAAAGCTACAGGGTAAAACCATTTGTCAAGTGGGTGAGAGGCTGAGGGAGATTTTTTTTAACTTTCCACTTTATTTCTTGACATTTATAAGTTTCAAGCCTTTATTACTTGACTGTCTCCTGAAAAAATAATAAAAGGAAGTTTTAAATCTTACTTCCTTTTTAGTAGTATCTTTTTTTTTGCACCCAACTTGCTATTTGGCTGAGAGGATGGCCTTGGACTTCTGATCTTCCTGCAACTAGCCACCTAGTGCTGGGGGGGATTCCAGGCCTGCACCACCACACCTGCTTTATACAGTTCTGAGGATCATACCCAGGGCCTAGAGCCCAGCAGGCAAGCACTCTGCCAACTGAAACAGTATTTCTTTTAAACACATTTATGGAAATATCTAAACACATGTAAGAAACAGTTTCATGATGTTTCTGTTGCCTCCTTTTCTTCGTTAGAGTTTCTATTGCTGTGATGAAACACCATAACCAAAAAGCAAGCCAGGGAGTAAAGGATTTATTTAGCTTAAACTTCCATGTCACTGTTCATCATTGAAGGAAGTCAGGGCAGGAACTCAAACCGAGGAGGAACCTGAAGGCAGGACTTCATCATTGGCCATGGAAGGATGTTGCTTACTGGCTTGGTCCTCATTGCTTGTTTAGCCTGCTTCTTATGGAACCCAGGACCACCAAGACAGAGGTACACCACACATAATGTGCTGGACCCTTACCCATTCATCACTCACTATGAAAATACCCTACAGGCTTGCTGCAGCCTGATCTTTTATGGAGATGTTTTCTCAATTGAGGTTCTCTCCTCTCAGATGACTTTACCTTGTGTCAAGTGAACAAAAAAAGCACACCCCTATTTCACCAATTCCTTTTGGGTTTTTTTTTCCTTGCTAGAATCAAATCCAAGGAATTGGAAATTGTATATACCAGGTAAGCATGCTACCACTAATGTCTAACCCCAGCCACCAATCACCAATTCTTTCTTTTTTGATTCAGGGTCTTCACTGTGTTGCTTTGGCTAGCTTAGAGCTTTCGGTATAGACCAGGCTGGCTTTGAACCTAGAAATCTGCCTATTCCTACCTCCCAACTGTGCACCCAGCATTTTAGGGAATATTTTTAGGTTGGGTATATGGTGCAGCGGCACGTGCTTTAATTCCAATATTTAGGAGGCAAAGATATACAGACCTTTGTGAGTTCATGGCCAGGTTGATCTACACAGCAAATTCCAGACCATAGTAAGACTCAGTCTCAAAACACAACAGCAATGAAGTTTTTTTTTCCTTTTATGATTATAAGTCTGTGTACTTAAATCTATTTAATATCTCATTTTATTGCCAACATCGTAATTTTTTTTTTAAAAAAACTTTATTTTTATTTATTTTCCTTGGTGTTTTGCCTGGAACTGGAACTACAGACAGTTGTTAGCTGCCATGTGGGTGCTGGGAATCAAACCCGGGTCCTCTGGAAGAGCAGACGGTGCTCTTAACCGCTGAGCCATCTCTCCAGCCCCGCCAACATCGTAATTATATTGAACTTGCTCCCATCTTTGGCCAACGGTGCCTTTCTCAATTCTTTTTTCATAGTCTGGCCATATTTTGTCTTATCTTTCCTTGTTTTCTTTTATGACAGAACATTCCAAACTTATTTTGCATGTTTTCTTTACTCAGATGTGAATTCAGGCTCCTCATTAAGAGCCCTGGTTTCACGAGTGGGAAACCCAAATTTATAGCCGCTAGAAATGTGCACTGCCCTGGGGTGAGGAGGGGGCTGAAACTCAGTTGCTAGAACACAAACTTAACTAACATGCCAAAAGCCCTGCGTTTGATTCTGCCTTAGTACTGCCTAACTGGTGGTGACACAGGTCTGAAATCCTGGTACTCAGGAGATAGAAACAGGAAGATCAGGAGTTCAAGGTCATCCTTAGCTACATAGCGATTTCAAGACCAACCTGGGATGCCTGAAGCTCTGTCTCAAAAAGTTAAACAGTAGAGATGGCTCAGAGCTTACAAATGCTTGTCCTTTCAGAAGACCTGGGTTCTATTCCAGCATCTACATGGAAACTCAAAACCATTTGTAACTCCAGTTTCAGGGGATCTGACATTTTCTTCTGGCCTCTGTCATCACTGAGCACTCATGTGTTACAAATACATATGCAGGCAAAACTTCATATGCAGAAAATATATAAGTCTAAGAAAAGTATTTAAAAATATTGTTGAGCTGGATAAAAAAACTAAATCTAAAGATGAATGACAGTTGTAATGGCAACAGTCTTTGGTAGTAATGATAGCTATGAACATCTAATAAATTCAGCATCCCCCTGCTTTCCAGAACACAACTCTCCTCTTCCTAGACCTACCTTCCCCTGAGCAGGAATCAGTGCTGGGCTAACACATAGATTCCTGATTATGCTTCTTTGATAGTCTTAAATGAGGAATTCAGTTTATTTTGGGTGAAATCCCTGAAAGTCCAAGTTCCCATTTCAAACTGGGCAATGCAGGCACATTTTCCAATGAGTAACTCCTTCGAATATAACTCCTGGCAAAGGATCCCGTGGATATGGGAGAGAAATGTGCCATCATACGTGGTAAATAGTAAGCCCACTGCCTGGGACTTGCCTCATCTGTCTGAGCCGGGGTATTTTGAAAGCTTGACCTCATTTGCAAACATGTGTCTGCACATACCTTTGGTCAGATGCAGCTTTTCCGTTCCCGATTTAGCTCCTCATTTTTCTCCCCCTGAAATGAAAGATGTGACTTTGAAGAGATAGACTTTTAATAGATACTTATTCCAGGTATGTTCTGGGGGAGCTTCCCTGACTCTTAGCTCACTTCCTGTTGACTCAGGATGAGCCAGGCTAGAGAGACAGAGCAGGAAAGTACCACAATGATAAGGGCTGCCATTATTAAGAGGTTACTAGTGTGTTAGGATACAGTGGTTTCTCCATGCTTGCACTGTCACCTGGACCTAGAGAACTTAGTGACCTGCCTGA
The DNA here is from genome assembly GCA_004025045.1 of Sigmodon hispidus. NCBI lineage: Eukaryota > Metazoa > Chordata > Mammalia > Rodentia > Cricetidae > Sigmodon > Sigmodon hispidus. Next base: position 161,287 of record PVIH01002399.1, on the reverse strand, counting down.
GACCATGAGCTATTACTTGAATGCAAACTTCTGGTCTTGTGAGTGCCTCTGTTTAACTCCTGAAATTCGAGTTTCTCTGCTTCTTACCTGGGTTTACAGCATTAGCCATGAGCCTTTCACTTTCTGGGTGGGACCTGGAAACAAAGTTTTAGGCATTTTGCCATTGGCAGACACTGAGGGAAAGAGGAGTTTCTGTGATTTTTAAATAGATGCTTTGGAAAAAGTGTGGGCAGCCTTTGATGTCTCACAGACTCTAGATCTGGCTGCCATCATTGTGACACCCTGTGTCCACTCAGCCTGGATTAGATGTAAATTCTGTCCCGGAGATCTTTCCTATCAGTCCTGAACTGCCTGCTGAAACACGTAGTCATTTTCCAGGGACTGTAGTGAAATGTGCTGTATTTCTTTTTCCAGTGTGTAGCTCAGTGTTCCATGCATGGGGATGTCCCATCAAAACCCCACAGCTGATAATAATGGCAGGCAGAGAACTACAGGATGGACAGTGGACAGGAGTCTTGGGACTGTGTCCCAGGTCTTCCCTGATTCGTTTGTGATCTTGGGACGTCCCATCTCCATACCTCATTCAAGAAGTGATGACTAGAAAGCATCTATGTGAAGAGGTCTGAGCTCTGTGAGTCCTACATGTTTATCCGAAGGGCAGGCTTGGGCTCTGGAGCTCTCAAGGGAAGTGTCTTTTTGCAGAGAGTTTCTGTGTCTCCTGTCTGCCAGCCAGACAACTTTCATAAACCAGATATGGAAAATAGTGTGAGTGGGTTCACAACCATTAATGCTTTCATCAGAAGGAAATTAGGAAATTTCCTTTTACAAGTTCATGTAAGAACAGAGCAAGACCCCTTGTTTCCTAGTATGCACATAACTGTAGAGCTGAGAAACTTTAGGGACTTGGGGTTTTTGCTTTCCAGTGATACATTTATTTTAGTTACTTTTTTCATTTCTCTGACAAAACACTTCACAAAAGCAGCTGAAGGGAGGAGGGATTTGTTTTAGCTTGCAGTTGGAGGATACTGTCCATCATGGCATGACCGTGACAAGACCTTGAGGGACTTGTCACTTTGAATCTGTAGTTAGGAGAGACATGGAGGCTGGTGCATGCCTTCCCCCTCGGTTCATCAAATCCACAAGCTTCCTCACAGATACACCCAAAGGTCGAGTAGTCAGCCAATATTTACTACCACATAGACCAAGAGCTCCAATGAGGCAGGAAGCAAAGAAGTCTCTCAGACTTCTGGACCTAGCTATTCTTGAAGTGACCTTCCAGAAAGAACATGAACTGACTTGATGAGAATAATCAAGCTTGTTAAAAAAAAAAAAAAGAAGTGATACACATGTACCCAAGCTTTTATTCTCAAGTGACTTGTACAATTTGATTATCCTCTATTATAGCCCAAGTTAAAGAGTCATTTAGATGGTGGGAAGTTTGGAGCAAATATCTGGATATTGCCATAATAAACTCAAAGGGAAGGGTTTCTTAATTGATGATGTCTAACAGTATCCTCTGAGATCATGGTGGAAATGGCTACATGCTCTGCCAAGACCTGGGATCCATCCTCATTTATAATATTGTCATAAGAACCTAGTCATCAGGCCAGGTCCACACCTTTAATCCCAGCACTCCAGAGACAGAGACAGGCAGATCTTCGTGAGTTTGACACCAGACTGGTCTACAGAGTGAGTTCCAGAACAGCTAGTGCTATATAGAGAGAACTCATCTCAAAAACAAGCAAACAAAACTAAAACCCAAGCAAACAAAGAATCCAGTCATTGTTTTCAAGTGCACTACTGAGTCAGGAATCAAGAGGGGCTTGACACCTATGTCTTCGGGAATGTTCTAAGATATTTGGCGCTGGTAAACACCTGAAAAACCACCTCCCGCTTCTGGACCCACATAAAAAAAGAAACAAAGAAACAAACTAGAAAAGTGAATGAGGGGGCAGAGAGCTGTCTCAGCAGTCAAGAACACCTGTTGCTCCTGCAGATAATTGGGATTTGATTCTCAGTCCTTATGGTGGCTCAGTATCATCCATAGCACCAGTTCCAAGGGATCTGATGTCCTCTTCTGCCTCCTTGAGCACCAAGTATGTATGCAGTGCACAGGTGGCTGATTAACTTCATGATTATTAAACCTGAAGCTACAGCAATCATCTACTCCGGTGAATTTGACTAAGCACAATAAATATTTTAGGGACCGCACAGTAGACACAACATCATGCTAGGTGCCCCTGAAGATGCAAAGTTTCCCTTTAAGATGGTCACAGGTTAGAATAAAGCATCTCATCTACACTCACCCTGAATATCAGACATAGTATGGTATTTCAAGAAAGAAACCAAGGCAAAAATTTAATCTGAGCCTTAGCCTTCCACACCAAAATCAACCCACTATCCTGCATGCCCATCTGGAGTGGGAAAGGCAGATCCAGTTTCCCCAAGACTCTTTATGAGATTAATGATTTAATCACAAGCCAGAAGATGCACTGTTTAGACATTATGAGATGGAAAGAGTCACGCTGAATTGTACTGCCAGTGAGATTTTCTAAGGAGAACTTTCTTTTGGTGTTAATTTTTTTTTTGTCATGTTCTCTCTAGGTAACCTTGGCTGTTCTGAAACTTGATATGTAGGCCAGTCTGGTTTTAAACTCACAAAGATCTATCTGCCTCTAACAAGAACTTTATGGTAGATAAACTGCCAAGAACAGGTAGAATTTGAAGATGTGAGGGAGGCTCCCATCAGAGAAGGTACTAAGATTATAATCTGCATGATAAGAAAGCATGACAGAACTCTTTTAGGGAATTAGGACCAATCCAATAAGACTTCAAGGAAGTTAGGGTAGATTGGGGATAACAAGCTGAATTACTCTTTGCTATTGGTCAAGTATTTGTGTGTATATATATATATATATATATATATATATATATATATATATATATGGGAAGAATGGGGGTGCCTTTACTAAAGTTTAAATATGGGATTATTCCATAAAAGTCCATGTGTTCAAAGTCTTGGTTTTAATATGACATTATGGAGGATATTATGGACATTTAGGAGATGAAAAATTCTTAGACCATTGAGGTGATATCTTGAAGGGGACTTTGGGACCTTAGTCTCCGTTTGCTTCCTGATTCATTATATGAGTGGTTTCACAGTGTGATTTTGATGTCCTTGTCAGTGGTCCAAAGCAATGGAGCCACTCAGCCTTGTATTAGAATCTCCAGAATCATAGCCAATATAACCCTATATATGGCCTCAGGCAGTTAGTTCATTTCAATAACAAAAAGTTGATGAATATACAAGCCTGATTTATGCCTGCCTTCAAGACTGGAAAGCCCCTGTCCTGAAAAAAGCTTATGTTTTAATGTAAGGAAAATAGAAATAAGCAAGAAAAAAATAATTTTAAGTTCAATAGGAATCCAAACACATTCTGGCTATTTCAGGAAGTCTCAGAGATGTGCTTGGAGTTGCAGCTTGGAGAGGTGGGGTAGAAAGAACATGGCTTGGTGAATTTGTGGAAGAAAAATCTAATAGGAAATAGGTGAGCAAAGGGGACACAACAGCAAAAAGAAAGAGGATGAGAGGACCAAGGAAAGATGGTCACCAGGAGAAATCACGTGTCAAAAGGCAGGTGGTGTGGTTTTGAGATGTGGACTCTAAAAGACAAACAGCATGAATCCTCCAGATAATGGAGGACCGTGAAGGACAGAGCAAGAGATTTGTTTACTCAGGGTCCTCATTTTCTTTTACTTTTATTTTTTAATTTTAATGTGTGTGTGTGTGTGTGTGTGTGTGTGTGTGTGTGTGTGTTGGTTTGGGTTTCTTTTCGAGACAGGATTTCTTTGTGTAGCCTTGGCTGTACTGGAACTTACTCTGTAGAGTAGACTGGACTCAAATTCAAGAGATCTATAGTCAGAAGTTTCTTTGTCCCACCTGGCTAGTTCTACAGTCATTTAGTCCTAAATAATCACACAAAAGCTTGTATTAATTATAAACTGTTTGGCCTATGGCTCAGGCTTATTATTTGCTAATTATTATGCTTTAAGTTAATCCATATTTCTATTTATGTTTAACCACATGTCCTGATACCATTTGCTCAGTGCAACATTCTCATCCAGATTCCTCTATCTCTCACTGGTGTCTGCCTCTCTACTCTTCTACTTCCCCAAATCTTCTGGTCTGGTTGCCCTGCCTCTACTTCCTGTCTAGCTTCTAGCCAATCAACATTTTATTAAACCCATATTTACAGTGTACAAATGCATAGTCCCACAGCGTTTCTTTCTTTTTAAAACAAGAACCCCAAATCTAATCTCCTGTGCATAGCTTTTTTTCCTCACCATTATCTATAACAATTTGTAACCCACATTGTAAACAAAGACAAACATCCATAATCTATTATAGGGGAATATGGGCATCATTCTCTAGACTACTTCCTACTGATTAGGGGTGATGGTAATCTTATGGGGATCCTGAGAAAATTCAGGATTATGGTCTGGTCCTGACTGGAGTATTCTGGGAAGCTGGGTCATCTCAGCCAGTCTTCTTGAAGCTGTTCTAGATGCAGAGCTCAGAGGAAATTGTGACAGAGGTGCTCTGAAGTGTTGGATCATCTGGGCCATCCATTTCTATTGTAGGTTTTTCAAGGGGTCTTCCCCAATCAACCCTTATTTTCTTTAACCTGGAATAAATCGACAGCTTCTCATTTTCTGTGGAAATAAAAACAAAACCTCTTCTCCAAAGTAACATATCTTTTGACTTCAATTTTGAAGTCTAGACATTTACAAAATATATAGATCAGATTAATCCATCAATATTAACAATCAAATGACTTTCAGCAGCTTTTTCTTTGTAAAAAAAAAAAAAAAACTAAGACAAGACTATAACATACAGTATCCAGACGCTCTGCATATATTCCATCTTTAGGTGGCTTATTATTTTTTTTACTCTATTTCTTTTTTAAGGACTTTCTGTATCCTTTTTCTTTTCTCTCCCAAGCCTATATATATATATTTAAACACACTGTAAGCCATTTAGAAGATTTTTTCTTTTTCTTTTTTTTGTCTGAATCTGTATTTACTGTATATCTCTCTTTTTCTGACTACAACTTTACTCTGCTAAGGTCTGGCTAGGATTAAAGGCTCAGCTATGGCATCTGGCTCCACCTAGCTCCTTGGTGTGTGAGCTTTAGCTTCAAGGCACAGGTACTGACAGGAGCCAGGTTTACCACCCCAACTCTGGGGAATTTTAGAGTCCACATTGCCACCCTCTGCTCATAAATCTCATTTAAATGTTTCACAGTAGAGCCTCTTAAAAGAGCCTACAGGGTTTTGCTGCTAATGCTGAGTCAGAATCCTCTCTTAAAGGAGCCCAGCTTCTGCTTGCCGCCAGCAAACAGAACCTACCTGAGAAAATGCTGCTGCTAAGAAGTCTTCTTTGACTTTGTTCCATTTTTTTGTCTGTAGAACAGAAACTTTAATTCAGTCATATGGAACTTGTACTTTTACCGAGGCTTCTGTGAGACTTCAGGAACCCACCATATTGCAGCTCAGGCTGTATGCCTCCATGTTGTAGCCCAAGCCTGCATACCACTTGAAAGACACAACTAGTGTGAAGGCATAGATTTACCTTTACAAAACTTTTTTTTTTTTTTTTTGGGAAAGACCATCTAGTGCCTCAGGGCAGGGCCCAGGTCTAAGAAGAATCTAGAAAAAATCTTAGGAATGTGCCTGACAGCCAATAGAGTTAAACCTTGGTTTCCAGCCAGTAGATTAGAAACTCGGTTTGCACCAAAAATTTAACCAATAGTTTCCAAAAATTACTCTACCCTGTACCCTTTTGTCCAATCCTCAAATGCCAAGACTTGTAGCACCCCACTTATGTATTCTTTTCTTTAAAAATCCCTCTCACCCCTAAGCTTGGAGCCAAATTCCTCTGCTTCGTCAAAACATAGGGCTTCGGCTTCGCTCAGGTTCAAACATTTCCAGGTTCAAATCTGTTCAATAGAATAAACTGACCCTTGTGTGTTTGCATCGGAATCCAGCTCCCTGGTGGTCTTTTGGGGGTCTCACAACACGGGTACAACACTACAAGCTATTTTTGGCTCCTTTTCTGTATTCTAAAAACCCCTTTTCAGGCTTTATGTGCCTGCCTCTTCCTCCCAAATTCTGGGATTAAATGTTCGTACCACTACTGCTCAGCAATTTAAAATTGTTTTATTTTATTTTTTATATGTATGAGTATTCTGCCTGCATATATTTATGTTCAACACATGCTTGCCTGGTGCCCACCAGAGTTAGAAGAGGGCATCCGATCCCCCAGGATTAGACTTACAGATGGTTGTGAGCTTTATAGGTACTAGAAATAAACCCTTCAAGAACAACAAACTCTCTTAACCTAGTAGCAATCTTTCCAGCCTCACACCACTTTTAAATTCAGCCCTCCAAGTAGAAGTATTTATCAACAGAAGATTAATTTGCAATTTTATGTTTTAATGTATTTTCAATATATGCAAAGATGGAGAGATAGGTGTTTCTATCATCCAGTCCCAACAATTTATCACCAAATTCTTTGTTATGTCATTTCCTGATATTCTAAAGCAAACCCCAGACACTATAGTCCCAGAGCTTCTGGCATACCATACATATGCTTCATTACTGAGCTGTACTCCCAACCTAGGCATTATAGCTTACATCTGTAAATATTTCTTTTACACCACTAAAAGAAAAAGATTATTTTTGTAGGGTAAAAATACTATCACTACACCTTTAAAAACAAACAATGCATTCATTTTCAATAGCTAATTCACATTTGACTTTCTAATTATCACACATGTTATTTCTAATTTGTTTCATAAATAGTTTGGTTGTCTGAATTGAGGTGCCAAAACAGTCTAGCATTGCAATTAGTTGTCCTTGATCCAAAGCCCTTAATAATGAATATTTGCTGAAACTTCTAGGATCATCCCCATCTTCTTTATATATGGTATGCATTCCATTCTGTAGCCCAGCTCTATCATTTCCATTTTCTGGTATCACTTTTGCCCATGCTGTGATTCTTTGCAGCCTACCATCCTTAGCTATGGACACCCTGCTCTCCTTTGAGGCTCAGCTACAATACGTCCTCCTCAGAGCTGAAAGGGACCTCATCATCCACGTATACTGCACAGACTCTAGTTAGCACATAATGAAAGCTTGGAGCCAGATATTGGAGAAAAGCTGGAATGTCAGAAAGAGCAAACAGACCACAGTCAGTTCTTACCCAGTCAACTTCTCAGGCTGAACAGGGTAAATGCTGTCTTCATGGGACCTCAGCCTGACTGGTTGCTTCTACAGAATGAATGAATCTCTGCCTTTTTCTGCCTTAAATATCTTCTCTGCCCAGGGGTTTCACTTCCTGGTTCAACTCTGTATCATAATCCTAGAGTTAGAATTAAAGGTGTGAGCTACTACTGCTTAGCTGTTAGACCTTGAACTCACAGAAATTCACAAAGATCTCTGTCTCCTGAGTGATGGGATTAAAGATGTGAGTCACCGCTCCCCGACCTTCATGGCTTGACTGTAGGTGATTCTGTTCTTTGATTTACAGGTTAATTTTATTAACTATACAATATATCACCACACACCTATCTTGTATCTTTTTACTCTACTATTTATACTGCTGCCTTTCTATTCAGCAAACCTTTATGAGGCATTTACCATTTGTCAAATATTAAGCTAGTTCTTAGGTATACATACAAGCTGGCCTTGCCTGACATGAACTGATAGTCCATCACTGAGCTGTTCCACCTGGTAGCCATGAGTAGACATTTTAGCACTTAAAATGTGGCCAATATAAACAAACACATTTTGGACATTTAACATGATAGGTGAAACTTTCTATTAAATAATATATTTTTTAAAATTTTAAAACTTTTTATGTTTTTTATTTTTATGTGTATATATATTTTGTCTGCATGCATGTCTGCCTGGTGCCCTCAGAGACCAGAAGACATCAGCTCCTCTGAGGATGGAGTTACATATGTCTGCTGCCATGCACTACAGGGATCCAATCAAACCTGGGTCCTCTGGAAGAAGAGCAAGTGGTCTTAACCACTGAGCCATCTCTCTAGTCCTCAATTAATGTTTTTTTTAAAAATAAACTTTATTATAAAAAATTGCAAATTAAAGAGGGCTGGAGAGATGGCTCAGCGGTTAAGAGCACTGACTGTTCTTCTGGAGGACCTGAGTTCAATTCCCAGCATCCACATGGCAGCTAACAACTGTCTGTAATTCCAAGATCTGACACCCTTACACAGTTATACAAGCAGGCAAAACGCCAACTCATGTAAAATAAAAATAAATATTAAAAATTGTAAATTAAATAATATCACATACTAATTAACCACTCCCCAAATCTATAAATGGACTTTGCACTTTCATTATTGAAAATATTTTTATGTACTCATCCGCCAGCAAAATGAAAAATCCATGACAGCCTTAAAGTTGGAAAAACAATGAATGATTTTTAGTTGGTTTTACATTGAAATCTTATATTCTTGATGTATTTTAATTTGATAATGTGATTAAAGTGAGTACATATGATGTGGCTTTTGGACAAAGCTACTAAAACTTTTACTTAGCTATGTGGCTTGCATTGGTGGCTCACTGTCTACATCTGCTGAGCTAGCCTTGAGACAGGCTACAGGAATGTACACTGATGGAGAAAAGCAAGTTACTGGTGTGGCATGTATGAGCCCTGGAGGCTTCTAAGTGCCTGAGGGCCAATCTGGCCCCAGCTGATTCAAACTGGTTACAACTGGTGCCTTGAAGCATATACTCATAGCACTTCCTTACTAACCATGCGAGAGGGCTAAAGGTCCCTCATAAGTGGGCACGTCCTCATAGGCCAGCCTGGGGTCTGCCTGAGGGCCTTGGAAACAGAGGCGGAGTCCTGATGTGAGATGACCTGAACTGTGAAGAGAGACCACACCATACTAGCAGATAACCAGCAGAGCAGCCTGTTCCCCTGGCTGCATGGGGGGTGCCTAAGGCTTGCCCCTTCCTAAAAAAGATTGACCTGGTTGCTTTCAACCTTGCTTCCAGAGTCTGTGTCATTGACTTCAAGCCTACTGGGAAGTGACAGGGACCCAGCAACATATTGGGACCCATCATGAGTGTGTTTATAAAAGTGTAAGGCACAAGGCAGAGTTGTTTTTAGTTCATGAGGCCATGAGAAGGAAAAAGGGCATCAACATGTGTAATGCATTGTACTGGGCTCTATAAATACCCTCATGTGTGATGATAGGCATTTTAATATCTTCGCACATTGATTGGCACTTGAAATATCTCATGTAATCCTGTAACAGCAATCTCCTCAATCTGACCTTTGTCTCTGGCATCATCTCTTAGCTTCATGGTTTGCTGCAGCAGGCAGTCAGAACTCTCTTCCCAGCCTGTCCTTCATCTTCTACCTAGGGCCAGATGATGCCAGTGAAACACAAACTTAATGTGTTACTCCTCAAATTTAAAACCTTCTTTTAAAAGCTATAGATCTCCCTGGGGAGGAGGGAATGCATACAATAAAATCTGCACATAATTTCAGAACCCTTAGAACCATGTAGGTTTCCCTGTATATATTTAAGATTAAAAAAAACAAAAACAAAAAAACAAAAAAAAAACCCTCTTCCATCATCATTGTTTGCCTTTTTAAAAAATATCTCCTACTAGATTACAATCTCTGTGAGGGCAGAGAACCATGTCTGTGTGATGACTGTCTTCTCTTCAGTACTCAGCACAGGCCCTAGGCACCAAAGATAGTCAATAAGCGTCTGTCTTGGGTGTAGCTTACTGTATTAGGGTCAAGAGTGATTACGTCTGCTTCTTCTTTCTTATTTATTTTTGAGTGTTGCGGGTTGACCCAGGGTCTCACAATCCTAAGCACACTCTGAGGTCCACTCCAAGCCCCAGGTTTTATAAATCAAGTAAAATTATGACTTAGCCAGATTCTACACAATTGATGGGAAATGTTAACTTGGTAAGTTTCAGAAACCTTTTCTTGTGGGTTTTCTCAGAATCTCAGAGCTTAAGGAACCTAAGGAATTTCTGGAAGTTTCTTTCTCTCTTCACTCATAGGAGTTGTCTGTTTTGTAATTACTCTTTCTGTTTTAAATCTTCTTTGAACATTCACTGACCTTCTTTTTGCCTTGGTTAGGTAATGTTGGCTTTGGTAGACTGAGAAATGAGTATCACAGTAGTGTGTCTCAAGCTCCCGCAATTCCCACAAGTTATGCTCATAGGATGAACTAGTCTATGCTTCCTACAGACTCTTCCTCCCCACCCCAAACTTCCTACTACTTCACTGCCATAACAGAAACAACTCATCTCAAAGATACCCTGCTCCTCTCTCTAGGATGATTTGCCATGAATCCTCTGCCCTCCCCTAGCAAGTAACAAAGGGCCTGAAAACTTAAATTAATGCCTATGAAGGCTCGGGTGTAGCTCAGTGGAAGTGTTCTGTGGAATAATCTTTGTGCATTGTAAGTATGCATTGCTCTCATTGTTAATAAAAAAAAAAACTGATTGGCTGATGGCTAGGCAGGATTTTTGGGGCAGAGAGAATGCTGGGAAGAAGGAGGGCAGAGTCAGAGGAGTCACCAACCAGATAGAAAGGAAGCAGGACATATAGGAGAGGTAAAAGCCATGAGCCTTGGAAAAGCACACAGATGAATAAGAATGGGTTAATTTAAGTTGTAAGAGCTAGTTTAATAATAAGTCTGAGCTACTGGCTGAGCATTTATAATTAATATTAAGTCTCGGAGTGAATATTAGGGAGTGGCTGCTGGGACACAGAGAAGCTCTGCCTACAGAAGATCACTTATTTAACATGCTTAAGGTCCTCGCTTTAATCTCAACACTGAAAACAACAAACAAACTATAATAATAACCACACAAATAAATCCAATGAGTAAATCAGGTCACCAGTAAGAGACAGCAAGGAGGAGTAGGCACAGGAGCATCCCTTAAAGAGTATTGCTTTGTCTAAAATTGAGTGACAGCTAAGACATCAACAAATGGCTTTCGGGTTTCTAGATCTTTCCATTTTTATAGAAAAGTAGGAAATGTAGGTTTTCATGCTTTTTCCTTATTTTTAAAAATGACCTTATTGAGGTATATTTACATAATTCATACTATGCAATGTAATGGTTTGGGTTTTTTGCTGTTGTTTTTAGAACAGTTACCACGTTGTGCAACTGGTACCCTAAGTCAGTTTTAGAACTTTTCATTACCCCATTTGGATCCCTTAGCTTCATTTACTGCTGAAAACTGTGTTGGCCTTCTTTCCTGACCCCAGATGTCACCCCAGGCAAGTACCATATGACTTTCTATCTCTAGCTTTGCCTTTTATGGGCATTTCATGCAGCTGGGAGGATTCAGTATGTGTTCTTGAGTCTGGCTTTTTTCAAGGGAGCATAAAGTTTTCAAGGTTCATCCATGTTGCTTGCATCCATTGTTCATTACTTTTTATTGCTGAATGGTAATCTGTTGTATGGGTCTACCTCTTTTATGTCCATTCATCAGTTGATGCTCATTTAGGTTGTTTATATCTTCTGTACATTTTTTTTTGTTCCACATAGCATATCCACCCCCCAACAGCCTACTTCTTCTTTTTTTTTTTTAGATACTTAAGGGTAGAATTGTGGGATTGTATGGTAAATTTATATTTAACTTATTTTTTTTATTATGAACAAAAGTACAAATCATGTTTAGATTTTAAAGAAAATGCTTATTTTCCTAAGTGGCAGCAGCATTTTACATTCCTGCCAGCAATGACAGGAATGTTCCTGTTTCTCTGGATTCTTGCCAGCATTTGTGAGGGCCCTTACTCTTTCATTAGAATCTAGTGGGCTTCATTTCATTACCCTTAACTTTTTCATTGTAGTCTTGTGGGTATAAAGTGGGATCACATTGTGGTTTCAATTTATGGTTCTCTAATGACTAACAAAGTAGGTTAGCTCTTAATTTCCAAATGTTGGAATTCATTAAAAAAAAAAAAATCTGCCTATCAGTTCTGTACACATGAAACAAAACAAGATCACATGTTCAAACTGCCCTGAAGGAATGAGTTTGGACTTCTGACCTAGTCTCTGCCAAACAATGGTCTGTGAACTTTTGCTTTTAGAAGTAAAAGCAGCCTACGTCACCAACTAAAATTACAACAGATAAAGACAAGGATTTCCTCACTCTTTGTAATGAACTTATACAATAGAAAAGGGCAATTTTCAATCTATTAATCCATAATGTCACATTATTTTTATTAGGTAACCCATCAATTCAATATAATTGATAAATGAATCAAGTACATATCTTTATCTTCTTGTGGAGATGAGGTAATTTGCAAAGATTAAGCTCTAGGTATAATGGTGGAGTTGCATTCAGAGCCAGGTCTAAGTCCTATGTTTCCTTTGTGCTGGTGAGGGCTAGAGTGGGGGAAGCCTCTCGGGGATGGAGGATGGAGATTGGGGGCCTAGGTGTGAAAACGAGAGAGGAGAAGGAAGCTAAGAGGCAGATCAAGGGGACTTGGAGGGGGGTTGTTTAGCGTGGAAGGGCTGAAGATTTGGAAGCTGTTAGCTTTGTTTCTATCCTATCCAGGCAGAGATGTGGCGCAGACATCTATGGGCATCTTACTCTGATCATGCCTGATCTTGTTTGATCCCAGAAGGAAAGTGGGACCAGCCTTGATTAGCGCTCAGATGGGAGATATGTGGCAGATGAAAGCATGGAAGAGAAACCAGAGCTAGGAATATACTTGGGAACAGTTTGTTATTGAATTCTCATCAAGCCAAATGTCTTTGTGAGTTTTAATTCTGGTGAACTTGTTTTTTTCTTCTGATGGTCCATTGAGCTTGCTGTAAAATTATGAGGAGGTTTTGAAATTATGAGAAACCACAGGTCTGATGGCTTTATGGGGGCTATTTGTGTGGATGCTCTAAGCATGGAATATTGCATTTAGAAATGACTTCATTGGGTGGCAGAGTTTACACTCAGACCCAAGATAGCTGTGTCTTTTCTAAATACTGAAACAGATGAGTGCCATCATTGACATGTTTTGTGCAGCTAATTTATACTTCCTCTGCAGACTTCACAAAGACAGAACTCTTCTGTGGTACCAAAGTCACAAGACACCTGGAGGGGCGGGCAGCCACCCGAGCGGGCAAGTGGGGGTGGAGACCAGAAGCAGTAGGACAAAGGACAAAGAATCCTGACTTCCACCTGAAGGGCTCTGCATTCAGCTGCCTGGAGCTGTCTCTGAATTCCACCAACCCTTTCTTATCACTTCCTGCCTTGTTTTCAATGTTTTTTCCACTTAAAAAAAAAAAACAAAAAAACCCCAACAGTCCAGAAGTTTCCCAGGCATCTACTAAAAGGTATCTATTAACATGCACACATATATCCAATACTAAATACTAAAATTCTGGAGGCATTATTTTTTGTAAATATTTTGTATCTTTTTATAAAAACAAGTAATCCATTTTGCTCTTGTCATTTTTGACTTTATAATATTTAATACACGTATAATTAAGAGTTGACTAGATTCTGTAGACATTTCATTATAATCTTTAATTTCAACTTTCCAGTTCCCCTGTTTTGGAACCCCACCCCAACCTGAGGTCCTGGGCATTTTCTAAGGCACTTGAATCACTAGTTCTTTGGCTTTATACGGTAATACCGCAGGAATCCTGCAAACCGTACCCAGCTCCTCTTCCGAAGGGAGCTGCAATAAATGAGTGAATGAATATATGAATTAAGTCGTTTCCACATCTTCTCAGCCAGGCCCTTTTTGCTTCTCATATTTTTGGAATCTCAATCCAGCCTGAGAGGCTGAGCAAGCAGGTCTTACCCGCTTGAAAACATCCAACTGTAGCAAGCCACTAGGAAAAGGTGTCTGGCGGGCGCCGGGAAAAAGCATCAGTAAGGGGGACCCCAGTGTTCCAAGCTGACCGCAGCAGGGTCAGGACAGAGCTCTTGCGCATGGGCTGAGCGGCACCCCTCCCCCACTGCAGGTGAGCCGCACAGCAGCGGCTCCCACCCCTTGAAGCTCCAGGGTGACGTCAGGCCTCAGGACCGCGCTCCCGCCCCGCCCCTGCAGGCAGCTCCGGGGCCGGCAATTCCTCTATGGAAGCGGGTCCCGCTGCGGGACACAGTGGCTGCGGCAAGCTGACGGGCCGCAGAACGCTCGAATAGGCTGCAGCGGCGTCCTGACGCTACAGCGAGACGCGAACAGTGGGAGACGGGGACTTCTGCTGTGACACACCTACCCTACTGTCCCCTAACCCCGACTAGCGCAGCGCGAAGCCCCCAGCAGGGTCGGCGTTAGCTGCCTCGCGCGATCGCCCGGCTCCCAGTTAGTCTCAGCTGTCCATCTCCCCCCAAGCCAGCCAATCACCCGCCACTGCCCCGACCGCACCTCCCGGCGTCTTTGACAGGCATGAGAGCCAGCCTATGAGATTGGGAGCCTGTGGGTCTAGGTCCGGAGCGGGAGCCAATGAGCATCATTCCAGGTGGGTGGAGGGAGCCGGACTTGGGAAGGTAGCTTCGTTCGGGTTGCTAACGTCTTTCCTGGGAGATGGGCGCGCAAACCGACCAGTGGGTCTGGGGGCGGCGGTGATGGGCGTGGAGCTGGCCCAATGAGGGTGGGAGTGGGTGGGGCAGGCGCGAGCGGCAGTGCTAAAGGAGCCCGGCGGAGGCAGCGGTGGGTTTGGAACTAAGACGCTGGATCTGTGGTCGCTGTTGGGGACGTGCGCTGGCGCCATCATCTTCGGCTGAAGGTGAGAGGTGCGGTTGCCTGGGTCCGAGTGCGCTGTCTCCGGGAGCAGGGACGGTTGGGCGACCAGGTGGAAAGGAATTTGGGCTGGGGGACCGGGTGACTCTGGAGCACAGAGACGGAGCCCTAGCGGGAGCTGGGAAAAAACAGACTAGGCTGTGGAGAGCGGACCTTGTGGAGCAGACGGGACTCAGTGTATGGAGATGGAGAGACCCCCTGGAGGGAGAGGAAATGTGATCTTTGAAAATGAGACCCTTGCAGAGATCAGGGCCAGGGTGTGCGTGGGGACTCTCGTTGGAGGAGATGAGGATGGAGATCTTGGGGTGAGAATGTAGGGACCAACTCCTGGTTGCATTGGATCCCTGGAAGCGTGGGGTTGGGAGGTGAGTGCCCTAATAGGAGGCCGGAGGCGACCGGCGTGTCTGTCCTCTTAGAAGACCGAGTCTTGGGGTGCTAGGGGCGCGGGAAGGAAGGGCCCCTGGGTGGGTTGCATGGTGGGTTAGGCCGAGTTAGGATTCCTCGGGCGCAACTGAGGGGTTCCCCAAGGACTCTGAAGGCGGACCCTGGATCTGTGAGGTTTAGGGACCAGTGGGATGAAGCTCTGCGTGGTCTCGGAGACGTGCGGCGGGCGAGGGGCTCCAGAGCTGGGCTCGGGGAAGGAGGTCGGGAGTTAAACGGCTTGCCACGCTTGCTGGGGACTGGGGAGGACCGGGAGGTGGACGCCGGGCGAGGCCTGCGCCGTTGAGGGGAACGAGGCGGGAAATGTGGCCCGGGCGCGTTGTAGCGGAGCAGCCGGGGGTTGGTGGGGGGGAGGGAGGGTCAGCCCTCGCCTTTGGATCGCTTTATTGTGTAATGGCTCGCTGGAGAATCTCTCCCTGGCCTTCTGAAGTTGGGGGTCACACCCTGATCCCATGAAATCAAAGTGGAATTGGGTCGGAGGGAAGTTGAAGCAGTGGAGTCCTTGGCATTGGCGCGGCTTTGTGGGCCTGTGGTGGGCGGATGCGGCCCAGGGACCCGAGAGGCCCCCACTCAGGCCTGCCTAGGAACTGGGGCCTTTGGGAGGAGGTGGCCACTCGGCGGGTCCGACCCGAGCTGGTGAGGTTTGGCTAATGGGGTCTCTACCTACGACCGTTATCTCTTGTTTCTTGGGGCCTCTGCAGCTCTCTTCAAGATCACTGCGGTGGATGGAAGGGGGTGGGGTGGTTTGGGGTGGGGTAGGGAAAAGCAGGCGGGGTAGATCCAGACTGCGGATGGAACAAAGACTGTTGGGTTTTTTACTGAATAAAATAATACTAAATGTAATACTTTGGCTATGCTGAGATTTTGTTTTTGTTTTTTTTAAATATGGAAACTAAGGATGCTTTGGATGAGGTTTAATTATTCCTGATAGTATCTGACTCTGAAAAACTTTATAATCTATTCGTTGTTTCATGTTCGTCGTCCATCTGCCTCTGTTAACTCTTCTTGTAGCCCCATGCTTTTGATGTTTAAGTATGCCCTGTCTGTCTCCGGTTCTAAGTGGCCATTTTATGTATCTCCTTACTTCTGCATCTTAAATTCTGTTCTTCCCATCCTTATCGGTGGAGAGCATATGGTACAATTGTGTGATATACCACAAGCTTTTGCAGCAAAAGGATGTGACCTGTGAGTGCTTGGCTATGTATTTGGGCTCCTTAGGGAAATCATTACAATAAAGAGACTAGCTAGAGAGTGAGATGGAGGAAAATTTGAAGGGCACTGTTGTAGGGTGAATGACCATATATGCTTTAGCATTTGATGTACATTGTTATCACATATGAGAAATTAAAACCCCCTGGTTTAAAATCCAAGTTTTGGGAGTATTTTATTAATTGGGAGCTAGTGCAGGGCTTTAGAGCAGTCTTGCCTTTTGTGTCTGTGATTGTTTGATTGAGTAGAATTTTGGTAAATTGAGAGATGCGTGCAGCGGTGCAACGGCAGGGACCTCAGTAGTGGGCAGTATTACACAGAACGTCTGTGTCAGAAGCATCTTCTGGGATGGCTAACTGGCATCGTTTTATTTGTTCTTCTGGATCCAGTTTGATCATAAAATTGAATTGTTTTCCTCTGCCCACAACTACCTTGGGTGTTGGGAGGAAGCTGGGAATTTTGCAAGGTGGCATTTCATTGGAAGTAAAAAATGAGCTAGCTGGGTGGATGCCCCCGGGGTGGTTATGTACAGCCAGTGCAAGGAATGGGAACTTAGACTCTGTAGGAGGCAAATTTATATATACACTGATAAATGATTTAATTATAATTAGACAGTTACTTCAGGTGACAGATACACCTCCAAATTCTCTCCATGTTGTCTACTACTGAGGTTCCTTTTTAATCCCCTTTCTTTTAATGTGGGCATTTCCCTTCAAAATATAAAATCTATGCCAGATTGTGCTAGTTGACTGAACCTGTACTCCTTAACCCATTATTGATAGACAGGATTTTTAAATTTGGTAGCAAGTAATATGGATGCTACATGTCCTTCAAAATTCCTTTTCTGTGCACTCCACTTTGATCATTGTAGCCTGGTCTCTGGGCTTAAGAGTTCCTGTGCTACTTGTGACCTCTGCTGTGTGACCTTGAGCCTGTTATTTGTCTATTCTCAGAATTCTTTGGATTCTTCATTTGTGAAATGGAGTTTTTAATGGAAGCTCCCCTGTGCCCTTCTTGTGAGGGTTAATGCTTTGATATGTGTAACTCTTTATAATAGAGCCTAGATGTAATTAGGGATGCATAACAAGATTATTTGCTTTAAAAATTGTAGTATTAGCCTTTCAGCAAGGCAAAATATTTGCAAGTGGTGCATGTTAAATGCCAGTTTTAAATCAGATCTAATGCCAAATGTGCAACAGAGTGAAAAAAAAATACAATATACTTGCCAAGCACAAGTGAAGAGTTAAACTAACTAAAGCATCTTTACTGGCCCCACAGACTCTGAATTAAATAGCCCCAGGAGCACCTCCTGCCTGCCTAGTGAGCCTTGTGGTGCAGTGCTAGGTAGGTCGAGGAGACTGCCAGAGGGCAATGAGGAGGCGAAGGAGAAGGAAGGATTGAATTGCTGGAGTGACCTGAAAAGAAAGTGTGAAAGTGTAGCATTTGGGTCAGGAGGGAAGGTTTTTGGTTGTGGGAATTTGAAGTGAATTTTAAAGATGGGGGCCTTTTATGTAAGGTAGATCTGGACTCTCTGTTATGTATCAGGGACCAGGCGAACTGTGGTACACCATACAGCAAGGGACAGGTAACCATCCCTACGGGTTTAGTTGTAGAAAAATCTGAAAGTGCTGAAAATAATTTGTAATCTGTTGTTTAACTGAAGACCCAAAGAATTGACTTTATTTTAAAAAATAAATGAAGTTGGGCATGGTGGCCCACATCTGTAATCCTGGAGGTGGGAGCAGAAACTTCCACCAGCCTCATCTACATACTAACTTCTGAGGCAGTGGCCTGGGGCTCAAAAACCAAGATGGGTGCATGTTATCTTTCCCCCAGAAAACTAGAAGCATGTGATGATTGCAATTTCATAATTCACTAGTTTTTTACATTAAATTAGCATTTCAGCATCTTAAACATGTACTAATAAATTTTGAATGTCCCTATTTGATAAAGTAAAAAATTATACAACTTACTTTTTCTAGACTTGCTATAGAAATGACTTGCTAATTTATTCCAATTTATAGCTGCCTACCAAATTTAAAATTGTTTCTACACCCACAGTAAATTAATGTATGCAGACCTACAGGCAGCAGGATCCTTTCCAAAGTGCCGTGGACACAGTTTAACCAACTAAGAATAAGATGAACTTATTTCATTAAAATTGGATTTTTTTCACGCTTAATATATTTTGTACTTTCAAAATGTCATGTATGTCCTATTATTTCCCTCATTTTCTTGAGGTGACCCCCACACTTCTTACCACTGTGCTGTCTATGGGCTGGAGAGATGGCTCAGCCGTTAAAGGCTAGGCTCACAACCACTGTGCTGTCTAAGCTGGAAAGAAGTGTTAATAACCCGCTAAGCCCATTTCACATACTTCTGATTGTACGTATACCCACAAACATTTTCTTTGTTGCCCTCTGTCTTGTATTTGCCTATGAAGCAAATGTAGGTTTAAGTTATAAAACAGGACAGCAACCCTATTGGTAGATGAGAGAGAGCAAGAGAGCGTGAGCTGTGGAAGAGTGATTGTCAAAATGGTCCAGGCCTAATAGCATTATCATGAGCTGATAAAAAGACAGAGTCTGGGGCTGGAGAGGTGGCTCAGCAGTTAAGAGCACTTTTTTTTTGCAGATGACCGGGGTTCGATTCCTTGCACCTACATGGTGACCCACAACCATCTATATCTCTAGATACCCTCTTCTGGCCTCCATGGGTACCAAATTTGCATGTGGTACACATATGTACATGCAGGCAAAATACTCATACATAGAAAATAAACTTTTTAAGAGGTTGGGGAAGCTAGGTGTAGTGACATATGCCTTTAATCCCAGGAGGCAGAGGCATGTGGATCTCTGTATTTGAGGCCAGCCTGATCTACAGAGTGACTTCCAGGACAGTCAGGACTACATAGTGAGACCCTGTCTCAAAAAAAAGGAAAGGGGGTGATATAGAAGTTAAGCAGTTAAGTGTCACCCCAGACTTACTGAGTAAGAAACTCTGGGGGTGAGGTCTAACAATCTATATGTTAATAATCCCTCTTTTACTGCCAATGTTACAGATTGAGACCCACTGCTTCAGAGCATAGGGATTAGTGCATTACCTGTAACAGATACTTTCTGAAGGATCGTGGCTGTTTGACTGTAATAAACTCTTCTTAGGGGTTAGAGAGCTAACATCTGTGCCCACTGTCAGCAGTTCATCTTTCAGGGGATAGATAGCCCTTTGAGGATTTGAAGCAAACTATGGGTGGTCTCCTTAGAATAGTGCACAAACGCACACATTAAGTGTACTGCATGGTTTATACCATTTCAGGGAGTTGACAGAGCTTGAGGTTTATTTATAGATTCAAGGTTAATGACCTATTTAACAACTTTAGATGACTTTATGATTTTTTCTATGCAGTCTACAAAGGATTGATCCTTTCGCCTACCAAGTGTCCTCAATATTTCTGGCGAGCTGGGGGTAAGGGGAGAAGATGAAGAGATTTGATAGCATAAAAGTCAGTACTTGGTTTCTTGGAATGATTTGGGTAAAGTCAGAAACTTCCTGTGAAGTTTGGAATAACAAACTTTGGAGTAATAGCAAGAAATGTTTGATATAGTGATAGATCCTAGAAAGGTGCTGTCAGGAGGGATGACAAGAGACATCAGAAAGCTGTGTGATATTAGGTTTGCTTTGGAGCCACACGCTGTTAATGGAACATATGTTGTTGTCTTAAAACTTTTCCACAGGACATGCAACACACATTTCTATTCACCCCATACAGGGCCCCATGACAGACCAAGTACAGATACCACCAAAGTTCAGCTTGGTGAACCAATGAGTTTTGTTGGGGTTACTTACAGGACTGGGTGAGGGTTACAGGAGCAAAAATAACTCAAAGACAGCAGCATCTCCAAAGCCCACCCGCCCAGTGTGGGTGAGCGCTCACAAAGCTGGGAACCTGGACCATATTGCAGGCAGCTCAACAGGCTGGAGAGTGCCCTTTCCAGGTGCCTCAGTTTATCTAAATCTCTTCTAGGCAGTTTGGCTGGTTTCTGTTTTTTCCAGGCAGCTATTCTGGCCTCTGAGTCGTCTTTGCTCCTTAGCTTGTGTGAAAGTCTTTATAGCTTGGCTCTGCTGTGTCTGAGGGGGACTCGGCTTTTATCGCTTACTCTGGCAGAGGAGCCTAGTGAATCTGGTCAGTTTCAGGGACTTGTGATGCTATGTTGAGTTGTTGACCTTCCTGCTTAAGGAGCTTCCTGCAGGATGGAATGTTAATCTCTAAGGACTCTGTTATATAATACATGGACACTGGTGAGAGGTGAGGGTACCGGAAGGTGGGGATGCAGGAGCGGGAATAGTTGTGGGATACAGATGGAGACCCGAATAGGTGCCACTACATACTTGAAAGCTTTGGTTGAAGCCAAGTTGTAATTGTCTTCTGTGGTCCCCATGTAACAGATTAAAGGGTCAGAGTGAAGCTACAGGGGGTTGCCCTGAGTCTTGTCTGACGGTGAACTGGAAGGTATAATTTAGCTTTAATTCATTCATAGTCTCACTGTGTGTGTCTGTCACTCTCTTCCCCACTTCTGTTCTCTGGAGATGGAACTGAGGGCCTTGTGCATGCCAGTCAAATGCTCCACCATTGGGCTACACCCTGGCCCTGATTCCTTACTCTGTGACAATCATAGGTGTTTTTGTAGCTATGGCCTGTGGTCACAATGATCCCAGTAGCACTCCATGGGCCTTCTATTATGTATCTTTGTTTTATTTTTCCTCTTCTCCTTTCCCTTCATAAGTCCCTGCTTAATTTGTGGTGAGGGTGAAGGAGGAGCTAGAGAGGAAAAAGGTCCCATTGGAACTCCGTAGTTTGCCTCTGCACTTGGTAAGTGAAGGCATCTTGAATGGTCACCAGACAGCCAGAGTCATGATTAGTGGTTACCCCTGAAGTTTACCTTGGAAGATGGGGTAGTGCGGCTGTGGGGAGGGATACTTGGCTCTTAAACTGTATGTTTTATGTTTATTGAGGGTTTTTCTGTAAGTTTCTTAGAAAGTCAAACTTGCAAATTATTTTATATTTCATAAGCATCTAATTTTGCCCTTTTCTTCTAGAGGCAATTGCTTTTGGATCCTTCTGTTTACAATGGCCCAGAGAACTGGACTGGAGGATCCGGAGAGGTATCTCTTTGTGGACAGGGCTGTCATCTACAACCCTGCCACTCAAGCTGATTGGACAGCTAAAAAGCTGGTGTGGATCCCATCCGAACGCCATGGTTTTGAGGCAGCTAGTATCAAAGAAGAACGGGGTGATGAAGTCATGGTGGAGCTGGCAGAGAATGGGAAGAAAGCAATGGTCAACAAGGATGACATTCAGAAGATGAACCCACCCAAGTTCTCCAAGGTGGAGGACATGGCAGAGCTGACGTGCTTGAATGAAGCTTCTGTTTTACATAATCTGAAGGATCGATACTATTCAGGACTTATCTATGTGAGTATTTCTTCTCAGTAATCCTGGGAGGGCTACCTGGGAAGTTGTATAATTTACATTATACATGGTGCTGTAACCACTTGAATAGAGATTCCCATACCCTTCTGACATATTTCTGTTAAAGATGGGAAGATTTTTGCTTAAACAGTTGTGGATATTTGCCCAGATTTTAACAGTGCTAAGTTTACGTTAATCTAGTCTGTGATTAGATGCGATGAAATGATGTTTGAAGACTTGTAAAGTGATGCTCTGGATGATAGCATGTAGGGGAGTGTGAGGTAACTCGACAGGGAATTTAATGATCATTAAGTTCCCATTTATAGGAGGGACCAGGAAGAGTAGAAAACCCCGAGGCCATGGCTCAGAGGTTCTGGTGAAGAGCAAGAGCAGCCTCATTTGCATGCAGGGGAGTAGGAAGGGTGAATGAGGCTCTTAGGAGGAAACCGTTGGGGATGAGTATGAGGCTGTGGTTGTCCTGTGGTGCCATTTACACTGCAGTTACTAACTATGTCTTTGTGTAGAAATTACTGAAAATAATGTAGGGTAAGACCGAGGAAGAATGCTAGATACTGCAAAGAATCTAGGAAGGGCTGGATGTCAATGGTTCGTGTCAACTATTCCAGCACTAGAAGGGATATGGGCAGGAGGATTTCCATGAGTTAGAGGCCAGCTTTGGCTAAAGAGTAAGAACCTGTTTCAGAAAGTAGCAAGGGCTGGAGAGATGACTCAGTGGTAAAAAGTCCTGGCTGCTCTTCCAGAGGACCCCGGTTTGATTCCCATCACCCACGTGGTGGTTCACAACCAGCTCTATGTGACTCCAGTTTCAGAGGATCTGGTGCCCTCTTATGGTGGCACCAGACATACAAGTGGTACACAGTCATACATGCAGGCAAAACACCTGCACACATAAAATAAAAATAGTAATAAAAAAATCTAGAATGACAAAGTGGGTTTGAGGAAATGACGGGCAGGTGACAGTGACTGAGAACGGAATGGTGGCATTGATGAGACTGGGACCGATTTAGAAGGAAGAGACACAGAAAAGTTGACAGAGTACTAACCAGAAATTGGGAAAAGGTGGTTAAATTTTATGCCAAAAATATGCTACTTGGAGCTCACAAATAATTCAAAACTCAGTCAGTCGGAACCACTGTTCCCAAGGAACAAATTTATTGAATATTACCAAGCACATACTGTCATCTAGGTGCAACTCAGTGCCCTGTAATTGTGAGCTTTCCCTATAAGGAAATGAAACAGGGGTATAAACTAGGCTAGAAGCAAAAAGGGTACCCTAGTGGGTCAGGGAAGGGCTCTTCAGCAGAGCAGCATTTAGGGTGGCATCTGGCCGATACAGGAAACCAGCAGAAGAGGCTGGAAAATGAGTGTTACTGAGTCTCTCCACTCCCTATTCCTTTCCTTTGTGAGATAGGACACAGAAAAAGAGGAAGAGGCTGCCTGCAGACGAACCTTGGAAAAGAGGAGGAGCCAAGGAACAGAGAACAACCCAGGAATAGTGGTGGGAATCCAGCAGAGTCGAGGAACAATGTCTTTTTCCTGGCTGTAAGATTTAGCTGTAGGTGTGTGAGGCCTGGGCAACTAGCCCAGTAAGAGTGCAGCTTGGTGTTCATCTTAGAGTTGGGCTGAGGAGGAATTCAGGTCTGGGTTCTATTGCTGTGAGGACATACTGTGACCAAGACAACTCTTACTTTAAAAAAAAGAAGAAACCAAACCAAAATAAAAACAGTCAATTGGGAGCTAGCTTACAGTTTTAGAGAGTTGGTCCATGATTGTGGCGGGAAGCAAATAGGCATGATGTTGGAGCAGTGGCTGAGAACTCTGTATCTTAATCCACCAGCAGCAGGAAGGGAGAGACAGACAGACACACAGACAGACACCAGAACTGAGACTGGCATGGGTTTTTGAAACCTCCAACAAAGCCGCAGCTTCTAATCCTTTCCAAACTATTCCACTCCGTGGTGACATATATATGAGCATATGGGCCATTGTCATCCAAACCACAATGGTCAAGGGCTGTGATCTTAATACCACTAAAGGACAGTTCATGAGACTGAAGGTCTCAGGATGTTGCAGTCAGAGGCTACTGTGTTCTTTGGAGATTTGAGAGCACGTAGGTTTTGGATTGAAGCCTGACGCAGTGACTTAGGCAGGACTGGAAAGGTTCGAAACACAACCAGGAAGTACTGGAGAGCCTGAGAAGGCAGCTTCTCACCTCAGGTACTGCCTCGCACAGCATGAGGACCTAAGCCTGATTCCAGAACCCATAGAAAAGCTTAGGACAGTGGCACAGCTCATAGTCCCAGCTCTATAGGAGTAGAGACAGGATCTCTAGGACTTACTGGCCATCCATCTAGCACTAATTGGTGAGTCATAAGTCCTAGTGAAAGATCTTGTCTCAAAAAATAAGTATAGCTGGGTGGTGGTGGCACATGCCTTTAAACCCAGCACCTGAGATGGGGGAGGCTGAAGCAGGCGGAGCTGTGTGAGTCTGAGGCCAACCTGGTCTACAGAGCGAGTTCCAGGACAGTCAGAGCTACACAGAGAAACACTGTCTTGAAAACCAACAAAAATTGGCTGGAGAGATGGCTCAGAGGTTAAGAGCACTGACTGTTTTTCCAGAGTTCCTGAGTTCAATTCCCAGCAACCACATGGTAGCTCACAACCATCTATAATGAGATCTGGTGTCCTCTTCTGTACACTGCATACATAACAAATAAATAAATATTTAAAAAAAACAACAAAAAATAAGTACTACTGTTCTGAGGAGCTACATGGGAGGCTGATCTGTGTGCATTTGCATATACAAATACATACACATGCGCACAAGCATGCCATAAAGGACATCAGTGTGGAAAGGAGCCAGACTGTATCTACAGGAGGCTTTGCCTTAATTCCATTAGTGGACGCTATGGCTAGCTGCAAGGAGGAGAGAAGGGAAGAGATACTACAGTGGCACAAGGGAAGAAATACAAGAAAAAATTAGCTGAGGAGGTGACTTAGAGGATAAAGTGTCTGATGTTTCCTTAGCACTCACATAAATAGCTGGGTGTGATCGTCCATGCCTGGCTCAGTATTCAAAGGCAGTGCCAGGAGGATGGGATGGGGTGGATTGCCAGCCAGTGTAGCCAATCAGTGAGCAGATCCCATGAGAGACTTTGCCTCAAAAAAATTGAGCACATTGTGCTGTACATGCATACATGCAGGCAAAATGTTCATATACATAAATAAAAGAAATAAATCTAAACAATAAAATAAAATTGAGACCAATAGAGAAGGATTCCTAATGTCAGCCTCTGGCCTTCACACATGCACACAAGCACATGTACATGCATGAAAATCTGTAAACATTCCTCATGACAGTTCAGTCTTTTTTGCAACTGCTTTAGGTATATATTTTCTTCCTCCAACCTAATTGGAGGACAGTCTAAGTGAGTTTCTGAGTTTCTTTCAAATCATGCTTCTAGGTCTGTACAGAAGGACAGCTTAAGTTCACAGCCGGGGTTAGAAAGGAAAGGTTCCCATCCAAAATATTTTGGAGCAGTTGACGGTGGGCTGGGAGAGCTGATGCCACCCACTTGCTGTACTTGTTTGGAACTAACTGGGTAGTTGAAGCTGTCAGTTGAGGTGGTATGATAGAGACAGCCAGCCTATGCTTCGACCATGCTGTGTGGGTGAGATAAAACAGCTTCCTTCAGACAGGCTTGGCTGTGTGCTTTTCTTTGGACTTACTCTCCTTCACAGCCAAATTCTCCGATCACTAATTTTCATGTTCCCTCCTATAAAAACCACCTAAAACTGTGAAGAGCTCTGCATACTGCTTCAGCTCACCTCATATATTTGAGACATAGTGTTTTATTACTCATTTTAAAGTATTTTTTAATTTCTGTTGATGTCTTCAGTCTTTGGAACATTAAAGGTGAGGTTTTAACATTTCCAAGGTCCCCTCCCTCCCCCAATCCCCTTTGTTCTGTATGCTTTGCTATGTTTCTGGTATTTCTGAGGCAGGATCTCCTTATGTAGCCCATTGCTGGTCTGGAGCTTGTTATATAGATCAGGCTGATCTAAGATTTGCCTCTGCGTCCTGAGTGCTTGGACTACAGGCTGGCTTTTGGTTATTGTTTTGTTTTTCCTGTTATTTGTGAGTGTTATATGTACATGTTCATGTGTGGGCATATGCACGTGTGTGACTGAAGACTAGAGGTCAACATCAGGTATCTTTCTTAATCACTTTTTACCCTATTTTAAAAAATGTTTATTTTGGGCTGAGGAGATGGCTCAGTGGTTAAGAGCACTGGCTGTTCTTCCAGAGGTCCTGAGTTCAATTCCCAGCAACTACATAGTGGTTCACAACCATCTGTAATGAGATCTGGCGCCCTCTTCTGGCCTGCAAGCAGAACACTGTATACATAATTTAAATATATTTTTAAAAATATATTTATTTTTATTTTATATGTGTGAGAGTTTTGTTTGCGTGTATATACGTGTGCTGTGTCCATGCCTACCTAGCTTCTGTGGAGGCCAGAAGAGAGCAGGAGTTACAGACAGCTGTGAGCAGCTATACTGGTGCTGGGGACCGAATCCGGGTCCTTTGTAAGAGCAGTAAATGCTCCTAAGCTCTGAGCCATCTTTACAGGCCCCATTTACCTTATTTTTTGAGACAGAGTCTCTCACTAAACCTAGACTTCATTAAGTTGACCGGGCTTGTTAGTCAGTGACCTCCAGGGATCTATCTACCTATTTCTAGCACTGGGACTGAAGATGGATGCATCCTACTGTACCTAACCTTTTTATGTGTGTTAGAGGTCCAGTCTTGTGCTTCTGTGGCAATCATTTTCAGAGCTGTCCTGTCTGGCCCAGTTTCTTGGTTTTTGAAGGCAGATTTTGTTGTTGTTGTTGTTGTTGTTGTTGACGACCAGGAGAGCTCCAGACTCATTGTGCAACAGAAAGCAAGTCTAGAACCCCGACCCTCTTGTCCCACCTCACGAGCCCTGGATCACAAGCAGGTGCTGCCATGCTTAGTTTTAAGTGTGAGTCTTGGTTATCTTTCTACTATTGACTTTTAAAAGTAATCATTAAACCAAGATAATCTATATTTTTGTTTTTGTTTGTTTTAAGACAGGGTCTCGCTATGCAGCTTATAAGTGTGAGTCTTGGTTATCTTTCTACTATTGACTTTTAAAAGTAATCATTAAACCAAGATGATCTATATTTTTGTTTTTGTTTGTTTTAAGACAGGGTCTGGCTATGCAGCTTTCTCTGTTCTGGAACTCACTATGTAAACCAGGCTGATCTCAAACTCAGATCTCCCTGCCCCCACCTCTCAAGTGCTGGGTAAAGTGCCTGCCATGACTGGCTGGATCTTCATTCTATTGAAAATTCTTTACTGTAAATATACTGTCAGTTTGGGTAGTGTTCTGTATGTTTGTAAAGATTGTATTGTCTGTTACTGTTGGGTGTATAGGTCTCTCTCTATATGGCCTCTAAATCAAGCTTTTAATTGTACTTTTAAAATTTTATAGTCTGAGGCTAGGCAGACAGTTCAGTGAGTAAGTGCTGGCCACACAAATTGAAGGACCCAGTTCAGACTCCAAAACCCACATAGAAAAGCCAGGCATGGTGGTACAGAGAGATCCCTGGGGCTTGCTGACCAGACAGCTGGCCTACTCTCTGGGTTCCAGGCCAATGAGAGACCCAATCTCAACAAATAAATAAATTGGTAGGTAGTTAGGTAGGTAGGTAGGTAGAGGCCAAGGAACAACACGGGAGCTGTCCTCTGACCTCCCTAGGTCTGTGCTCCTACAGACACAAACTTCTGAAGTCTAGTATTCCTCCCAGTTTTCCAGGTATGAGAGAAATGTGTTAAAATTTCCCAGTGTGTTTATTAACTTCTAATGTGCACCTGCACCACTGTAGCTTACGTTTGCCTGGCTTTATGTTTTCATGTACACGAGTCTCATGCAGTGTCTGTGGCCTTTGTTTGCTTGGCATTTCATTTTAAAGATGGAGCCACCCTGTTTTATATTGATGTAGTTCAGTACTTTTTATGGTGTGGTCAGTGAGGTTTTCTTAAATCCTTTACAGAGGAACTAAGAGGTCAGAACCGCTTTCATAATCATTGTGTCATTTTCCCGACTCGGTTGACATTTGTATGGTCCAAAGGCAATGACTAAAGCTCCTGACACCTTCTCATGGATAAAGGGACTGACTGCAGGTTGTGATCACGGTGACTTTTCTTTACTGAGCTTTGTGAGTAATTTAAAAAAAATGAATCAGTTTTACTTGAGAATGTCCTTGATAGAGCAGAAAAAAACGATTGATTTTATTAAATCTCAACCCTTGAGGGTACGTCTTGTTAAGATCCTGTGTGAGGTGCCGAGTGTGCATTAACACTCGCTGTGTAAGGGCATGTGATGGCTCTGATGGACAGCATGTGCGTTGAAATCTGAATTATAAGCGAAATTTGTCCCTTCTTACATAGGCTGCATTTTTATGTGATAAAAAGATTGAGAGGCAAATTGTGGTTGCTTACCCAGGGGTACTTGGCAGACATTTTCTTGAAAATAGTGTGAAGCTGTTACTTGAAAGAAAAAAAAGCTGATGGTGTTTTGTTGTGAGCAGTAGATCGGAGGGTTTGTTGAGATGATATCTTCATCCCAGGCCGACCATGAGCCAGATTTCCTCCTTCTTGCTCAGGCGACAGAGCATGATCACAGATTACATTCAGAAACCCATCTGTGACCGAGATCGGCCTAAAGTCATGATCTCCTGCCTCAACCTCCTTAGTGTCGATGTTAGAAGCATGTGCCATCACATCTGGTGGCTAAAATTTGTATATTTGTGAATATTAGAGTTGAGGGAAATGTTTTGATCTACCACTGTGAACCTAACAGCTTGTCAAGACATAAGCATTATCCCATTTGATAATAATGAAATATGGATACATTTATTTGAATACCACATATGTTCACACATCCGTACTTTATATGTGTGTATTATAATTATTGCTGCAGTGCTGGAGATTAAACGCAGCCTTGTGCATGCTAATCAAGTATTCTAGCACTGAGCATTTTCCCCTTTTCCTCCTCACTAACTTTTTCCCCTGTTACATAGTGAAATGATAGAATGAAAGACTTGTATGATAGATCAAGTCATTATTTTCTTAGTGAAGTCTGTGTGATATTATAAAATCCTACATTATAAAAAACATGGTAAAGGTTTAACAATAAGATAAGCCAGTGGGTTTTAATATCATAGTCTAAGTTCTCTGATACTCTATTTTTTTATTTTTTAAAGACAGGTCTCTTTATGTAGCCCTACCTGACTTTGAACTCACAGAGGTCTGCCCGCTTCTTCCTCCCAAGTGCTGGAATTAAAAGTGTGCGTCACCAAGCCTATCAATTGAATCTAGTTTTAAGAAATTGCTATTTGCTCAGCTGATAGATTCAAAGGAATAGCCTCAAATGAATAAAAAGGTTGTTAAAGGGGTTAGGGTTTTAGCTCATTAGTAGAGTACTTTCCCAGCAAGCACAAGGTCCTGGGTTCTAGACACAGCACTGGAAATATTAAAACATAAAAACTAGGGCCAGCAGGATGACTTACCGGGTCAGGGCACTTGTCGTTTATGCTTGACAGCATGCGTTTGCTCCCCAGAGCTCATGTCAGGCTGGAAGGAAATGGCCAGCACCACAGTTGTCCTGTGACCATGTGGAAGCAGTGTGGGCCCCCACACACACACACACACGTCATGCACACAATAACAAGGAAGAAAGGAAAACCAAGAGGAGGTTAAAGTGTTCCTCTTTGCTGGCCATATGTTTCAGCAAAACAATGTATCACAGGAGATTAAATGCGGGGATAGATGTGAATTGAGCTGTGTTCTGTGACACGTGCAATAAAAACTGTAAAACTATTGAACATGTGCCTCTCTCATTTTGTTTTGGAAAACAAAAAGCTATTTTTTTTATAAAAAAATATTATTTATGTTGGGTAGTGATCTTTAATCTTTAATCTCAGCACTCAGGAAGCAGGCGGATCTCTGAGTTCGAGGCCAGCTTGGTTTACAGAGTGAGTTTTAGATAGCTAGGGCTACACAGAAAACCCTATCTCTAAAAACCCTAAGTAAATAGAATGATATTTACATTGACATGTGATATCTTTATTGTTTTAAAATCAATAAACGTACATTTTAAAAACTGCATACTCTGTGTATACTTACTATAGTATATACATATAGAATATATAGAATATATAGCATATCTAATACATACATGCTATATTAATTCATTTCTAAATGTAAAAAACCTCTAAAATTTAGAAGTTTGAGTAGCTCACAGAGTTATTGGAAGTACTCTTTGTTGTAAGTGCTTTTGCTTTTTTGAGTTCCAGCTGAAAGCAGAAGGGCCTCAGCTGAGGTCCTTAGAGAATGCAGTCAGTGGTAGGTTAACAGACGCTGAGTGGTGTTTACAAAGCATCGAGGAGTCAGCCACCCAGAGCCTTGTTCTGCTACCGTCTAAGGGCTGCCCTGACCTGTTTGTGGAAAGCAGACCCATGACAAGGTTTCCTGACAGATCTATGTCAGCACAGGGATTCAGATAGTTCATCAAAATGGCCTGGGAGGGCCGGGGGAGAAACTTCCCTGATCTACTTCATTCTCGATTCCTTTGTCATACTTGCCATTGGCAGACTCAGTTTAAAGCCAGAGAAAGGAACGTGATGACACTTTTCATGGCGTCATCTTGAACTTCACCTGGAATTGAATTTTGTAGCTGGCCAAAGAAGTAGGGACAAGATAATAAAGTACCAACCACTGAAACATAGTTTTTTCTCCACTGTATGAAATGCCCTTTCATCATGTCGGGGCTTATGATTCCCTCTTCATCAGTAGAGCGGCAAAGTTTGCCTTATCCCGTGCGGCAGCTCCCACTCCCTCGAGACAGGATCTCATCACCCTGGCTGGCCCGGAACTCACCCCTCCTGCCTCTGCTGGGTGTGCTGGCAGTAAAGAGAGCACAGCACAGCCACTGGTCGCTCTTTTTGTCTGTAGCAGTTGATAAGGTTGATGATTGGTTGGTAGGTTCTTCTCTTTTCGATATACTTTCAGTGTCACCTGTCATTGTTTACAAGCTGCATAAAACCCTGTTAAAATTTTAATTGGGACTTTTACAGACCAATTTGGGGAAGAAATTAGATATTAAAAAAACTAATTCCTGATAAACTCATTTATTCAATTGTTTATTTTTCTCTGTAATTTTCTTTCTAAAAGCTACGTCCATATTTTTAAAAAGCATCTTTTATGTATTTATTTTATTTACCTTCTTTCAAACCGCCACAGGATTCACATTCATTTAAAGACAATGATGGTGTTTTTCTTAGGGCTAGTCTTTTTTTCTGTGATAGATATGGAACTTCCCAGACTTTTACTTTATTTTAGTTGATAATTGTGTTTCTCTAGAATGGACACCTTTAAATTTGTTGATGTAAATACTTAATAATACTCTCTTATGGAGAGTTTTAAGCCTCTAGTGCTTTCTCTTGTACCTCTTTTCTCTTTATTTTTCTCCGATACTGGGATAGACCAAGGAACAGACCTTGTGCACTCTGGGCAGACCTTCCCACAGAGCATATTTCTGGCTCTTCATTCTTGATATGATGGTTTTTTAATTTTATTTTTTTAAAGTGGCTCTCACCAGAGGCTCAAATCTAGGTATTTGATTTGTCGTGGTTCTTTCTGTTTATTCTTCCTCCGTTCAGTTCTTTTACTTTCTGAGGAGTCACTTGTTCATTCTGTACATTCCACTGTTAAGTACCTCATTAGTTTGTATTTTTAGTAGTCATTTTCTAACACCTGCTTTTTAAAAGCTACAAATTTCATTCTGTTGCTTTGGCAGTATTCTATAAGTTTTATTATGTTATCATTCAATTAAAAATATTAAGAATCTTTTCTTTGATTTCATGGGCTCTTTACAAATGAGTTGCTTAATTTCCAAACATAGGAGATTTTCAGGCCTACTTTGTTTTTTTAACATAACCCGCAAGATGAGACGGTGTGTCCTGAGTGAGCTGAGTCCTGAAAACTCTTTGGCTTGCGTGGGCCCTCTGAAGTTATTGGGTCTAGTAGCACATGTATTCAATGCCTTTGATCTTACAAGTTCTACAGTTTTTTCTCTTTTTGAAGGAGGGGGTGTTTTGTGACAGGTTTTCTCTGTGTAGCCCTGGCCGTCCTGGAACTCATTCTGTAGACCAGGCTGGCCTTGAACTTAAGTGATTTGCCTGCCTCTGCCTCCCCAGTACTGAGATTAAAGCGTACACCACTGCTGCCTGGCTGATTTTTCTTCTTTTAAAATCTGCTTTTCTGGTCGTTGCTATGAGAAATGTTTCTCTTTTTAGTCATGTCAGTATTTGCTCATACTCACATTGTTATGTATATGGAGTTGTAGACATTTTATAACTTTTTGGTGAGTCATCATGAAGTGCTCTCTTTTTTAGGGACAATACTTGCTAATTTGACTTCAACATTAGTATTTTGTGTGTGTTTATGGACTTGTGTATGTGTGGATGGATGTCTGCCGGTGAAAGCCAGAGGAAGACACAGGGTGTCCCGCTCTGTCACTATTTCCTGTCACACAGGGTGTCTTACTGAGCCTGGAGCCAGGCTGACAGCCTGTAAGCATGTGTATGTGCAGCCTGTGGAGGCCAGCTATCCCCACCTCAGCAGTGCTGGGTTACAGTGCACTGGGTCACACACATCTGCCTCTTTCTTTGGGTTCTGGGGATTTGAATTCAGGTCCTTGTGTTCTTACCTGTCAAGATGTCACCCCAACCCTACTATCCACTGAGTCATTGTTATAAGATCTTCCAGCATCTATTTGTCCCTTTACTGAAGATATGTCTCCCATACACTATTCTCAGTTGTTATTTTTGACCCCAGTCTGACAGTGTTCTGTCTTGTTCTTTTGAGACATGGTCCTGCCCTGTAGCCTGGGCCTGCCTTGGATCCCTCCTGTTCCTGCATCTCAAGCAAATGGCAGCTGTGCATCATTTCCCCAGGTTTCCTGAGTCTGACCATCTTTACTTCTTCATTTTAGGATGGAATTTATAATTTATTCAGGACTGACTTAGAAACTGATCAATAGATTGTAACAAGGAGACTGAGAAATCAATCTGGGCTGGCTCCAGTAGGCTGCTCATCAACAGTCTGATAGCATTTTAAAAGTAGAATATTTTGTTTATATACATAGAATATAATGACTAATATGTATTGTTTAATCTACTGTCTAACTTGTTTTCTCTGTGTGTGTGTTGTCTGTAAAGATGGCTAGTGATTAAGAGGGACTGTGAGTGTTGGAGTTTGGATCCCAGTTCACAAATGCCTCTAATTCCAACTCCAAGGAATCTGATGCCCTATTCTGGCCTCTGGACATCTACATACATGCATGCATATGCATCACAGAAATGTACATGTGAAAATGAAATGTTTAGTTTTAAGTGAAAAAAGATAATTTAGTAGGTAAAGTGATTGGATTCCCAGCACCCGTGCACACCTGTAGTCCTAGCAGGGGGGGAATGGAATAAGGAGGACCCTGAGGCTTTCTAGATAGCCATTCTGTGGGGTCCAGCTTCAGGGAGAGATCCTGTCTCAAAAAACTAAGGTAGAATTGCTGGAGAGATGGCTCAGCAGGTAAGAGCACTTACTACTCTTGCGGAGGATCCGAGTTAAACTCTCAGCCCCCACACTGGGCTTCTCACAACTACTTGTAAGTCCAGCTCCAAGGAGCTCTGACATTTTACATGTACACACATACACAAAATTTTAAAGTAAAATAAATTTCTTTAATTAAAAAAATAAAGATCTCCGTGAGTATGAGGCCAGCCTGATGCACATAGTGAGATCTAGGCCAGCGGGGTTTCACAGTGAGGCCCTGTCTCAAGAAACTACCACACACACACACACACACACACACACACACACACACACACACACACACACACACGAACACACAAAGTCTTTGACGTGTCTGAAAGTATCCCGTTTGTTTGAGACAGGTTCTTAGCCCAGGCTGAACCACATGTGTCTTCAGCAGTCTTCTTGCTCCGCCATCTAGAGTGCTGAATTTCACACCTGGCTCTAGGTTTTTTTCTCTTTTTCTCATTTAAGATGCTAAGCTTGGGGGCAGTGTGCAGACACACACCACAGATGGTGTGCCACGGTGTTTTGTCTTCCATTTTCTTGGAGATTAGCTTTGGGGCTGGAGAAATGATCCAGTGATAAAGAGCACTTGCTGCTTATGTAGAGGAGCAAGATTCTGTCTCCAGCATCCACATCACATGCCTCACAATCTCCTGGAGCTTTCCAGGCAATCTGATGCTCTCCTCTGGCCTCTGGGCTTTCAAATACCTGTGGCATATAGATGAGCAGGTGTGGTGCACAGGCATGCATGTACATACACGAGTGTATACACACACACACAAACACACACGTACATACACAAATTTTAGAATTTTAGCTTATAGTTTTTTTTATTGGACTTATTTATTATGTGTGTTGAGTGTTTTACCCACATGTATGTATATGTATACCACATGTGTGCCTGGCTCTCCAAATCAGAACATGTCTGATCCCTAGGAACTGGAGCTAAGAATGGTTGTAAGCCAACAGTTTGTAGGTGCTGGAAACCCAGCTCAGGTCCTCTGCAAGAGCAGCAGGTACTCTTAACTGCTGAGCCAGCTCCTAGCCCTTGGTTTTACTGTTTCTCCTTTGCGCTAAGTCTGTACCCCCCCAACTTCAGGGTTATTTCTAAAAGTTTCTCACCTTTCAGTTTCAGCAGTTTTACAGCAATGTGCTTAGTAAACTTTTCTTTTGTATATTCAGGGTAGCATTTGTGGGACTTACGGATTTGTAGCTTAGTACCTTTTGCAGGTTTTAGAAAACTCTTGGCTGTTTATCCCTTGGAATCTGCTTGTGCTGTGGTCACCTTGCTGCATCTCAGTGGCTCTCACTGCCTTCCATACTTAGCCTTGTTTACTTCAGTCTGCTGACTGCTTCTGATTTAAATGTCATGTAACTCATTCTCTAATTGTGTCTGAGTTCTGCTAATCACCTCTATTGAATTCTCTGTTTTAGCTATCGTTTTATTCAGTTTTAGAATTTTATTTGAATAATCTCTTATTCTCTATTATAATTCTCTACTTTGTCTTTTAATTAGTTATACACTTTAACATCCAAGATAATACTGGCCAGCGAAAGTCTACTCTCAGAGGATGGCGAGACGGCTTACCAGGCAAAGGTGCTTGCTCCCAGTCGTGATGTTTGATCCCTGGGACCCACATGGTGGAAGGAGAGAACCACCCCTTGAGTATTGTCCTCTAACCTGTGGCACATCTGCCCAGTATAAGAAAATAAACTTTTTTTTTTTTTTAATGCCTGTGCTGGCTAGTTTTGTATCAACTTGATACAAGCTAGAGTTATCTGAAAGAAAGGAGCCTCAATTAAGAAAATACCTTCATAAGATCTGGCTGTGGGGCATTTTCTTAATTAGCGATTGATAGGGGAGGGCTCCAGCCCATTGTAGGTAGTGCCATCCCTGGGCTGGTGGTTCTGGATTCTATAAGAAAGCAAACTGAGCTGTTAAGCATGATGCCTACATGGCCCCTGCATCAATCAGCTCCTTCCTCATTTCTAGCCCTTCTGAGCTCCTGTTTTGACTTCCTTCAGTGATGGGGTATGGTGTGGAAGTGTAAGCCAAAGAAAACCCTTTCCTCCCAACTTGATTTTGATCATGGTGTTTCCCACAGCAACAGTAATAACCCTGACTAGGACAATGGGTTACCTGGGGGAAAGTTCAGTTCTTTGGGGTCCATTGCTTTAGTAGTTGGATAGCTGAAGGGACGGAGGGGCTTCAAGTGTCTCTTTAGGATAGTTCCTTTCTTGCCATGGAGGTCCAGGAGCTCAAGGTCCTGAGTTCTTCTCCATTCAGAGTGTACATTTACCTCACATACAGAGTTACTCAAGCCATCTAGTCAGTTCTTTTTGCAAATTTGTTTTTTTGGTTTTGTTTTTTTGTTGGTTTTCTGAGACAAGATCTCTTTATGTATGCCTGGCTGTCCTTGAATGCACTCTGTAGAACAGAGTGGGCCTCCAACTCACAGAGATCAGCATGTTTCTGCCTCCTGATTGCTGGGATTAAAGGCGAACATCACCAAGCCTGACTTGAGTTTGTTTTTTTGTCGTCTTTAAAAAAAAAAAAATCTTTGATCCCAGCACTCAAGAGGCAGCAGATTGGATCTTTGTGCATTCCAGGCCAGTCAAGGCTACATGCACAAAGAAACCCCTTCTCCAAAGCAAAACAAAAACAGATTTAAAAAATTTTACTCCCCAAATGAACAAACAAACAAACAAACAAAAAATAATAGACTCACAAGAGCCAGAAGTGATCTCCCCACACCTTGTTGCTTTGCATCAAGTACCCCTCCCCCCAGCAGTAATGGGTAATAATTTGATATCCTCTGTCATCCACATTCACTTGCCCTCTATGTATTGTTTTATTAGTTTTATCTATGTAATTTTTTCATGTATTATTTTTCTTATTTTATT
Organism: Sigmodon hispidus; assembly: GCA_004025045.1. Taxonomy (NCBI): domain Eukaryota; kingdom Metazoa; phylum Chordata; class Mammalia; order Rodentia; family Cricetidae; genus Sigmodon; species Sigmodon hispidus. The sequence continues at coordinate 124,732 of PVIH01002399.1, read as the reverse complement.
TTTTTTAATGAGAAGAGTGCCTCAGCAAATGTAGTTATTTGACCTCTGGTTTCCATTCTGTCTCTGGCTTTGAGACAGAGTAAATTAATGACTCTATTTGTTGCTTGACAGAGAAGCAATTCTGGGGAGGAAGGACCAGTTGGCTCATAGTTTGAAGGTATAAGCCTCTGAAGACCGAGGAGGGGAGGGTGGCAGGAGGGAGCCGTTGGGCGAGCACTCAGGAAGCAATGCTGGTTTTCAACAGCAAGAGTAAAAACTCTGTTCAGAGCCCAGCCCATGGGAGGGTTCCAGCCACAGGCAGTCTTCCCTCAGTTAACTCTCCTAGGAAATACCTTCAGATATGCTCCAAGGTGATTCCAAGTCCAGTCATCACATAGGGTCTCCCTGTGGAGTGCAGGCTGGCCTCGAACTCTTGGCAATCCTCCTGCCTCAGCCTCCCAAGTACTGGGGTGTACCCACTTACTCTCCAAGATGTTTTTGCTGTCTGTAGTGTGAGTTTCAGGCTGTTGTTACTATGGTCACTACTTCTTTTCATTTTCATTTTTGGTGCAGTGGTGAACTCGTACACAGACGACAAACCCACCCCCAAGGTTCTCTTGTGGCTTGTTTTATTCATTTTATATATAAATTCACATATATTTGTATTTATTATATTTAGAACTTGTTTTTCTAAATCCTCTGACCATCTTTTTCTTATCATGTGGTACATTTGTTTGTCTGGTTGTCTGTATTTATTTGCTTTTTGATATACATGTGATTTTTATCTAGGTACAGTGCTCTAGATGGTATAGGTGAACTGTCCCCATTCCCACATCTTCCACCCCCACCCCAGGGCGCTACTTTCCTTTGGGCTGCCTTCTTCTGAGAGCTACAGCTGGAGGATGGAGGATGATCTAAGTTCCCAGTCGACGCCGCCTGTTCCTGATGACAGACTTGTCTTTCTGCTTCCTGGCATTAGTCTCTGCACCTGCTCCCATTTCCTCACTCTCTGGTCCTTTGATTCTCTGAAACAATACATACACCAAGCCCTGCTTTCTTAAACACTGGCTGGCCGGATGCTTAAAGGACTTCTGGAGTGGCATACAGGGAGGATGGCATTCTAGGCAGTGATCAGCAGAGACAAGCCTGCAAACATAATGCAATATTAACATCCCTACAAAATTGCGAATTTTTGTATGTTCAAATATTTTTGTATGTTTCTCTTAGGTAAGATGTGCAATTGTGTTAGTACATAGACTTTTCCCTCAGGCCTTCTCAATCGTCAGGATTTTCCTGTGGCTCTGGCAATTCAATATGGCCAACTGCTCACTAAGCATCCCGCTTGGCTTGTCTGCCATCCCACAGTCTCAACACATAGAAAGGGGACTATAGCATCTTCCCCCCAAAGCACATTATCTTTCTCTTGTCTCAATTACTGTTCCAGTCTCTCAGGCTTAAAAGCTATGTTCCTCCTTGGCTTGGGCCTTCAATGCTCCTCCCTGTGAATGTCCCAGTATGTCTGGGAATCCTGTATCCAGCTTCTCTGTGACCTCTCTGTCTGGGCTGTTGTGCCCAGACTGTCCGGCAGCCTCCTCTTTCTGCTCGTTTCCTTCCTTCTGTTCCTTTGATTGCTATTCCAGATGGCCGCCACATTTGTGCTTAGTCTAAAGTTCTTTCCTTCAGTCGCTCTGCCCTCTGAGCTCCGACACCTCGTCACCTGTGGAGGACAGAGTCTAAATTGTGCAGTGTGACTCAAGGCTTTCCTTACATTCCATTGTACAAACTGTTTTGAGCTATGCATGTCCTAAACACGCCACTGTTTTACTAGGAATTCTTTACCTTCCTTTGGACCTAATAGCTTCTAAGGGAAGAACAAGATCAAAGACCACCTGGGGCTATTGTGTCTCCTTTTATAGCTCTGCAGGTTGCCCTGGCTCTTGGTGCCTGCTCTCTACACCTGTTTGCCACCTCATGGTCGGACTGGCTTCTTAGTTTGTGCTTGCTGTCTGCACATTCACGTACTTAATAAAGTTTATTTGAACTTGCGGAAGAGATACAGTACTAATTCAACCATCAGGTTATTTGGGGGGAAAAAAAGCCCAATATTTGAGCTAATTTCCAGGAACTTAGTGTTAGTACTTTAATAAGATCTCTGTTTAGCCATTTGTTATATTTGTCTCTGTCAAGCATGAGATGCTAATGGTTATTTAATGTTTCTTTTTGATGACTTTATTCATATTTGTGAGACTCATCTTTGTAATTCTTGTCCTCAGAAAAGTGCCTCACACATGTTGGACTTAGTTCTGATTAAATGTGTCCTTGTTATAATCCATTACTGTGGAATATCACTCGGTGTGTTTGAACTTCGAGAGTTTTGTTTGTTTTCCATCCTATATTTACTCCCTAAGAACATGAAGTATAGATGCTATAGTTTCTTGGTATGCTACAACCTAACTTTTGAATGAAAAAATGATATTTTAAAGATTTGTTGATGTGTAGCTATGACTTATTACTATATATAATGTAAACACATTAACAACTAAGATTGCCTTTTTGTTTCAGCCTTAATAAAATATTTTTGAAATTAAGTCTATTTTGTAATGCACACATTAAGAACCCAGTGATGTTTCCCTACACAAATATGTTGTGTACTTAGGTCAAATATATCTATCTCAAACATCTGTCATATTTAGTTTCTCCCAGCTTTTTGAAACCATGGTTTATCGCCATTATAAAGTCACCCCACAGTGCAGTAGCTCCGTCTGGGCTGTAAAGTCTGTTTTTATTATTATTTTTGGTTGTCTTTTGCCATCTGAGACTGGGTCAGATAAATGAGAGACTCACGTGAGAAAGTGCGAGAAGGTGGTTTGGGAAGGCCTGCCATAAGTTAAGGTTACCCATGTTTATGCAGACAAGGTCCGGGGTCTGAGGGGTTATCTGGGAGGTGAGCCATGGATCCAGCCAGCCTCAGGCAAACACGGGGCAGGTTCCCATCTCATCAGCTCAGATGCAGGCTATTAGCCATCTTGGTCACATCAGCATCCCCAAGGCAGGGGCTATCTCTGACAAGCCTGCAGTAGTGTCTCAAGGAAAGCTCTGCAGAGCAGTGACAGAGAAGGTTCTGGCAGGCTTTCCTCATGTTTTAGCACTAACAACTGCAGCATTTAAGCTAAAGCAGTCCCTAGAGGGCTTTCTGTAGCCGTTGCCAAAGATTTCAGCCCTTATGGACACAGCTGTTCATTACAGTCCCCCTCAGCCGTCCCCGGGGGAGCTGACCTCACAGCTCCAGCCACCATGCCTATCTTCCAGATACTCCCTATCTTCTTTAAAAGGTTTATTATTTTTATTTTACCTGTTTGAGTGTTTTGCCTGAATGTTGCATGTATGCACACCATGTGCATGCCTGGTGCTATGGTGGCTAGAAGGGCTTACAGATGATTGTGAGCTGTTATGTGGGTCCTAAGAACAGAAAGTTTCTCTCTTCAAGAGTAGCAAGTGCTCTTAACCACTTAGTCATCTCTCTAGCGCTGTACAGCATCTCTTTGTTGGTTTTTTGCTCTAAACAAGTAAAAGATCTGCCTGGTTTATATGCAGCTGGCTGTGCATTCCAGATGCCACAGTCCCACAGAGGCCTGGCACATGGGAGCTGGCCTCCCTATCGTTTGTTTCTTTTGTTTGAGGTTTTAGAATATTCTTAGAAGTCAGTCTGTGAAAAGATTAAAAACCGAGCTATAAGTGTTCAGTGTGTCATTTCTTCTTTTTTTGAAATGTATATTGTTTTTTCTAAATATTTTATTATTTTATGTGTGAGTATTTTATCTGCTTGTATATATGTACACCACATGTGGATCTGTTGCCTGAGGTTCCCATTAGATCCTCTGGGACTAGAGTTAGAGATAGTTGTGAGCTACCATGTGGATACTTGGAATTGAACCCAGGTCCTCTGCAAGAGCAGCTAGTGCTCTTAGTCACTGAGACGCCTCTCGAACCTAGTGTCCTCTGAATGATGACCACCATGCTGGTCAGAAATGGTCCCTGGAGTCTTCTAAACCTTCATAAACTTCATAAAAGTTGTTGAGAAGTATCCGGACCATGGTGACAGTGCACACCATACAAGGAACACAGAATGTGATGCTAGTGATCTCATTTAAAGTCATAAACCGTAAAAAGTTAACACCAGGACAGGTGTGGTGTCGCACGCCTTTAACCCCAGCACTGGGGAGGCAGAGGCAGGTGGGTCTCTGAGTTTAGGGCCAGCCTGATCTACAGAGTGAGTTCCAGAGCACCCAGGACTGTCACACAGAGAAATCCTGTCTCAAGCAAACAAAATTAACATCAGTTGTTTTTTTGAAAAATATTTTTCAAAACCAAAGAGCCACAGGGTAAAAACTTGGTGTGGTTTTTTTTTTTTTTTTTTTTTTTTTTTTGTCTCTTTAATGTCTTGACAAAAGAGTTGGATTGTTGTGTCTGCTTCTGTATCCTATTTTTGGGGAAGTTACTTGAAGGAAATCCTGCTTTAAGCAGATGTTTGAGAAAAAGGAGTATTTGGAGAATGCAGTGGTTTAGAGCACTTGTTGATCTCCCAGAGACCCAGGTTCGATTCCAAGCATTCATCTGATTCTCATAACCGTCTTAACTCATAGGTTCAGGAGATCCCTGAGCTCTTCTAACTCCATAGGCACCAGGCATCATGTGGGGCATATGCAAATTACAGGCAAAATACTCATCCACAAAACTTTAATCTACAAAGAATTTTTTTTAAAGAAAAGAATATATATTCACTTTTCAGATAAATTGGGAATATTCTTCCTTGATCTTATTACCAAAACTTAGCAAATGCTATTTTCTTCAAGAAAGTAACTTGGAATCTAAACTACATTAACAAGCTTTTCTTAACTTGTGTTAGCTTGGGAGAGCCAATGATATGGCTTTGAACTCTGATGAAATCATAAACCATGACATACACATTTTTCAAGTGCGGGTAATTTACAGAATTGACCCCAGAACAGTACCCTTAGTAAATGCTGTGTCCTTGGAGTTTGTAGGAAATCGTCCTGGATAAGATGACTTGATTTGGGGGCAGATGAGTGCTGGAAGAACAAAGATCTCTTGTTTAAATTGCTGTGTTGTTTCTGGCTTGTGGTTGGATCTGACTGATAATTACAGATTTTATTTGTTTTGACTTTCTTGTTCCTTAACTCTGTATTCATTTTTATTCTAGACTTACTCTGGACTCTTCTGTGTAGTCATAAATCCTTACAAGAACCTTCCCATTTACTCTGAGAATATTATTGAAATGTATAGAGGGAAGAAACGTCATGAGATGCCGCCACACATCTACGCCATATCAGAGTCTGCTTACAGATGTATGCTTCAAGGTAAATGGAGACACACGAATAAGAAACACTTTGAATTTGTTAGATAATGGTTTTAATGTCTTAATCTGACCTATAAAAGGTTTTGATTTTCCTTTTAAAATTAAAAGTGGACTGGGCATGGTGGTCCTGGGGAGGCAGAGGACCCAGGCTAGCCTTGTCCACATAGCAAGTTCCAGGCCAGCCAGAACTATACAGTGAGACCCTTGTTGCAATCAGTCAGTCAATCAACAATTCAAATGTTTATTGTTGAAAAGTTACCAACTTTTAAGATTAAAATAGATGAGTCTATTTACCATAAGAAGCTAAAATGAGGTTGCTGCTTCATAGCAATACTTCATGTACTTTTTAATATTAAAAAGCATGAACTTTTCAATATATGTTTGATCTCTACCACAAACTAGCACAAATTCTACTCCATTGCATTAGGCCTTAAAGACAATAGGGAAGGGCAGGGGAGGGTGTGGAACAGTAGTAGAGCATTTGCCTGGCATGGGTGAAGCCCAGGGCTCAGCCCACCCCTGCCCTCACACTGCAAAATAACATGAAATAAAAAACAACTGTGCCTCTAGTGCAGGCCTGTGATTCTAACTGCATAGGAAGAACATAAAATCAAGACCTGCCTGGGTACAGAATGAGTTCTAGGCCAGTCTGGGTAATTTAGTGAGACACTGTTTCAGAATAAAAACATGGTTGGAGGTGTAACTTGGGGATGGTTAGCCCACTTGCCTAACATATACAAGGCCCTAGGTTCAATCTGTAGTACTGCTAAATAAATACATAAATAAAAACCTATAAAACTAACAAGGATAACAGGAAAGGTGGATACATCATTGAGTGAGGAAGAACTATAAAATCTTACATGCAGTTTAAATGCATATAAAGAGACAAGAAAGGTCTTAAAATGTGTTGATTGGTAGATATGAATTGCTTTTGGATCAGAATGAATTTTATAGATTTGTTGAGTTTTTCACTTGAACCCTGACTTTGAGCAATGATTTATGGAAGGGTTTTTTTTTCTCCCAAAAGTCTGACCATGTAGAGTACCCATGAGATAAGAAGTGGGAGGGTGAGGGAAAGGGAGGGAGAGGGAGGGAGGGAGGGGGAGAGGAGGGAGGTTGACTCCCATAGCCAAGTCCGTGCCCCTCATTTCTGTTGCAGTTGTTGCCTCTGTGCTTATATCACTGGAGAGAAGGAGATTCTCAGAGGCTGGGCTTGGGCTCTCCTGTACATGTACATACCAGGAAGGATTATAGAATCTATTGTTATATAACAAGATCTGTTTAAAAACAATACGAATATATTTGCTATATTAGTTTTTGATTTATCAGCAAAAAGAAACACTGAACAATTTTATCAGACAATTGAGATCCACACAATTCTACAGTCCCCTGTGATCCTTACTGCTGGTAAATGTATCCAGTTGCCTCAGTTTGTTAGGTTGTATGTGTCGGGGGGAGATGCCCTAACAATATGTGAGATGTAGGAGGTACGACTATAAAGTTGGTGGGTGTCGTGAGACTCAGAGATAGTTAAGTACATCTGAGAAAAAGGCAGAAATTTTAATTTTTGCCAGATTGGATGGAGAGCTGTCTATAATATATTACGACTACTACTACAATAACTTACAAGAGTAAATGTTATGTCATAACTGAATGGGCTCCCAGTCAGCTAGACAAGAGGAAGATATGAAGAAGATGCGGTCTGCGAGCATATGATATTATTGTCATTACTAATGCTAGAATAGTTCATTGAAAATTGCTATAAGCTAGGTATAATAATGTGTATCATATAAATTTATAATCGTATCTATATTATACTGAGGCACAAATAAATTAATGTGGACCAAGAACATGTAGGTTGTTGAAAAGTAGGAGATGGGGTTAAAAAGCAGGCAACCTGACATTTTTCTTGGTTTCTGGTCTTGCCATAGGGTCTCTATAGCCCAGGCTGGTCCCAATTTACTTTTGTCCTGCTTCATCCTCCAGATTGTGGGCTGGGGTTATGGGCTTGAGCTTCCACACATGGCTGTTACTTGAAACATTCTTATCTATATTAAATGGAATTCATTGATCATCGTTATTTTTAATTAGATACAGAAAACTGCCTTTGGGATTGATTTTGTGAGGAAAGGGCTGTCTGCTCCTGCTTATACCACCAGACACAAGAGAGGGTCAGAGAAAGCTCACACAGTCTATCCAGATAGGGCTTCAGTTACCATGTGAGCGGACAGCTGTGTGTGTTAGAGAGCCTGAGAGGGGACCATGCAGATAATTTAGAGCACAGGGCTCCTCCCAACTTTGATGTTAAAGGGAAATCCCATTGAACATGTCAGATTTTTTAAAATTTTGTTTCTTTCATCTGTGAAATGTCATCCCAGTTTTGTGTCATGTATAATTAGTTTGGGCACACATTCTGTGTCTTCAATGTGACTGATAGAAATATTGAGAGGTTTGTATTTTTAAGAAACATAAGGACTGGAGCGATGGCTTAGTGGTCACGAGTAAAGGCTGCTCTTCCAGAGACCCAGGTTCAATTCCCAGCGACCACATGGTGGCTCACAGCTGTCTGTAGCTCCAGTTCCAGGAGATCAGGCATCCCCTTCGCCTCCATGAGTGCTGCATACATATGGTGACAGCATACACACAGGCAAAACACCTCTACACATATAAACAAGAAAACAAGTAAAAAATGAATGAATAAACAAATCTTTTTAAAAATCACCTTTTTTTTTTTTTTTTTTTAGGTTTGGTGTCTAAGGTATACCATGTCAGTAAAATGCAGAGGAATAGAGATCTTTGGAGTGAATTTTTTTTTTTTTTTTTTTTTTTTTTTTGATTTTGGTTTTTGGTTGAGACAGTTTTTCTGTATCCCTGGCTGCTGTTCTGAAACTCATTCTATAGACCAGGCTTGCCTCTAACTCACAGAAATCCACCTGCTTCTGCCTCCCTAGTGCTGGGATTAAAGGCCTGTGTTACTTTGCCCAACTCGGCCTGAATTTGATTGGAAAAAAAAGAATCACATGTTTAGTAGAAGCTGGGGCAGCAATACGGACACAAGCAGAGAATAAAGCCAACTGTCAGAAGACTAGATACAACTAAGGAGGAAGGGATGGGATTTGTTAGGGTTGGAGATGTGGTGTCTGTCTTAGCTCTGTGATAGACATAACAATTTGAGGGGGAAAGCTACAGAAAAGCCTTAGATCTTCCAGGCAGGATGGTGAATGGAGGTGACTTGAGCCTTATCTTAGTTTGACAGACAGGCCAGGGCCAGAGGATGTTCATGGAAAGGAATTGTTAGTATCAGACCTCTTGTTTGTAGTACTGCGACTCAGAAAGCACAGGCTGTGGTACAGAGATCCCCCTGTGTAGGTAAGCCGGGCCCCCGAAGCCTGCACTCTGCATGGCTCCCATCATTGCTCCTGACACCCTCCATTCTGTACAGCTTCCTGCCAGGACCTCTGTATCTAGCTGTACAGGAAAGTGGCCTCAGAGGCTCCTTTTGGGTATACGTTTTAAGAGTGCACTGCTTTTTTGAAGTCTTAGAATGAAACCCAAAATATCCTGTTCTATTTTGGTTTTTATTGCATTTGAATCTGTGTCAGCGGTTCCCCCACCCACCCACCCATTCCCTCCCTGGTAGTCTAATGGATCCCAGGCTGTCCTCACACTCTGTAGCTAGAGATAGCTTTGAACTCCTCATCTTCCTGCTTTCCTTTTTAATTTGTCTCTGGTAACTCCCACTCTCCGAGATGCCAGCTTCCCCAGATGTTCTGGTCATCGATTTTCTTCCAGAACTTAATTGACTCCTGGCTTTCTTCTTGAGTATGTCATTTGAGCACTCTGTGAAGGCAACCCCACAGTTAAAACTCTGTGCCCCAGAAGATGGGAGATGTGCCCTTAGCTGCCCTGTATCTCTGCTAAATTTCTTCTCTGCCCTTTGGGAAGCTGTACCGTTCCCCCTCCCCTTCTCTGTCCCCCTATTCTTTGATGACACTGACCCCCAGGACAGGGCTTTCTTTCCTTCAAGCTTTGTTGTGACTCTGTTAGGACCTACGCTGTTTTTCAGGAACCACCCATGAAAAGCTTCATTTCACCTGTACCACCAGTTTCTGGGGTGATATGGTAGACTTTTTCATCTTGTTGAATCTCCTAGTTTTTTAGTATTTCACGAAATCTGTTGCAATGCCCATGATTGTTGGTTCACTCAGGAGGACTAACTATGCTTGCTTCCTGTGGGTCACCACGTAGTTGTCACACTGTCGTTTTAACAGTCTTCTCATAGCCTAGATCATCTGTCTCATTATTCTTTGTTGTACTTATTTGTCAAAATTCTCATGCTGGACGGATGAGACTGTTTCTGTCTCTTGGCATTCTTCCTTGGGGGCTGATGCTCCTGGAGTTATTGTGTTCATACAAGTAATCACATTGGTCCTGCTGTAAATTCATGCCAGCTCTGTCTAGAGAGATATGATTGACACCCTCTGTTAATGACTGTTTGGAACTTTGTATGCTTCAGAACTCTGGCTCCTGTGTGTTCCTTGGCTTCCCATATAGCAACTTATTTCTCATTTCTGAAAAATTTGAAGTTGGCAGAGAACTGTCCCGGATTCCCCAACTAGAACGACAGACTCTGTATGTTGTGCCTCTTGCTATCCAAGGCTAGCTCCGCTGTTCGCTCAGCTCTCTCCAGGAATCTCACAGTGCCACTTGTCTTAAGAGTCACTCTGTCTGCTGCCCTGCTTGCCACAGCTTCCCAACAGCACTGGTGTGCTAATCATTTCCCATTACGTAATAATTATTTATCACATTGTCTTCTTCTCTTTACTGCCAGATTGTTGAAGCATCATCAGTGGTTACGCAGGCAGATGCCACATAACCATGGTAGAAACAAAAATTCTTTGTCTTCTCAAGGACCGTAGAACGAGGCCACTTTTGGAAGTGTGAGGGTGATGGGGAAATGGGGTGCCATGTCATCCATTGTCATTTCACCACATAGTTAAACTGATGACTTTGGGAATACAAAAGAAATGGGAACCAAGATCATAGAGGGAGATGTCCCATGCTTCTCAGAATTTAGCATTAAGTAAAGGATAGAAGAATATAAAAGATGGAATTTAATGGTTTAGCAAGTGGGGATTGAAAAAATAAGTGTGTGGGACAGCTGTTCATCAAAAAGAAGAACATTTTTAAACTTGAAACAAATTCTGAAGCCAGCAACCATTAAAAGCCTCAGTTCCTGCAAGAAGAAATGATGGGTCAAATTCTCTGACCACGTGTAATAAGATAAAGTATTAATGTTAGAAAGAGTCCCCAGTGGTTTGGGAAGTGTGGAAGGAGGGGTTCTTGTTATTTCACTCTTAGTCGTGCATTTGTATGGGCTTTGGTGAGAGAGGGTGCCAGGAAGTTTATTATGGATTCTTGACCACAGCACAATATCGTAAAAACAGAAGAGAGATGGGCCAGCACTGGAGAGCACTGGCTGCTCTTCAGAGGACTCAGGTTCAGTCACCTACATGGCGGTGGCTCAGGATTGTCTGTAACTATAACTACAGTTCCAGGATGCCTGACTCTGACGTAGTCATACAAAGACACATAACAGCAAGATGCATAATTTAAAAAAAAAAAAAAAAGAGTTGAGGCAAAAATCACAGCAAGAAACAATTATAGATCTTATTTTATTAGTCAGCAAAAAATTTATAGCAGAGTTAGGAATTTTACATAGAAAGACAGAAGATACTTTATGACCATTTGCGGGTCTGTGTACTGTCAAGTGAGCTATTCTGTGTTTCATTCACAGTAAAAAAGCTTTCTTCAAAAGCATAGCAGTAAAGTGAACATAAACCAAAGGGAAATGTATAAAAAGACCCCTGCCTTGAACTAGTAGGTAAAAAGCTGACTGTGAATGTACTGTAAACTAGAGATTAGCAGGAATGCCCAAGAGGTGCACCAGGAATGATAAAGCTGTAGCATCATTAACAAAGATCCAGTTAACCAGAGCAGTGCCCTTGCGGGTATTGAAGAGACTGGGAAACTGGAAAGACCCACCTTTATGTCTAAATCACAAGGCCTGAACAATTTTAGGGACAAAGTCTGTTACATTTAAGGCTTAGCTTACTCCTGTTCTGAGTGAATTTAGACTCCTCATGCGGAATACCTCTGAAGGAGTTCCCTGGCTTCTCTCAGTTGGGTGTGTTCAGTGGTGGGTGCCATGTTTGCTGTGAACGAGGATAACCTAGACACCACCCATCATTGGGCCAAACAATGAGGTGACTTAGAAGATGTGTGGCTGTGGCAGGTGCCATACTGAGTGCTGCCTAGTGTGACAGGCACCCATACCCTTCCCTCCCACTTAAGGTGTGAACACCTTAAGAAAGAATTGCTATCTATACTTCAGAAATGACTCTTGGAACTTAGAATAACCTGAAAAATTGAATGTGAGTTTTCTACATCAAGAGAATTAAAGACAAGATCTTGAGAAAGCCAGAAAACCTATGACGGCAAGTATCTCAGTCCCAACAATAAGAGACAGCCTAACAACAAATATAAACAACTTTTCTAAGAAAAACAGCTCAAAAACCACCAAAGAGTAAACATTTGAGGATGGGCAGATACCTCAGCCTGTAGCACACACACAAAAAGGAAGTGCCCATCACAAGTACAGTTAAAAGCAAAGGTGAGGGGCCTCAGTAATTAAAGACACTGGCTGTTCTGCTCTTCCAGAAGTCCTGAGTTCGATTCCCAACAACCACATGGTTTACAACCTTCTGTAATGGATCTGATGCCCTCTTCTGGTGTGCAGATGTACATGCAGACAAAGCACTCAAATATATATATGAGTGCATATATATATATCATAAAACACATAAATGTGTATGAAATATGAAAAGGAACATGTTGTATCAGGAAAATTACTATTTTTTAAACAGCTTAGCTCCCTCTGGCCTCTGAGATATGCAGAAGTATGCAGAAGAGATCCCTTCAGCGTAAAAAGTACAAGATGTAGGGGGTGTGATGTCACTCTTCTAGTGACACTACCAGACTTATGTCATGGGGGGGGATGGTGATAAATACTATGAAGAAAGCTAGCAAGTGGGAGGAGCATAGAGAACGGAAGGATTTGCTGGGGTGAAATTGACTTCAGAAGAATTATTGAAAGGTATAAGCATCTCTGGCTTGCTTCTATCTTCTCAGCAAGACCTCATTGTAGCTGAAGATAAGTAAATGCTGGGATATATACATCCTGTCATTTGTGATTCTGGATGTCATGGTCATCTAGAGTGCTGGCTTCCTTTGTTAGCTTACTGGAGTCAGACTCACTGAGCAGCCGTTCACATCTCCCCACTGTGTGCATCCCGTAGTGTACTCATTCTCCCCATGGAGGACAGTAGGCGATGTCCATCCCTGTTTGTACAGCTAAGTAGCTTGCATGCATGTGAAGCTGTCACTTCGCCTGAGTCCATTCTTGGGTCTGCACTGCTGCATCTTAGTGTCGGTGCGGTCCTTAGAAGTCACCAGAATAGTCTGTGTTCCTCCAGCAGTGGAGACTTGCCATGTTCCCAAATCTTTATCAGCCTCTCTCTCTCTCTCTCTCTCTCTCTCTCTCTCTCTCTCAGGTTCTATCCCCTGAGCTGTGTCCCCAGCCCACGTGATGTAGTTTCTTGAACTTTGGTTGTTTTTAGTATACACATGCTATTCATGTTTTATTGGGGTAACACCAAAGCATAACAGATACCTTAGTAAAGTGAAACGTTGTATGTTTTGTGTATTTTTAAATGAAATTTCTTTATTAATATATGGAAATAGGATTTCAAGTTAATGTACATTGACAATTTGATGTTTTAGTTTGTGTGTGTTTGTGTGTGTGTGTGTGTACTGTGTATATATAACTGAATGCACCTGTGAAAATCAGAGAGGAGATTGTGTGAGTTGAGTTTGTGAGGCAAATCCATCCTTTTCCTTTATGGGTTTCAGGATGAACCTGGTCATCAGCATCGCAAGCAGCTTTACCCATAGGGCCATCTCACCAGCCCTAGATTGCCCCCCCTCCCGCTTTTTAAAATCTTTTTAGCTGATTTACTCTGAGTGGGTGTTTTTTGTTGGTTTTTGAAGATTCCTTGAGGTTTTGTACTAGACAGTCATCCCCCTTCTGTGCCTTCAGCTCTTATTCTGTTTGCTTTTTCGTATTAAAGGAAGTAGTAAGAGCGGATAACGCTGCCTTCTTAGGTCTTAGCTGTATAACATTCACCAGATGATAGGAGCTGCAGGGGTTTTAGAAAGGGAATTCTTTCGTATTCTAGTTTGCTAAATAGTTCTTTCTTTTTTCTTTTCCCTTTAAAATCATGGGTGGATATTCCCCCAAATGCTTTTTCTATATCTATTCAGTTATAAAGTAGGTTTTCTTCCTTTCTCTTTATTTTTTTTTTTCCTGTCTTTTTCAAGACAAAATTTCTTTGTGTAGCCCTGGCTATCCTTCCTGGGACTAGCTTTATAGAGTAGGCTGGCCTTGAACTCACAGAGATCTACCTGCTTCTGCCTCCCTAGTTTTTTTTTTTTTTTTTTTTTTAATCTCCTAACCCTGTAAATTAAATTTAGGATAAGCACCACTTGCCCATTTTTTAAAAAAAAATTTTATTGTTAGATGTTGTTTGCTGTCACTTTGTTAAGAATTTTTATGTGTTTATTTATGAGATGTATGATTTCTATTACATTTTACTTCCAGGCTTAGCATTTGGCTAAAGTAAGCCTTGTCTCTTAGAGTAGGCTAGGAACTATTTCTCCCTCTGCATTTCCTAAAGGCTGTAGAAAGAGGGTATTTGGCAGTCTTAAATATTTCATAAAGTGCACTTTTTCATGGGAAGGATTTTAATTACACACTCAGTTTCTTTGGTAGTTATAATAGAGCCCTTTAGGCTACTGGGGTTCTTGGTTTGTTTTTGATTTTTAAGTAAGGTTCCCCTTCCCCTGATTCTCCACTGTGTTACTTTCTGTTTTTCTCATTTCCTCTGTTGGGATTTCGTTTACTCTTCCGAGGCTTTTATGGTGGGAGCTGAGATTGTTGATTTGAACATTTCCACTGTTGAGCATGTGGTTTATGGTCCTGATACTAAGTGCCTTCTCCTGTGGTTTCTGGAAGGCGTTTTGGAAAACGCTGAGCTTGCTGGGCTAGCACACGTATTCTCTTTAGAAGGCTAGTTGGATTTTTGGACTAAATTTTTCTCATCATAAATGTCACTGTTTGGATACATTTATAGGTCTTCAGGTCATTGTGCGGTGTCCTCTTGCTTCTTCTGGCACTTAGGGATGGAGGAGTCAGTGACGTGAAACCCAGATGAGGGGACCGTATCATAGAGTTAGAAGGCTCTGGGGAGGCTCTCAGGCCCATTCTCCCTTTGTACTTAATAGAAAAAGTGGAGCTCAAAGTTAATACAAGGTCAGAGACAGTGAAACAGACGAGCCTGGGTAGACGAGAGTTTGTTGTTACTGCTGCTGAAGGAGTGTGTGTCCATCGCAGGGAAGGCAGTGGTCTAGAGGAAGAACACTGCTGGGGAGGTCTTCAGTTGCCGACAGTTGTAGAGGTGTGTGCAGATTGGGGGCGGGCTTTTATGAATGCATTAGGAAGCTATTTCATCTGATTATTTGTGTGAAGCTGTATTTTGGTTTCTTTTTTATATATATACTTTTCCCTTTTTTGCTTTTTTTTTTTTTTTTTTTTTGTACTGAATGTTAAATTCTTGAGCTTAAGGTCCTCAAACATGCTAGGCAAACACAATTCCACTGAGCTACGTTTCTGACTCAGTGTTTTAGTTTCTTTAATATATAAAAAAGTAACCCTTGTTAAGAAAAACTTTTTAAAAGTTGGTATCATGGTGTTATATAGAAATTGCCCAGACCCGAAAAGTTCAAGGGCTCTGAAGGATCGTATGTTAAGATTGAGGGTGGCATGGTAGTGCACACCTTGAATCCCAGGAGGGAAGCAGGAGCAGGCAGATCTCTATGAGTTTGAGGCTAACCTGGTCTACATAGGGAGTTCCAGGACAGCCAAGGCTACATAGAGAGACCCTGTCTTAAAACAAAACTAAACAGTAGATAAGCAGACTTGGTAAACCAGGTTCCAGTTCTGTTTGTCTGACAAGTCATCGTTAATTTCTTTGTCATAAATTTCCTCACATTACATGACCCCCGTCTCCTAGACTTTTAAAACATTAGAGACCTAAGTAGAAGTAGAAAAGAAACACACTATGAAAAGTGTGAATTCATAGATGAAGAGACTGCTGGGAGCAGTGGTCACTAGATAGTTAGTGCAGGCTAGGCCTAGAACAAAGATTGCAGGTCCACCATCTCACCGGCACCAGCAGGCTGCCCAACACTAGATTGCTTCTATTAAAAGTCCCAATGGCCTGCCAAGGCTGGTAATGCCCAGAATAAAAGCTGCACATCTTAGAGCTCAGCAAGTGCTTTCTAGTGGGGAACCGATGGTAGAGCTGCATGCAGGTATTCAGTCTGCAACTCCAGGAAGGAAGTAGTGAGGAAGCTGAGGGAGGGGTCGAAAGGCATCCTATAAGGAATAGAAATGCATTGAGTAGGGGCTGGAGAGATGGCTCAGCAGTTAAGAACACTAGCTGCTCTTCCAGAGGATCCAGGTTCAATTTCCAGCACCTCACAATTGTCTATAAATCCAGTTCCAGAGGATATGACACTCTCACACAGACATACATGCAGACAAAGCACTAATGCACATTAAATAAATAAATAAATAAATAAATAAATAAATAAATAAAATGCATTGAGTAAGCAGAGCCTCACAGAGGAAGTTATATTTAATGAAAATAGCTTGTGGCTCTTTGGGTGGTTTGTCCTCTGATATTCCAGACAATTTTTTATTATGTATATAATATATCACCATAGGAGGTACCTGAATCATTGTGAATCTAAGAAGATCAGATGGGAGGAGAGGCCACATGGGACCTTGGGGACAGGCACTGAATCTCTAATGTGAATGTTACCACTGGCAGCCAGGGTGAAGGCTAACCCAGTCGTTAGAAGATAGTAAGAATGAATTCTGGGCCAGGCATGATGGTGCACACATAGTTCTGGTTCCCAGAAGGTGGCTATAAGAGAATGACAAGTCTATTAGACCACCTGATGACTTAATAAAGAATTGAAAGGCCAATAGCAAAGCAGGAGAGAGAGACAGTTGGGGCTGTCAGGCAGAGAGAATAAATTGAAGGAGAAATCTGGGAGAAAAAAAGTAGCCAGAGAAGGAGGAGGATTCCAGGGGCCAACCACCCAGCCAGTCACAGAGTAAGATATACAAAAGTAAGAAAAGGGAAAAACCCCGAGGCAAAAGGTTGATGGAATAATTAGTTAGGGAAAGCTGGCAAGAAACAAGCCAAGCTGAAGCTGTGCATTTATAAGGAAGAATAAGCCTCTGTGTGTGATTTATTTGGGAGCTGGGTGGTGGCCCCCCTGAAAGAGCAGAAAGAAGGAAGTACAAAGGAAAGAAAAGAAAGACAAACACATGAGCCTTCAAGGAACTTCCCAGATTCAGACTGTAACAAGTATAGCTGTATATGGTGGCACATGCCTATAATCCCAGCACTTAGAAGGTAGAGACCTGAGGGTCAGAAGTCTAAGGTCATCCTCCATCACATAGCAAGTTCAAGGCCGGCCAGGGCTACATGAGACCTTGTCTCAGAACACTAAAAATCAGGTATAACTTGACTTGAGACTGTTTTCACTAGTAGTGGGTGGGTATTCATGACATCACCCAGAATGCAGTGTTTTCCTGTCTAAGTCCTTGTTACCCCAGAGAATGTGACCCAGCTGTGGGAGGTGAGTTAACTTGATTAGGTTTGGGACTGTGTATGATCAGGCTGGGCAGTCAGCTTGGACCTGAGAGGACAATCACTACTATTTTATAACCTGTTATTATAGCTCTGTTATGTAAAATGCTATAAAATCAGGCAAATGGTCACTTCTTTGTTTGTTTTATTCTGTTTTGTAGATCGTGAGGACCAGTCAATCCTTTGCACGTAAGTAAATGTTGACTATTCAGAATTGGTTTTGGAAAGTTGAGACTTGCCTTTTGTTTTGGGGGAGGGAGTTGAGCAAGGGTGTGATTTAGGCTGAGAGTGTGCAGGATGCTCGCATCTGTTGTTACTCCTTGGCTGTCAGACAAGACTTCTCACATTTCATACGTTAAATCTGTAATTTACCTCTTTAGTTTGTATGTCTAAGTATAGACTAGCCGGAGAGTTCAGCAGTATATTATTTTTTGCTCACTAAGTATTTATCAATCATCTCTTGCCTGTGTTCTGTATGCCACGGGATAGAACAGTATCCGGGGCAGGACACAATTCACTGTGCACATCAGAAAGATGAGTGTTGCTGCAGCGTGGACCTTGGCTGAAGGTCAGTTAGGTGGCTGTGGTGATAGGCAAGGTGGTGGCCATGAACCTACAAAGACTTTCAGTGCTATTCAGCTTAAGAGCCAGGTTTACTGGGACTTGGTTTATGTGCTCAAGAAAATAAGTGGATTCCTTGATAGAATTAGGCCGTCTGCCTACGAGATTCCTGGGAAGACAACACAATCGAATGGGAGACAGCAAGCTTGGTTTAGCACATTGCTGGCAGGTGTCTGTGCTCATCCATTAGTGTGGAAATGCACTCAGAGAGAGCTGTGATGAAAATACAGAACTGGGAAACTGTAGCGTGGATGGCAGAAGTTGTGTGCTGTATGTGGATGCCTCAGGACAACTGCCTCAGGAGGAAGGAAGCCGGAGGAAGAAGAGCTGCAAAGTCCAGGATGACCCAAGGGATGGTGGCATTGCCAGGGGACAGGGGTCTGTCCAGAAAGGGGATTGCTCAGTGGGTCTTCTTCTTCCCGAGACTGAGCGAGCTGAGCAGCAACCATAGATGTGAAGATGGGGGATGTAAAAAGGACCTAAGTGATGGGGTGAGCAAGGCCTGGGAGTCAGACTAGAGCTGAGAGAAAAAGAAATTAGGGAAAAACAAACAAACAGAGAACTAAACATAGTGCTTCACAGAGCAATCGTGTGAACAGAACAATAGCTGACTAATAGTGAGAGCTCAGCAGAGGGCTCTTTCTCATTGGTGCTTTAATGTGCCCAGGACGAGAGGCAGTTAAGGGAGAGCGTTATCAAGAGTAGCCGGAGGAAGGGGAATCTGGTAGGGCTGGAAGGCACCACGGCTTTCATGGCAATGCCACAGTCCCAACGAATGTCCGTAGGGCAGAGGCTGGCAACTGAGAATACCATTCTATGTTGTCTTTTCTTTCTCTCTTTGTTTTTTGTTTGTTTTTTCTTTTTAAAGATTTTATTATGTTTACAGTATACAGAAGAGGGTGCCAGATGTCATCATAGATGGTTGGGAGCCACCATGTGGTTGCTGGGAATTGAACTCAGGACGTCTGAAAGAACAGTCAGTGCTCTTAACCTCTGAGCCATCTCTCCAGCCCCATTTGTTTGTTTTTTCAAGACAGGATTTCGCTGTGTAGTCTTGGCTGTCCTAAAACTCACTCTGTAGACCAGGCTGGCCTCAGAGATCTGCCTGCCTCTGCTTTTTTGGGGGTGGGGTGTGGAGGAAGGAATAGAGAGCTTAATATTTAGTATGTGGTAGGAAGAGAGAGGTGTGAGAGAAAATAAGAGAGTCTACTTTGTCCTATAACTTCTTCTAGCATCATTTAGCCTCAATGTGTTACACAAAGAAGTTTCCCTGAAGCCTCATGGCTCAGATGCATGGTCAGTCCTGTGAGATGTCGGTCATCTCACATCATCATGCAAACCTGGCCACCTGATTTGATCCCTGGAACTCACATAAAGGTAGACAGGTGAGGGAAGAGAGTCAAAACCACAAACTGTCCTTGTCTTCCTTCCCCTTGGAACACACACACCTAACACACAAATAGTAAATGCAGTAATTAAATAAAAATAATTATTAAAATAAAATAATTAAAAGTAATAATTTTAGAAACTCAGAATGGTTGCATATTCCTGCAGGCTTTCCTGCAACTGTGCTGGAGACTCACTTGTCCTACTGTGTAGACCACTTGGGATTCATTCCTGCCTCTGTAGCCAGCTATGGGTAGCTGGCCAGCTGTTGAGCAGGGTGCCATGGCCTCTCTCTAGTGTCCTCTCATGCTGGTTTTAATGGGACAGTTGTATTCCAAAAGCAACAAGAGGCACATGCTCAGATTTCTACTGTGTCCCTGTCTCCCAAGCCAGACACAACCATGGCCTGAGTCCACCTGGGAGCCACTACATTGTATCGTTTGGAATTGGGCAACTTTGCTTTCTTTCATGTTACTGGGAGTTGAACTAAAGGGCCTTGTGATGATGGGCAAGCACTCTCCCTCTGAGATATAGACCAGCCATCTTTTTATTTGGAGACATAGTCTCACTAAGTTTCCCAGGCTGGCCTTGAACCCGCAGCACTCCTGCCTCAGCCTCTCAAGTAGTTGAGATTACAAGCTGTACCACTAGATTCAACTGCACAGCTTTTTTTTTGATGAACACCTTTGAAACTGAAAGCAATAGACCCCTTAGAGGGAGTGGCTGCTTTCGGCAGAATGAAAGGCTGGTGGCCTCCCATCTTTGGTTGCCTAAATGGCCGTCACGGGCATTAACACTTGTAATTAGATGGTAGCATCATTTAAAGTGAGCTTATTATCAGTCAGAGGCTTGTGTTCATAAACTAGTCTCCTGGCAGCTGAGTTGTTTCTGCTTGGCTCAAGTAGCCGTTAAGAACAGCATTCACTTTTTTTTCCCCATCCTTTTTCATTTTAAAGTTTATTAAAAATTCATTATAAAGAACACAGCAAAATTAACCAAACCCGAAGTCTATCCATCTCAGTGATCATCTGTGTAGTTAGAATGGCTATTCTGAAACTGTGGAGCTTCCCATTACATTGTACAGTTTTTCTATCAAATACATATGTATACACATATCCAAAAGTGGAAAATCCAAGACAGAGTTAAAACTAGAGAAACAATTAACTTTATATTTTCTTTCATGATTCAAGTAATAAGAACAAACCTATTCTATTTTAGATTATTATTTCCTTTCAATATTTTGTTATTAACATTCTCAGACCTAAAGCAAAGTTGAAAGAACTGTAGTGAACACCCACATACACCCACCCAGATTCAACCATAATCTTTCATCATTGGTTTATTGTATCTGTCTGTCTGTTCATCCCTCTATCTCTCAGTCCATTTTTCTGTTTATGTTGAAAGGACAATGGTCTGAGGCTTGAATATGTACTGAAAGAGCCAGATAAATAGGAAAAAAGAGAAGCTTTGTTTACACATAAAATAATGGTCAATGATGATAGCTTAGTTTTTGTTAACTTTACACAAACCTACACATATCTGTGAGGAGAGAGTACTTAAAAAAGTTTTTTATCACATCACTACCATCTATTTATTTATTTGGCATGTGTGTGAGTGTGCACATGCAGTAGAATATGTGTGGAGGTCAAAGGGAACTGGTTCTCTGTCTACCTGTGGGTCCCAGGCACTGAAACTCAGGTCCTTGGACTTGGCATCTAGTACTTGTTGAATCATTTCTTCAGCCCAGGAAGAGGAAGTCTTGAAAAACTACCTCTGTAAGATTGGCCTGTAGGCAAGTCTGTGGGTATTGTATTAATTAATGATGATGTGGGAGAGGCCAGCTCCCTGTGGATGGTGTCTCATGTGCAGGTAGAATGCAGGCGGAGCAAGTGAGTACCACTGTTCCTGTATGGACCCTGCTTCAGTTCCTGCCTTCAGGTCCCTGCCCTTGCCTGAGTTCCTGCCTAGACTTCCCTCAGTGATGGAGTGTTACCTGGTTGTTTAGGATGAAATAAGCCCTCTTCCCCTCAAGTTGAATTTGATCAGTGTTTTACTATAGAAACCTACGACAGATGGGTTACCTGCAGGAGCCGTCTGAAAGGTCATCCTCCACTCCCCCCTTTTAAATGCATTGCTATCTTGCCTGCTTGTATGTCTGTAAGAGGGTGTTGGTTCTTCTGGAGCTGGAGGTAGAACTGTGAGCTGTCATGTAGGTGCAAGGACTTGAACCTCGGTGTTCTGAGAGAGCAATTTGGGGCTCTTAACCGCTGAGTCATTTCTCCAGCCTTCTTTACTTAGCGCTTTTCAGGTCCAGTTGTTAGCAGATCAGTACATTTCTCCCTAAAAATTTTGATATGTAGAAAATACTATTTTTTTAATAATGTATTTATTCTTATTTTATGTACATTGATATTTTGCCTGCATGTATGTCTGTGTGAGGGGGTAAGATCTTGGAGTTACAGACAGTTGTGAGCTGCCATGTGGGTGCTGGGAATTGAACCAGGGTCCTCTTGCTCTTAACCATGCTCTTAACCACTCAGCCATCTCTCCAGCTCCTAGACAATATTATTTAAGGTACAATGTTTTCATCCTTTATTTTGGAGCAAAATCCATATAATGGGGTCCAAACATCCTAAGTGTAATATTTACAGAGTCATTTGTAGATGCTAACCCTCTACCAGGGTCCAGAAGACACCCCAGAAAGGCCCTTCCCCTGTCCGAGTAAATGTCCACCCTAAAGTCTCCTGCAGGAAGCTGCCTGCTAAAGGACTAGTATTTGTCTTTGGCAGTTTTTCATTGATAACTGTAATTTTTTAAAACACAAGTTGTTTCAATTTAATAGTGGTTTAAGTTTTGGAGAAAAGGGAAGGATGTTGTTTATAGAAAATAAAAAAATATAGCTTGAAAATAACCAGAAACTATGGACATCTAACACAGATTATTACTTTTAGACTAAAGTTTAAAAGTGTAGAAAACTTGTTTGCCTATGTTGTGTGTTGAGTATTAGTGGCAGAATTGGGGTTCAGAAGAGAGTCAAAGAAGGGCCCCAGAGTAGCTATGTGTTAGTGGTCATGTTGGTGAAGTACATAAGTAAAAAATACAATGTTAATTTGGAAATTATAGGAAATAATTTATTAATATACATACATTGAATATAGAAAAGAGGCCAGTGTAGCCAGAGTTTTAAGGCAAAAAGTCCTGACTCGTAGAGTCCCCACTGCTTAGGTTTGCCTACCCGTCTCAAAATGTCCATCAAAGACATGAGTAATGGTGGAAAGCAGAGGGAAGAGATATAGCCGGTGTGGTACAGTGTGGGAGGAAAGGGTCCATGGACTTCCCGCCCCAGCCCATTTCCAGGTCTGTGCTTTAGATTTAAATAGAGGAAGAACTGAGGCTGGTCAGAAGCAAGCAGTGTAGCAGCTGTGGTCAGTGTGCTCTGATTGACAGCTGTAGTTCTGGATCTGCAAGGGAGTTTGACCAAGTCCTAATGCTTGAACAGCGCTGTCTGGTTCCCTTGGAGAACTGCTTGAGGCGAGCTCATGCAGTAATGAGTCTGCAAGGCTCTGACAGTCCTGGAAACAAAGGTGTTTCTGGAGACTTGGGCATCTTTTACAGGGCCTGAGACTTCTAGAAATTTGTAAACACTGACAGGGAGAGACCTCAGTTGCTTCTCTTTTGGCACCTTCGGCCATAAAGGGGGATAATATGATACCAGCATCACCAGTTTTTTGACAGTCATGTCTTGAGTGGTTACCTCACCCAGTCAAGCAGAGGATGAATCAAAAGCAAAGGGGATAGACAAAATGGAGACAGGTGCTAGGCCTCTGTCCTGTTTTTAATCACCTTGCAGAACCAAGTTATGGGCCTGTGCTCCTCAGAAAGAGCTGTGTTCAGGTGATGGCCACTGTAGGAAGTATGTGGTGATTTCCAAATTGAGGCTATTTTAAAGCAAGGACTTCCAGGCAGGGATGCTTTTGATGAGATACACATCCTGAGAATAAAAACAAGGAAAGGGTTTTCTTTTTCTTTCTTTTTTTTTTAAAAAAAAATATTTATTTTTGTTTTATGTGAATTGGTGTTTTGCCTACATGTATAACTGTGTAAGAGCGTCAGATCCTGGAGTTACAGACAGTTGTTAGCTGCCATGTGGAAGATGAGAATTGAACTCAGGTCCTCTGGAAGAATAGTCAGTGCTCTTAACTGCTGAGCCATCTCTCCAGCCCAGGAAGGGCTTTATTATTGGCAGAATTGGGGTTCAGAAGAGAGTCAAAGAAGGGCCCCAGAGTAGCTATGTGTTAGTGGTCAGCTTTTATTTTTATTTTTTATTAGGTTTTTGTTCCTGAATGATCCCTTTGAGAATCTAACAAAGGCTCTAGAGCACTCTAGAAAATGTGAAAATAGGTTACAAACTCCTGGTGGATAATTTCCAGTGCACTTTAACAGCGTGGCACCTTGAGCAGGCTTCTTGTTCTGGCTTTAGATTAACTCTGTGCTCCAACTCAACAGTCTCTGCAGGAATGGGGTGCATGGTGCCAGGTGACACATGGGCTTCAAGGGACACTCAATATCCAAACTCTAATGGTAAAGGAAGATTGAAATCTAGGCAGGTCATATTTACCCCATAGTTCACAGTCTAAACCACTTCATCAGTACTATAAATTCATAAGACAACTTAACATAGGACATCTGAGTGAACAGTACAGGTAATGTTTCCCACTACCAACAATGCGCTTTAGTTACTTTAGTTTTTCTTTAACTTTCTATGTAAGAGCTGTTGTCACATATTATGATGGAAAATCCAGGAGTCTTAATCTTTACTCCTAGGAACTCCCCAGTGAGGTTTGGGAATACCTCTGTTTTTGAAGCATCTCTCTCTCTCTCTCTCTCTCTCTCTCTCTCTCTCTCTCAGTTCAGAGGACTGTCTCGGGTGCCGGTTCTTGCCTCTGTGGCTGTGTTTCTATGCCTGCACTAAGTTAACTTGCCCAAGAACTTGCCCGAATCTAACGAGGGGGCGTTGGGATTACAGACATAGGTTCTCGGGTTTCAAACTCAGGTCCTTATACTTGCCTGGCAAGCTTCTTACCCACTGAGCCATCTTTTTGACCCAAAAAGCAGCATTTTGTATAGCAGGGCTTAGGCTTGACAATGTGTAAATTTCTTCAGAATTCATAAGCATTGTTGAAGTACAGCTGTGTAATCCTGAGAGGGGAACATAAGCTGTGGGGATGCAGTGAGCAGAGGGGGCTGGGCCTGCAGAGGCAGACAAAGCTGAACGGTAACAATCATCATCAGGCTAAATGAGAAGCTTTTTTTTTTTTTTTTTTTTAGCATAATATGATATTACCGTTGGTTACATGATTAGCATCGAACCACTATTTTAAATAAGATTAACAACAAAAAGAGTAAACTGTTTTATGGCTATTGAGAAATTATACTTCAGAGGCTGGGGAGGTAACGCAGCAGCTAAGGGCACCGCTGATCTTCTAGGGCAGGGTCCTCGTCCTTCCTAATGCTGCAGCCCTCTAATACAGTTCCTCGTGTTCCGGTGACCCCAGCCATAATATGATTTCCTTCCTTCCTTCTTTCCTTTCTTCCTTCCTTCCTCCCTCCCTCCTTCCCTTCCTTCTTTCCTTTCTTTTTAATTATAAACTGGCCTATAGCTCAAGTTTATTACCAAGTAGCTCTTATAATTTAACTCAACCCATTTCCATTAAACTGTTGCGTTGCTACATATCTCATGGCTTTACTTGTGTTTCATTACATCTTGCTTTCTGGGCAGCAGCCGCAACATCTCGTTGACTCTGCCCTTCTTTGCCTTTTCTCTGCTTGGATTGCCCGACTGCCTCTAAGCTGCCATGCCATAGGCCAAAACAGCTTCTTTATTAACAAATGGTAATACGGCATATTTACAGTGTACAGAAGCACATCCAACATCATCTTCCCCTTTTCTGTCTAATCAAAAAGGAAGGTTTACATTTTAACTTAGTAAAATTACATATAACAAAACAGTTATCAAGAAAGAATTATAGTTACAATATCTAGTCTATTTGTAGTTAGCAAAATTAAAGAAAATATTCTACCATCTATCCTACATTTGTGAGTCAAGTTTCATATCTAGTTTACCTTTTATTATGACTAAGGAAAATTATAACTATCTAGTTTTAAACTCCATCAAAAGACATTGTAAGCAACTTCCAAGATTCTAGAAATGACACAGATGTGTGGCTGTCTGACAGTCACCCAGAGTTTCTTTGTAACATCGGGGCATCCAGCTATAGCCCTACAGGCCTAAGGCCTAGAGTCTCTGGAATACCTTTCAGTGAAGCAGGAAATCTGAAGAACTGTTCTGCCCATTTTGACAACATTTGTCAGTTGCTTCTTCTGTGTCCTGTAGAATGTCTGACAGTTTCTCTCCGAAGCACAATTCTGAAGGACCATCGCAGCTTGTTCTGACAAAGTTCAGAGGTTACTTTCCTGTGGGTCCTGCATATCCAGTTTATACAGCATACAGTCTAGCAGTTGAAGCAAGAGCAATTTCTTGCCCAGTGACTAACTTTTGCCACAGAGAAAGTAAACTCCAAATGGAGTTTCTTCAATGCCCATCATCCTCTTGAAGTAGATCAGTGCTGACAGAAGCAGATATGTCTCATTGTCCAGAAAAGTCTCAAGTTCTTAAAATATTTTAAAGGCCATATTCTGTAGGTCTTCGAAGTGTTTGAAGATTATCTATCTAACTGAAATATATCTATATATCTAAAAGACCTAACTAACATGACTATAATGCTGTGGGATTATGCTTTTGTACATTGTAAATATTTGTCCTTCCTACTGGTTTAATGAAAGGCTGATTGACCAGAAGGCAGATAGGAAGTATGGGCGGGGATACCAGACAAAGAAAACTCTGGGAAGAGGAAGAGCAGAGCCGAGATGCCAGGGAGACACAGAGGAAGCAGGATGAGAATGCTGCTCTGAGAAAAGGTACTAAGCCACTAATCATGGGCTAGTTTAAGAGTAAGAGTTAGCAGGGTAATATGCCTGAGCCATAGGCCAAACAGCATATAATTAATATAAGACTTTATGTGATTATTTGGGACTGTTGGTCTGGATCTCGGGGCTAGGCTGGGTTGGAAACTTCTTACTACACAATAAATTTTATTGTAATAGATGATTAACTATTAATTTGTACTTTTAAATGATACTGTACAATTTTATTTTTTAATATTTATTTATTATATATACAGTGTACAGAAGAGGGTACTAGATTTTATTATAGATGGTTGTGAGCCACCATGTAGTTGCTGGAAATTGAACTCAAGACCTCTGGAAGAACAGTCAGTGCTCTTAACCTCTGAGACATCTTTCCAGCTCTGATACAGTACAATTTTAAATAAATTGCATAAACATAATATCTTAAGCAAAAGTAGAAATATACATATAGTATAACAAAATTAACCTTAAATTTGTATCAATCAACCAAATCATACCAATATATAATATGATTTTCATTGCTACTTTATAACTGTAATTTTGCTACTAATACAAATCATAAGGCAGGATGTCTGATATGTGACCCCTGTGAATGGGTCATTTAATTCCCCTAAGAGGTCATGTCTCACAGGTTGAGAACCACTTTTCTAGAGGACTTGGGTCTGATTCTCAGTACTCACATGGTGGCTAGCAACCAGGGGATCCAACACCCCTTTCTGGCCTTTGTGGGCACTGAATTCATTATGCATACAAACAAAACTCATATGCACATAAAGTAAAAATAATCTTTAAAAGAAGAAATTATACTTGAGTGAAATCCAAAAACTCCAAGGTTCATGGCATCTCCCGAGTCTCCTTGATGGGCTCAGGCCCTTTCCTGCCTTCACCCTTAGCCAGCAGGTCCCAGAACACACACGTTCTTCTTTGCTCAGTGCCTTTGCATGTGTCTTTCCATCTGCCTGGGTGTTTCCCGGTCTTCTAACCTGCTCGGTCCTGACCTGGAGAAAGTGTCTCTCTGCATGGCATCTGAAGAAGGCTGTTCCTTCCTGTGTCTGTCTTATTTCCTTCATCTTCCTTGCAGTAATTCCTCTCCTTGTTTGTCTTGCTTCCCCTAAACTTGAGCTTCCCAGGGACATGGCTTCATTCACAGCTCTTTCTCTAGCACTTAGAAGAGTGACTGACCCACAGAAGTTGGTTCCTAAGTATTTGTGAATGGCTGAATAGAGTCACTACAGAGCAGCGATGGACAGATCATTAATGTGGGGATGGAAGGACGTAATGATGGAACATGGGAACGATGAGCACGGAGGGCCTGCACTCTTCCCTTTACTCAGCAGTGCTCAGCAGGCCCAATCTGCTAAGCCGGATGTTGGGCTCTAGATGACAAATACACCTCCTCTTTGCATATTTTGAATGAAAGAATTACCTGAGAGATAAAAAAATCACCATTTTCCTTAAAAGTTATGTTCTGTTGATGCTGTTTCTCTCAGGTCCCGTGCTTTGGGTGCGGTAGGCAGCTGGGTTTCAGGAAGGTGGATCAAGTGTATCAGAACAAAATTATTTGAAGTGTATCTATGAAATGAACTTCAGAGAATATTTTTCTTTTATCCTTTTGTTTTCCCAAAGAATGGTGCTAATGGTTGCTAATTGTTTTTCAAAAATCCCTTCATTGTGGTGCGGACCTTGAATAGACAGTATGTATGAGAAACAAATAGGCAAGGGAGATTCCCTCTCAGACTGCCGAAGATCCCTGATACGGGGATGTAAGCCAAGTCATGTGTGTGGGGGGATATTATCTCAAACTATAATTTTTTTTAGGTTAAATACAGATTCAGCTGTAAATCTGAAACTTATCAAAGGTCTGGAGGAAAATACAGATCGATTTAATACAAATTATATAAAAATGAGAATTTAAAGAATGTAATATTCTGGGGCTGGTGACATGGTTCAGAGGTTAGGAGCACTGACAGTTCTTCCAGAGGTCCTGAGTTCAATACCCAGCAGCCACAGACAACCATCTGTTTGGTATCTAATACAAATTATTTATTTATTATGTAATTATCTATACATAATAAATAAATAAATCTTTGAAAGAAAAGAATGTAATATTCTTAAATGCTTTCTAAAATGGGTAGAAACCTGATTGAAAGTTGGGTAGTTTGAGTACTTAAGACTCAGAAACTCTTAGGGGGAAGCCATGGAGGTGGTCAGTATTAGTCAGGGTTCTCTAGAGGAACAGAACTGGGGTGTGTGTGTGTGTGTGTGTGTGTGTGTGTGTGTGTGTGTGTAGGATTTATTACAGTGGCTTACAGGCCGTGGTCTGGCTAGCCAACAATGACTGTCTCCTAATGGAAAGGCCAAGAATTCAGTACTTATTCACTCTAGCAGACTGGCCATCTCAGCTGGTCTTCATATGTGCCAGAATCCTGAAGAAGTCAGTTCTAACACCAGTGAAGGGATGCCTCAGCAGCAGGGTAGATGAACTTGCCAGCGAGAGGGAGGGCAGGTGGACTGTCTTCCATGTCCTTTTATGTGGGCTGCCATGAGATGGTGTAGCCAGATTTGGATTGTGTCTGTTGACAACAGATGACCCAGATTTAGAGTTAGACTCCCACCTCAAATGATCCAATCAAGAAAATCCCCCACAAGTGTGCTCAGGCTGCTTGGGCTTTAGTTGATTACAGATGTATGTAGTCAAGTTGACCTCCAAGATCAGCATCCCAGGCAGCAGGTGTGTAGTGTGACTGTAAGTCAGTAAGTGGTTTGTGTCTGGGATCATCAGGTTTTGGAACTAGGAGGGAGCAAATCCATTGCCTCCATTTTTCAGAGCTGGGATACAGAAGCTCAGCCATCATTTCCTACTCCACTCCCTACAGATGATCAATTAGGTCCCTTTGCTCAGCCGTCCTGTGATTGAGGCTGAGGTTAACCAGCTGTGAAGAGCTGGGGAGACAATGCAGACAGAAAGCCTGCTGGAAACTTGAGGTGTGGACTGTGCAATAGTGCCATTCAAATATAATTCCCAGGAAAGAAGTCAGCATTTGCTGGGAGAGTTAGTGGCCAAAGCACTTAGTGCAGGTAAACCAAGTTTAAAATCTTTAGTTAGAGATTAATTGTCTTGTTATAATTCAAGTAATTTATATATAATCTTGTATATGTAATATATAAAGAAAGGTATATTGTATCATTTTTATATAATCACATATTAAAAGAGTAAACCACTGCTCATTTTCTGGAGACCTAGACTTGGGTGTCCCTAAGTACCCAGAGGTCTCTCCATACCTCAAGCCTACTCCATAATATGAAGTATCATACTGTGTTAGGTTATGTAGGTGCAGATCAGCCCATGAGGTCACGAAGTCAGGAGCCCTCTGACTACCCATGGGATGGCTTTCTCAAGGTGTGTACCAGGTGCAATGTTGGTTCCAACCTAGGAAGGATCTTCAGTGCTTTAGAGATGAGCACCAATGACAAGCCAGCACCCCAGAGCCGTCAGTCCCTTTGGATGTTGTCTACAAAGGAGTGTTTGGGGAGGTCTCTGTCAGTGCTATGAGATGTTTCTAATGCAGTGGGCTTTTTGTTTTGTTTCTTGTTTTCTATGATTATTCTAACAGATTTCTCTTTGCTTATGGAAGCTCTTACCCCCAGGATCAGGAAAAACGTGTTTTGGAATTTTCCCTTTTTTCTCATGAGTACTGCCAGTGAATATTTATTTGTGTTTGTTTAATTTAATACCTTTTTTTGTTAAGACATGGTTTCTCTGTGTAGTCTCGGCTGTTCTGAAACAGCTCAAGAGATCCATCTGCCTCTGCCTCTGCCTCTGCCTCTGCCTCTGCTTCTGCCTCTTGAGTGCTGGGATTCATTAAAGAAAGAAGCCACCACCCCTGGCTTAATACCTTTTTTAAAAATAAAAATAATAATAATAATAATCATTTAAAAAATTTTAGTTAGGCATGATGACTTAATCTTTTAATCCTACCACTTGGGAGGCTAAGGCAGGAGGATCACTGATTTTGAAAAAGTAGCCTACATTGTATGTTCCAATCCAGCTAGACTTGGCTGTGGTAGGAGACTCTGTTCCAAAAACTATGAAAACAGACAGACACATGAAGATAGGCCTGTGCGCATCTATTGAAATGGTGAGAAAGATGAAAGGCAGGTACAAAAGTAGTCTCTCTTGTATATATTTTGATACAAAAACAAATACAATTTTCAGGATGGCTCAGTGATAGCAGTGTTGAGAGCAAGGTTCATGCTAAGAATAAAGAGTTGATAATTTAAAGACACAAAAGAACAGTAGTAATACATTTTCTCTTCTATTATTACTGTTGCATATAAGTTTCTCCTGCTTTCTCTCACTTTTTTTCTTTCCTTAATTCTTATTTTGCTCAGTTTTGTTTATCAGTTGTAGTTTTGGAACACATGTGCTCAGCTCTCTTTTTAAGGTGGCTGATGTTGGTATTTCTTTTAGGGGTGAATCAGGTGCCGGGAAGACAGAAAATACAAAGAAAGTCATTCAGTACCTTGCCCATGTTGCTTCTTCACACAAAGGAAGAAAGGACCATAATATTCCTGTAAGTCTTGGCTTTGTTGCTTTTCGTCTACATTTCTTTCTTTTACAAAATTGGACGCAAACCAGGAAATGCAAGCACTCCATACACTGCTCTGGCTAGCAGCTCCCCAGCCACACATCCAACAGCTGGGGCTTTTCCTGCCATTCAAGAGGAGCCCAGCACAGTACAAAGAAATTAACTAGGCTTTCAAATGGGAACTTTGGCTGTGGTTTGAGGCCCAATTTCTGGCAGAGATTGGTGAAAATGGTCATAAATTAATGAGCAGTGCCTATGAAGATTTCTTATCTCCACCAAATGAGTGTCGTAATTCTTTCTGGATTACAGAGTAGCCTGCGGCTGCTACCTATAGCAGCTCTAGGGGTTGGGAATATGTAGGAACAGCTGATGGATAGTAAGAACACAGACTATGGGTGTCAGTGAACCTCCGTGTTTTGAGGTGTGGTAGTTGGTGAATTTTCACGTGCCGACAAAACCAGTTCCCACTGTACGCTGGCTTGGTGCTATGTGCTAACATTTGCTTATCTGTTTGTAATGAGCAGCAGGAATCGCCTAAGCCAGTGAAACCCCAGGCAAGTGATTTTCTTTCTGTTTCTCAGTCTTGAGTGCCTGCCCTGACGCTGTCTTTACAGCGGGCACTCTTGGTTCTGAGCAAAATCTATTCTAAAACAAGATTTAATGTTGAAAATGTATTGCTAGAGTCATTTATTCTTTCACACAAAGCAGCATGCACTTGTTGTGCTTTAGATTTGTGTTCTGGATAATCTGAATATTCTCTCCTTTATCATGACATTGAAATGCATGTTTATGAAGTCTTTAAGCTTAAGGTGTCATTAGATGGAACTATCTTACTATTTAGCAAGCACATGAAAACTTTGTTTTATGCTGTACATTACATTTTGAATTGGGGGCACAACCTTGAAACTTGTAATTTTGGGGCAACTAAATTTTTAATAAGTTTTTGCAACTAAATTTTTAATAAGTTTTTATGGCATTGTATAATTTATGCCTGTGTGTGTTTCAGCTCAAATATTTGCCTTGTTGTATTTAATATTTTCCATAAATTAGAATTTTCTTTGTGCTGGGCAAGTAGTGGAGGAGTTATCAGCTGCCTTCCTTTTAGCTCCAGCATGCCCAGTATTGGACAAACCACAAACCAGAGCCAGACTTCCTGCTTCCTGAGAGAGGACAGAACTGAACCAGAGTCCTTAAAGAGCTCTGGACCTGATCCTCACATTGGCACGGGAACAGTTAGGCTTATGTCTTCCACAGCCATGCTGGTGTCATTAATTTAAAGCAAGAAGCAGTGTTGTTGAGTCATAAAGTTGATTTGTTAATATATATAGAAAAGATCATACCTGTCTCTATACCAGAGGAACTGTCAGAGATGCTGAGAGTCTCACGTAGCTTTCTTAACATTTATAGTGAGCAGTTGTTTATCACTGGAAGGAGCTCTGTTTACCTTTGAAGGCCTGCGGTGATCTTTTGTGATTTAGCACAATCTAGGTCAGCAGTATAGCTTGGAAGGGTTAATGAATGAGCTTTCATGCTATGGGATATATAAAGACTTCTTTGGTATTTCAAGGAGAACAACATGGACAAGAAACAGCGTTTCTGTAAGCATTCAAGGTGCACACTCTGACCTTTTAATTTGTACCCAGAGCACTGCTGATAACTATTTAGATTTTCCAGGTTCTCTGAAACACAGGAACCATTGTCATTTACATTTTGTTTCGATGTCATTGTAAGCTACAGTGCCTCCCAGCTGTATGTGAGTGGCATGCCACACTTGGATGTCTCAGGGGCTCCAGTCCATCCCTGAAGCAAATTCCCCCAAGGAGGAGGCTGCTGCTCTGGGCTGCACTGTCCCTGCTGAGTTGTGTGTCTCTGCATGTGTTGGCTGTGTGCACAAGTCACAGGGCTGTCTTTTACCTTCATGGCTACCTTAGTCAAGTACATAGTAGCTGTGTGATGTGTTTAGAAATAAATGTACAAGTATTAGTTCTCAGTTGTTGGCCAACCTCCGGAAAAAGATGAGCTTATACAGTGGTCCCTTGGTACCTGAGCAGGATTAGCTCCAGGCCCTGCTCCTTAGCCTCCTCATGTGCCAAAATCCTCACATGCTCAGTACCGTATGTAAAATGGAGCCTGCGCAGTCCTCTTGTGTCATTTAAGTCACACTAGAGTCCTTAGAGTGCCTGCTGCAATATATGTACTGTGTAAGTAGTTGCTGCGGTGATACGGGGAACCTGTATGTCCTGTACAAGTGCTTTCCCAATTCCAAATATTTTAGTTGCATTCCTGGTTGAATTTGTGGGTACAGAGTCTGCAGAGAGCTGACTGTACCTTGCAAAGTTGCTATTTGTCTTAGTCTGATTTTCTTCTCCCATTCTCTCCCTGTATTCCACTGATTTCTGAATGTACATGGAACTTTATTGGTCAAATATTGCAATATAATTCATACTATACAGTTTGCCCATTTACATGCACTGCTCTGTGCTTTTTAATATTCACGATTACACAATTCAACACCGTCAGCAGTGTAGGACATTTTCATTTTGTGCCCCCATAAGAAACCCCTCTGCCCACTAGTAGTCACTCCTATCTCCTGCACTGGCAACCACCAATGCCCTTTCTATTCTGGACACTGTATATGATTGAGAATTGTCTTCTCACTTCTTTCACTTAGCTTAATGTTTTCAGTGTTTAACCTGCAGTGTATCATTAAAAGCCGAGCACTCTTTTTATGGCCTATAACATTCTGTTGTACTAAATATGCCCTGTTGTATTTGTCCGCTCAGCAGCTGGCAGGTGTTGGAGTTGCTTCCTTGGGCCGTCTTGAACCTTTCAGTACTTGTTTTGTAGAAACATTTTGGTTGCTCTCGGACTCACCTATGGCATTGCTGGATCAGGGGAAGGCAGGAGAGCAGACCGTTTGTTTCTCTGTGTCCTCAGCCACACTTGGCAATGCCATGTCCACCCTTTCCTATAACCACCCAACGGGTACAACAGCTCATTTATGTTTTCCTTAAAAATAAGAGTAAATAAAAGAAACACTGGTTTTTCAAAATTCAAGTTACAAAAGTAAATTTCAAGCAAAGATTTATCTGTGAACTTTAGATATGTTTTATAACTTAATTGAAAGTTATATTTGGCTTTACGCCCTCAGTGCCACCCACCAGGCAGCTGCAAGCACAGCACCACTGAAGTTTTTCTCCTGGCAGGGCGTTTGGAGGTTTTTCATGTCCATTGCTGCTCCAAGCCTCAGTATGGGCCATTTCAGAGTAGACTTGGAAATGTTTAAAACTTTGCCATCCACTAAGAATGATGCCTTTAAGCCAATGCACCTGCTTCTCTAAGCTGTACCCTTCCTTAGTGGCCTAAGATACCCTGAGCCAAGGCAGGGTAATATAACAGATGGGAAACTAGAGCCTGCTGAGGCCCTCCGCCATCACCCTCCTAGTGGTCTCAGGTACTTGTGCCTGGCCCTGCAAAGTGCAGTGGATCTTTGCCCCATAGCACCTGCTGGCTGACCTGGGGTTTTGAAGAAATACATTTAAGCATTTCAAGTTCACCTTCTACCAACAGTGTGTTGTATACTGTAGAATAAACACAAGAATATAGTTTTCACCATGATTGATAAACCTTAAGACAATATATAACTAAATACTTTGAATTTTGTAAATGATTTAATGTTTCCCCCCACATTCATAGAGAACATTTATTGATATTATACAGAATAGGAACAAAGGTAAGTACTTGCCTGCTTCTAGTGGAGATATAAATAGTCACTGTTCCCTGGTATTTTAGAGACAGGAGTACCATTTACCTAATTAATTCTTATAAGACCGTGGTAGTAGTTTTATATTAGCTTTATGTAAGAGCTTTACTTCATCTCATCGATGTTTCAGCTATGTTAGGAGACAAACAATCCCATGACACTATTAGTAAAGCCAACAAGAGTGACAGAATTCTGGTCCTGTATGTATACTTTGGGGCCCCCAGCCCAGGTTGTAGGGTTGCCTTTAGCTCACCCACCACCCCTTCCCAGGTACTACTAGAATGTTTAGGGCTTACTATACATCCACTCACACATTTGCTTGGTCGTTTTGACCTGATACTGACCTAAGAGAAAGGAATTGGTGAGAGGAATGTGGCCCAAAGAGTCCTGTTGCAGTGCCTAGGGACATGAGACCAGGAACGCTGTACATGGTTCTCTTCAAAGCTAGGAAGGCATCGTAAGGTAGATTATCAGTCTTTTCATTATGACTTAGCGAGATGGCACATGACTGTAAAGAGTATTTCAGATCTGTCTCACAGTGGGAGCTTCACTTACCAGAGCATCAGTTTTCCTGATAATTTCTGCATTCTAATCCCACAAATTGAATTGAATAGCAAGGAGGAGAAGGGATCTTTGAAGGTTCAAATAATGGGGACAAAATCAGTGTGTTACAGGCATTACAAGATCCCAGTCACAAACATGCTCATGGAGTGATGGCTCACAGAATGGTAAAGTCTCCCCACCCCCTGTAGTGGTAGGGATTGTGCCAGGCAAGCATTCTACCTCTGAGCTATATCCCCAGCCCATACCAAACACTCGTAATAATAGCACTCGGTAATCAAAATTAGTTCAGGATTCCAACCATCTTTAAGAAAACTTAGTGGCTGGGGGTGGTAACATATCCCAGCAATTATAAGGCTGAGGCAGGTGCATCCCTGTGAGTTGGGGGCCAGTCTTTTCTGCACAGTAAGTTCAAGGACAGCCAGAGCTACATAATGAGACCATCTCAAAATAAAAAAGAAAGAGAAAATTTGTTAGCATTTAATATAGAGATTTACATTTCAAAAAAATCTAAGTATTTATAAGCCAATAAACTGTAAGATTCAGAGAGAAGGTTCTCTAATGCCCAGAAGATGAAGCAATACTAGGCAGTTGAAGATAGGACCAGTTCTTGATTGCATTTGTCTGAACACAGTGGTAGACTATGGTTAAGGCCTATGAGAATCTGGACAGTCCAGATCGACATCTGAAGCATGTTCTAATGTTTGTGGGTGCCTTGGGAACACTGCCCTGCCCTTCCAACTGCATCACATCACAGTCCCCATTGGGGGATACTGAACCATGAGGTCTTCAGTTGGCCTTGTTGATGCCCCAGATCTGTGAGGAGTGATGTAATACCACAGCACACATTTGTTCCTGTTTGAGATTTGATAGTGGCATGCCTCATGTATCACTTGATGACCACTAATTTAAAAATCCTACATGGGGTTCTTTATATTTCATCATTTTTGCTTAGAGAATCACATTTGCTAAGGGCTTTATTTACTTATTTTCTTAAGGTCTAGAATATTGTGGGCAATTTAAAGTATAGGGATAAGATTTGTGTTTGGGGGGGAAAAACAGATTTATTTAGGTCATAAAAGATAATTCTGAAATTACATTCCAGAAACACAACATCACTTTCTAGTGTTTTTCTTGGCCAAGCCTGACATCATACTTTCTCCTGCAGCTTCCTTTTGGGTTTCATGAGTTTATACCTCTCATGTGTGAATTTGTTTTGTAGCCTAATTTGCATATAAACATTGACTGAAGTGTGTGTTATGCCTAGTGGTCTACTTACTAGTGAAGTGAGTGCCTTGCCATCTTGCCAGCTTCTGACGTGGGAGAGGGGCTGTCATCCCGTCTACATCTGGCGATGAAGCGAGAGCACTTGGGAGGGTGGACGTGTAAACCAATATGGTGGAGATTATTCAGTCAGCCCCTTAAATCCTTCACACAAAGCAGAATAGAAATTAACAGCATTGGCAATGTGTTCTTAAGCAAAGTGTTACACTCAATTTCATTTCATGGAAACCAATTGCTAAGTTTTATTTTTCTGCCTAGTTTAAATTGTCATCTGTCTAGTTTTCTTTTCCTATGACTCCCCCTCCCCCAATATGCTGGCTTTCTCTTTCAGCAGAGCTAAGTCATTATCCAACCAGGAACAAGGAGCCAGGAGTCGTCACTGATGGCAGCAGGGAGAGGGGCGTTTGTAATATTTTTTTACCCCAAGGACTGAATTAAAGATACAGATTAACATACATCTGTTTTATTTATGTGTGTGTATGTCTATGTGTGTGTGTGGTGTCTTCTAGGGGGAACTTGAACGGCAGCTTTTACAAGCAAATCCAATTCTGGAATCATTTGGAAATGCGAAGACTGTGAAAAATGACAACTCATCTCGCTTTGTAAGTTGAAAAGCCTCCCAAAATTTTTGGACTTCCTCATATTTCTCATGAAATGTCTTCTATGACTTGAGCAAATGAGTTGATTTTCTTTTTAGATTTTTAAGAAAGGCTAATTAATAGATGTAGTAATATGCCTAGTAGCCACATAGGAAAGTAATTGTAGCTGTATTTCAGTTCATGTTTTGACATGGATACATACTCGCATAAGAGCTCTTTACCTTTGCCAGTCATTCTCCAATGGGATTGCCATAGACAGTGGTTTGTTGGCTAGTTTTATGTCAACTTCGCATATAGTCATCCGAGAGGACAGAGCCTCAGTTGAGAAAATGCCTCAGAAGACTGTGTGCTATAGGCAAGCCTGTAAGACATTTTCTTAATTAGTTGTTGGTGAGAGAGGGCCCAGCTGGTGGACTTGGTTGCTATAAGAAAGGCGACTGAACAATCCAGGAGGAGCCAGCCAGGAAGCAGCTCCCCTCCGTGGCCTCTGCTTCAGCTCCTGCCCCATATGAGCTCTGCCTGCTTTGCCTTCTCTCAGTGAACTGTTACTTCGGATCTATCCATCCTCCTGGAGTTGCTTTTGGTCTTGGTATTTCATCACAGTGATAGTGACCCTGACTAAGACAAGTGGTGTTCATGTTGAGTCTGTGTGGCACATAGACAGGTGTCATAAGGAAGTTGGTTTTAGTGTAATGAGTTGTCTTTTTCTTAACTTGCTATTTCTGTGGGATGTGGACAGGGTGGCTCTCATTAGTGTTGCTTCTGTTTACAACTTATTTCTGTTTCTTTGTTTTTTGAGATAGGGTCTCTCTTATAGACCTGGCTGTCCTGGGACTTCTCTATAGACCAGGCTGGCCTTGAATTTACAGAGATCCTCCTGCCTCTGCCTCCTGAGCACTGGGGATCAAAGGCGTGAGCCACCACCCAGGTTATAGCTTATTTTCTTAACTATTCAAGTATTCAGATACTTAACTTTTCTTTGATAGCTTTTTTTCCCCTCAGCTTGACTATGGGAGGATTTTTTTTTTTATTATTATTATTCAAGAAACTTTAATGCTCAAATTTTTCAAATTTGACTGGTCGTCGTCGTCTTCTTCTTCTTCTTCCTCCTCCTCCTCCTCCTCCTCCTCCTCCTCCTCCTGAAATATTGGTAAAAGTCAAAAACACCAGGGAAAGAGACTCTTTAATTCTAACTATTCTTTTGTGAAAATTTTGGAGAACACAGTATCATTGTTACATGCTTTTAAAAACTGAGTGTGTCAAGGTGTGGGTTGCTTAGACAGTTTTTGGTGTGTGGTTTTAAAGACCCCCTCCTCCAAATACAGTCACATCCCAAAGTACTGAGGTTAGAATTTTAACATGGGGGGGGGGTCGTCACCACTCTTGGTCTGTCTCAGCCTCACAGAGCTGAAGTGTGGCAGGCTTTCCACATTATTTAGGAAATAGAAATCTGTTTGCTTGAAATATTGTGTGTTACTAGTAAGAAACATTTGAAGATTTGCTTAATTTTAAATTCATTTAGTAATTACTTTAGCATTGTTTATCCAGAGTGGGATAAAAATGCCCAGGCCTCTGCTTAGGAAAGGTCTGGAGAGACTTTACCAGAGGCCTGTGCTTCCTTTGTTATCCACATCAGTCTGTGTGCACTTGGATCCTGAATTCAACCCCTGGAAAAGCCCTATGTTTACTGGGCAGGAGAAGTAGTGAGCTCCCAGTTCTGGTATGTGATTTTTTTTTTTCATAAAGATTTTCAAATACAGTTTGTGGGAAATCCTTTATTTTACTACATAAATCAAACTACCCATTTTTTTTATTCTTCCCACCCCATTCCCTGCCCATCCTCAACCACACTCTAAATCCAAGAGAAACTGTGTCATGCATAGCAGTCTTCTTTTTGCCTAGAAAAGAGGAGTTGGTATTAAAACATTTATTGAAAGTTACATATAAGTCCTTTTTGGTATTCTGACACTTGTGTGGGGGAGGGGATCTGTGACAGGATGGGTGCCAGTGAGGGCCCATCTTATAGTCTACTCCAAATCCTTAGACGGTCTCCACTGTTGGCATACAGTGGGTTCTGAATAGACATCAATTACTCTTTTTTATTGGTTTTGTTTTGTTTGTGTGTTTGAGACTGGGTTTCTCTGTGTAGCTCTGGCTGTCCTGAACCTCATTTTGTAGACCAGACTGGCCTCAAACTCAGAGATGCACCTGCCTCTGCCTCCCAAGTGCTGATATTAAAGTCATATGCCACTGCTCAACTTTGTTTTTTGATTTGTTTAATGTGTAGGGGTATTTTTATTTTGCCTTCTTGCAAGTATGCACCATGTGCCTGAGTACTTAGTACTCATGGAGGCAAGAGGAGGGGGTGGGATCCCCTCCACCTGGAGTTACAGATGGTTATGAGCTGCAATGTTGGTGCTGGGAATCAAACCTGAGTCTTCAGGAAGAGCAGCCAGAGCTCTTAACCGATGAGCCATCTCCACCTGATTCTTAATTGGGGGCTCTCTAAGAGACTTTCAACCATTGGGGGAGAGTATTGATGTTCTGTTGGTATCTGTTGAGTAGAGGTCAGAGATGCTGATAAGCATCCCATAATACACAGGACAGTAATTCTGCTTTTGACTGTACATTCAAATTATAGGCCAAGCCAAACTAAGACTCCTGGAGTTTTATCCGTAAGGTGTACATGAAGGTTGGTTTGTCAACTTGACAGAAGCTAGTGGTAACTGGGTAGAGGGAAGAGGCATTGCTCTCTTCATTGGACTGTGGGCGTGTCTGCAATCATTTTCTTGATTAGTGATTGATTGATTGATGTGGGCGGACCCAGCCACTGCAAGTGCTATCATCCCTTGGAATGTGGGCTTGATATGTATGTGAAAGCAGGCTGAACAAGCAACAGTGCATGGTCTCTGCTTCAGTCTCTGCCTGCAGGCTCCTGCCTGAGTGATTAAGGCAACAGTGCATGGTCTCTGCTTCAGTCTCTGCCTGCAGGCTCCTGCCTGAGTGATTAAGGCAACAGTGCATGGTCTCTGCTTCAGTCTCTGCCTGCAGGCTCCTGCCTGAGTGATTAAGGCAACAGTGCATGGTCTCTGCTTCAGTCTCTCTGCCTGCAGGCTCCTGCCTGAGTGATTAAGGCAGCAGTGCATGGTCTCTGCTTCAGTCTCTGCCTGCAGGCTCCTGCCTGAGTGATTAAGGCAATTTTCTCATTTGACCAGAAAGCAAAGGCATTTGTCAGTTGTTCAGATTTTGTCCAGTCCTGGGGATTCCTTTATTTGTTTTCAGTTTCTTGAGACTGATTGAGTTAGTAGCTTTCTGCCAGTATCAGAAGGGGTTAGCTACACAGCACTAACACAGGTGTGCGGCTTTAGTCATTTCATAAAAATAATTGTGTAACTAATTTCCCTGATTGAGGACTGTTCAGTTAAGATCTCCTTTCCATGTTCCTCTGTGGGTGTTGACTTTGGTTCTCAGGGACTTAAAAGTAACTGGTGATCATGACTCAGTTTTACATTAAATTTTAAGTATTGGTCTATGGTGAAGTTCGATTAATTATTAAGCATCTGTTCTGTGCCAAACAATCTGATGTTCATTTGATGTCTCTGTGAATGTCTCCTAGATCTCTAAGGGTCAACATACTCTAAATAAAAATTTTTCTTCTTTTGAGATTTGTTCCATTATTTCTACATCAGTAAATTGAGTCAAACAGCTGCTTAAGCTAAAAGCAAAATTAAAACAGCAAAAACCTGGGAAGTCAAAATATGTAGGAATTCGGACCCTTTCTCTTGGTCCACGTCCAGCTGGTTAAGCCTCCAGGAAGGGTTAGAGGCGTGCCTCCCCCTCCCAGCTCCTGGCTGTCTGGAGCCATCTGAGAAGTTCTGCTGTTCCTGTGTGCAGCCTGCGTGTTTCCCTCACAGCTCATTGCAGTCAGTAATTACACTCAGTCTTCTCACCACAGTGGGGAGCCAATTACCTTGATTGTCTCCTTCCAGTGGGTGCTCAACCTGGAGGGATCTTGTCTGCCTTGGTCCCCACTGTTCACTTGGTCCCAGCACTGTGTCTCACAATGTAAGTAGATTATTTTATAGCATCCATTTAATCGAAATGACACTAAATGTCAGTAACACTCTAGGCCTGGAGAATGTCTCACTAGGCAAACTAGAGTCCTCCTGCCTGGTAGGACTCGCCTTCATTTTAATTTAAACAGTAATACTCTCTGTGACGTGCCATGTCGAGTAGTTGCTCACTCTGGGTTACACCCCCAAGCGTGTGCATGTTCCTGATTTAGGAGTGTGGCTTGGAGTTATATGGGAGGCACTTGGCTCCATGGACAGGACAGACCTTAGGTTAGGTTTGGTGTCATCCTGAAAGTGATGGCTTGTTAAAAGATAAGTTGTGTACTCAGTAAGATTTCATGCAGTCTCAGTTTACAAGCCACGTGCTTGGAGTGGAAATATTTGAAACTATAAACCCTGAGCTCTAGAAGCCATTTGGTTCCATTTCTTTGATCTGATATAGCCAGCTAATTTCCTGAAGACTATCTATTCTTCTAAAGATGCTAGCATGTGGTTTGTGTTAAGGGATTCTTCAGGAGAGCATTACCCATATGAAAATAGTCATCCACAGTTAGTCCAGTACTGTTTATGAGAAGTGAAATGTATTCCAGATGGAGGCGATTTATAGACAATGGCTTTCTCATAATGAAATTTTGAAACAGGACCTCAGCTTAACATGGTTGTTTGAAGCCGCAGACAGGTCTCTCAGAGAAGCTATTTGCACGAGTGCTTTATTTCTTTATTAATTGTGTTCGCAGTTAAACCACCCTGAACCAGTTTAACAGT
The DNA here is from genome assembly GCA_004025045.1 of Sigmodon hispidus. NCBI lineage: Eukaryota > Metazoa > Chordata > Mammalia > Rodentia > Cricetidae > Sigmodon > Sigmodon hispidus. The sequence continues at coordinate 82,905 of PVIH01002399.1, read as the reverse complement.
TCACAGCTCTGCTGTGCCCTCTGGTAGATAATTAGCCTCCAGTAGTTAGAGCAAGGTGAAGGCTTGGGAGTGTCTCTCTGATTTGATTCTGACTTGAAATGAAGTCACAGGTTTACACCTTCACATGTAATACAAACACCAAAACTCCCTGACAAAGCTGTCCCTGATAGGGCAACTGTAACTCATGTGACAGTATCAGAGATGAGGCAGTCTGTGTCATAAAACCAGCATCCCAGATCAGCCCCAGCACACACACACCTGTTTAGAGCAAGCCTTCTGTGGACCTTCTGTGGACCTTCTGGGCTTACTGGAGTCTTGATACCTAGGTAGGATTTTTAGTCAAGGTGAGTCCTTAACTCGTAACCTGGCTTGTGTTGTCCTAGGTGATTCTGATACTCATCACGTTAAATAACAGGCCACTTAGTTCACATGCAAACTCATGTTAGTAGCAGCAAAGCCTCTGGAGTGGTGTGGAGATTAGGGTAATTGAAACATTTAAGGTGGCCATCTGGCTTTTGGATTAAACCGTAGCCATTACTCCTCAAATGACCTTTCTTTTGTTTAAGGGAAATGGCAGCCTGCAGTGGAATTTAACCAAGTACATATACATCACGATCCATGTTTAAAATAAACCACGGCTCATATGCGATGGGGTTAGGTGCCAAACCAGGAAGGGGAAGATAATTACCCAGTGTAAAACAAACCTGCCTTCCCCGCACTAACTGCTAACTAGATTCATTGGGCTTCAGTGACTCCAGGTGCTTTGATAGCAGTCCAAAAGATTCCCCAGAAAAGTTTGTCAGTTCAGAACAAATAGTAAATAAATACTAAGTAAATTTTCCTTATAGAGTTAAGATGGGAAGTATCCAGGTTGTCCTGTTAAAATGAAATTTCTAACTACTTGTGTTTTAAGGGTGGGGTATAGTTCAGCATTATTGCCCACCATTTGGAAGCTTTCATTTTTAGGGTGTTTTTATGGAGACAGACTTCTGGGTTTCTGTTTAGAATACTCTGAACAGGCATTTCCAACAGGCTATGTATAGCCAAGGATATCGTGAATGTTGCCCAATGCCAAGGATGCTGAGACTGTTACACGGTGGACAGTCATATTTGTGGCCTTTTCCTTGTTTTGTTTGTTTTAATTGATGAGATTCTGGTTGACCCATATAAGTACCATAATCTCAACTTTATGGAGAGGGTATATTTAGTGTCAATTTCTTCACATAATATTTAGGAGATAGAGGACCCACCGAAAACTCAGACTCTTGTTTCTCAGTTTAGTCTGACTTTATGTTTCACTAGAAACATCATTTGGAGTGAGTGAGTGAGTGTGTGTGTGTGTGTGTACTGTCTCTGAGTGTTGCAAGTGCTGAGGTGAATGCTTTTCAGTTTACAGATTCTGCCCCCCTTCTGTTCCCAAAGGCAAATGTCGTTTCTCATCCACCCAAGTTCTTGGCAGCCTCACCTGGAATGATGGCTGTGGGATAATGCTCTGCTTTTCATCTAATTTGCCAGGATGTTCAACATTCAGGGGAATTTAAGTTTTGGGTTATTTGAGGATATTCAGTAAATGTTGAGTTTTGAAATTTCACTTTATCACATTCTTAAGAGTCTTTGCTCATAAATGCCATTTGGCTTAAGGGTGGGTAGTTTTTCAAGTTCACAAAATTGTTGTTTTATGTTTTTGAAATAGAATCAATTCCAGAACTTTGATTTTTAACATGTGCTGATTTTAGAAATTCTAGTTCCTTTTGAAGGGGATCTAGAGAAAGCCTCTCTGACTAAGTCCCTTCTGACTCTGCTTAGTTCTCCATGTTTACTGCAAGGATCATTCTCTGGCCCACACTGTAATGACTAGAGCAACTGTGGACCCAGTTAGGACAAGAAAACTGAGCTGGGCACTGATGAAGAGCCTGGAGCACTGATGCTGGAAAGCTGGTGTTTACGCACATAGCTAAATTATTTTAGAGTATTCTCTTACAGATTAGCGATTATGAAAGCCAAAAACTTAACTTCCTTCCATTTCGTTTTGGATTCTGATGTCCTTTCTTTCTCTAGCCACCCATTTCCTCTCTAAAACTCTGTCTTCTGTGTCGAGCTATCTCACTTACTCTCCAGTTCTATCCACCATTATTCTGAGAATGTCATGATTTCATTCTTCTTTCTGCTCAAATCAAACTCCACTGTATGTACATATACACAAAGCTCTACTGTATGTACTATATATATAACTTCGCTGTATGTACATATCTACTCATATATCTATTGACGGGCACTTCAGCTGACTCTGTGTCATGACTTTGTAAATGCCACTTTGATAAGCATGGGTATGAAGGTGTTCCTTATGTGCTGACTGTTTTCTTTAGGTATGTACCCAGGACTGGTGTAGCTGAGTCATGTGGTAGTTCCATTTTAGCCAAGCAGCATGCTGTCACGCATTCAGTAAAGAAATTAGACATGTTGGTGTAAGTTAGCATTACTGGATATAATGAATTTTGTGACTGGACTATTAAGTAAGAATTAGGTGATAGCGATGATTTTGATGAATCTTCCTGTGATGTTTAAACAAGAGGCTTGAGAGCTATTTGCTTGGACAGTTCTGGCAATGTGTTGTGGCCTTGGAAGAGAAGCATTGTCTTTTGACTACTGTCTCTTAAAATAGCAGTTTTTAATTAACTCAGTGAACTGTTGTGTGGATGGAACAGCTGCTTAAAATTTATGGAGAATTTAACCCACTTTTATAACATCAGGACCCAATTTTATTTTCTGAGGGTTTTTTGTTTTTGTTTTTTTAAAAAAACAAAACAATTAACTATCCATATGGAGTAATGATTTAACTTTTTTTTTCTTTTTGCATGCATGGCATGGAGGTTGGGGGGTCCTTCCCAGGAACAAAGACAAAATAAACTTATCTTTAAAATGGAATAAAATGCACTGTCTTGTAATTGCCATATGGATCCACTGAACCATTTTCTAAATCTTAGAAACAGATGGAGTATTCGTGGTCTTATTTTTATTCTGTGTTAAAACATTGTGCTGTTTCATCATCCAAGGAATTAGATCATTGTTTATAAGCATTACCAGCTATGCTAAAAAGATTAAAATAATAATTGGAGCTATAATCCAGTTGATGGAATGATGTTCAGCATGCTCAAGACCCTGAGTTCATACCCAGCACCCACTCCTGAAGTTTAAAAGTATAGGAATAATGGGACCGGGCCTAGAAAGATACATCATTCATTGGTTAAGAGCACTTGCTGTACTTCCAGAGGACCTGAGTTTGGTTCCTAGCACCCACGCCAGGTGCCTCATAATAACCTGTAACTCCAGGTTCTGGGGATCTGATGGCTTATCTGGACTCTTGCATACATGTGGTACACATAAACCCATGTAGTAAACACACACATATACAAATAAATAATAATAGAAAGAGTAATGGGATTGCCTGAGAGACTATGCGCAGTAACTAGTGCATCATTTTTAAGTCAACTTGTTTGTTAGTTATTGTTCTGTTGCTCTGAGGAAACCCCATGACCAAGGCAGCTGATGGGGGAAAGCATTTAGTTAAGGGCTTGCTTACAGTGCCAGGTGTTAATCATGCCATGGGGATCGAGGTGGCGGACAGGAGGGCAGAACACTGGAACAGTAGCTGGGAGTTCACATTTAATCTGATATGCAAGTTAGAAGCAAGACTTTTGAAACCTCAAAGCCCAGTCCAGTGACACACCTCCTAATCCTTCCCAAACAGTCCACCACCATTAGCCGATGGGGACCATTCTCTTTCAGAGCAGCACAGCCTGTTGTTTCTCAGTATGTGAGAAAGTATGAAGGAAAACTAGAGGTGCCTTTTGTAAGCTACTTTTGACTCTCAGGGAACACAAAAGACCAGAAGGTCTTGTATACTCTTGACTATCAATGTACACGATAAGGTTCACAGTGAACAGATGTAATGTTCTGTAATGAAACTGTATATATGTGACTCATGTGACAGCTAATCAGCGTCTTTCCATTTCCCCAAAGTTTAAAAGCAGCTCCCTCGGGGAAGGATTTCTAAGACCTCACTGATGAGTATTAGCCTTTTCACCAGTATCAATACCACTTAACAGTTCTAGATAAGCCCTTCTCTACCATTGGTCATGTTCCTGTTTTATGAAGTATTTAATGTGGCCTTGTAGATCTTATAAATACAGTGAGCTACAATCAGGTTTATCGTAGTCTCACCTTTCTTGTTTTTATTCTGTCTTTACTAGTTAGGATACTCGGTATAATAACTGTCAAGGAATTGTGAAACAGTCAGGGCTTTCTCTTTCTCCAGATGGTTTTGTTGTTTGTGGCAGGAATGCTGGGCAGACTCAGCTTGTGCTTGCGAGGCTGACACTCTGTCCCTAAGCTGTAACCCCAGCCTTTTCTCTTCCAAGGGCAGATAAGGGGTCAAGTTGCCTAGTGTTTATGAAACTATTTAGCATTTTAGAAGAAATTATTCTTCTTTACTACTTTTTATAACTGTGTCTGCTCAAGTTCCCCCACTCTCCACTGTTTTATGGATTTCTGTTCTGCAAAATTGTCTCTGCTATTTACAACTTGAGAGTGAGCAGTTGAAGCCTAGCTGTGGAGTTCCTCTGAGACCCTCCTGCCTCTGATCGCTTAGAAAGCTTTCACGTTCTAACCAGCAGGGGTGCACTCCTTTACCCCTTTTCTGCCTTTTAAGATTTTACTAATTTTTTTCACTTTTGTGTGTGTATCTGAGTCATGTACATGGTGCCAATGGCAGCTGGAGGGGGTGCCAGGCCCCTTGAAACTGGAGTGATAGGTGGTTGTGAACCTGATGTGGGTTCTCGGACCCAAACTCAGGCCCTCTGAGCAGTAAGTGCTTTTAGCCACTGTCGTCTCTCAGGCTCATCTTATTCTTTCTGAACGGTTTCCAGTTATCTTGTCCTAGTCTAGGGCATCGCTCTGTTGCACTGCGGCTGTTTACATTGGTGAGGGGTTTTTGGTATTTGAGGAGGGTGTAGTGTCTTGTTTTATCCTGTGCTGCTCAAGTCCTCTGTGTCCTTATTTATCTCCAGTTTTTCCTCTTCTCTTTTCAGGGCAAGTTTATTCGGATCAACTTTGATGTAACTGGCTATATTGTCGGGGCCAACATTGAAACATGTATCCTTTTTCCAATTGCACAGTCCAAAGTAATGGCTTCCTTTTCCTGCAGTCGTAAGCAGCCATCTGTGTTATAAACCTGGTAGGAGGCCTTAAGTGACATCGTGATGCATGCAGGTACTTCCAGTCAAGGTTATCAGCTCCAGATGATGTGGATACTCTCGTTGTTTTTGAGAACAGGCAGCAGAGGCTGGACTGACGGCTCAGAAGTTAATAATGCATACTGCTCTTGTAGGGGATGCTGGTTTGGTTTCCAGGGGACCCACTGCCCTCTTCTCTCCTCTATGGACACCTGCTTGCACCATGATGCACATAACTCACACAGGCCCCCACAAGTATTCCTAAATATAAAAATCAGCCACAACTGTGGACCTGAGTGTGGAGAGTCCCTCACCTGTGGTGTGTGACTGGACTGCTGGGCTTGTTTACCTACCCTTTACCATATTCTTATGATGATTGCAGGATGAGCCTCTATTCAGTGAGACAAACCTATGGAATTATGGAGTTAAAGTAATTTAATAAAGTTATGGCAAAGACAGGACATATCAGATACATAGCATAATCGTAAGAAATGTCATTGCATAGAATGGCCAGAAGGAATAATAGATGTATATGAAACAAATTTAGGGGGACTGAGAATATAGCTGTACTGGTAAGGCCTAGCCCTCGATTTGACTTTGTCACACACAAAATTAGTTTGTCTAGTGAGATCATAAATAATCTCCAGTGATGAATATTCATTTGATACAGGTGATGCTAGGTGAAAAAGCTCCTGTGAATTAAGAATAGAATATTATACATTCAAAGCCAGGGTAGGGATGATGATATAATGAATTTACCATTTAGCTCAGTTTATACTATTCTGTTAATAACATCTTTCATCAAGCTGTGCTTGTACTAAATGTTGAAAACATGGTGGAATTAGTCAAACTAAAAATTTAGGCATTTCAAACTTACAGAATTGATTCATTTGGTATCCCCAGGAAAGGTGTACCCCCAGAAAAGGTTATCAGTTTGCAAAGCAATGAAACAGACTCCATGAGTACCCAGTGTGCCAGTGGCCTTGCAACACTACAGCATTAGCTAAGCACTGTAGAGGGCCTCAGCAAGCCTCACATTGAGCCCTGCATTCACAGATGGGTGTTCCTTGTCTGAAATCCTGGTGCTGCTTCCATAGAGTTCTGCCCTGGGAAGCCCAGGCAGGTGGATAGCTTTGTGCTTTAGACAATGGTTTCTGACACTTCAATGCTGGGAACAAAAGGCCCAGTGGTCAATGTAGCAACAGCATCATCTGATTATAGCTACATGCCCAGGCACCTGGGAGAAGAACCCCATGTGCAAAGATGGGGGGTCAGCACCTAGCATGTGTAAGGTTTTAACAAGGAGTGTCAGGGGAGCAGAGTGGTCAGGCACTGTGGTTTTGGGTCACACTGTGAGAGTTAATCTTGATTGTTAGTTTAATGAGATTTAGAATTACCATAGAGACAACTGTCTAGGCAGGCCCAGGAAGGGCTGTCTGCTGAGCTAAGGTACCACTTTACATATAGGAGGTACCATCCATAGGCAGAGGGAGGCCCTAGGTCTGATAAAAAGGAGAAAACAGACTGAGGGGCAAGCACTGTCTCTTTCCTGACTGTGGATGCAGTGTGCCGTAGGGCCTCATGGCCTGCTGCCACAGCTTTCCCACCATGATGGACGCTTTTGTCCGGAACTATGCCACAGCAGTGAGACAGGACACACAGCACATCTTTATATTAGCTCTTCATTATTAACTATCACCCGGCTAGTTTCTCTGCACTTGTTTTATTTGTGAGCGTGGGATATTCTGGTGTTAGATGCCATCTACCTTCAACAACTATATTTCGGCTATTTTTGTAGCTTCTCTCTCTTCCTATCGTCTGTGTCCTTTTAACACAGTCTTCAGTACCTCGTGGTGGGTGGGATAGCAGTGGGGTTGAGGGACACCCCACCCAACCCAGTGAGTCTAGAAAATCAAAAAGAATCATAAGCTGCAGTTTTTGTCTCATATAAAATACAATTCTTTGATTAGGTCACTGTAACAAAGTTGATATACAGCCAAGAGAGAAAGTTGTGTATAGACACTGCAGAAGGACCCCCTCTTGGTAACTAAGTCCTTAACCTTCTCTGCTCAGACCTTCTGGAAAAGTCTCGTGCTGTTCGTCAAGCAAAAGATGAACGTACATTTCATATCTTTTACCAGCTGCTATCTGGAGCAGGAGAGCACCTGAAGTGTGAGTAATGGTTCCCTACTCCTGCGTTCAGTTATCTTTTTAACTATTGCACTGAAGTGGCTGGTGTGTGAGTCTTGCTATTGAAACTTTCTGTAAATAAATTTAGAGTTGGACATGCTGGCACACACCCTTAATTTCAGCAGTCGGGAGACAGAGGCTGGCAGATCACTTTGAGTTCGATGTCAGCCTGGCCTTCATAGAGAGGTCAGGACAGGTAGGGCTACATAAAGAGAGCTTGTCTTAAATTAAATTAAAAGCCACCTTTGTACAATTCTGTTTCAACATTTACAAATGGAAATTGGGAGGAGATTTCACTTAATAAGTTACAAAATAAAGCTTTTATTCCCTGACTAACAACTAAAATAGACTGTATTTGCACTAATACTAGAATGAGTGAGTAGTGGGTATTTGTTGATTGGTGTGAATCACAAGAACTGGAAGCTTAGGGCTGGACAGAATAGAAGGTAAAATTCTTGAGAAAACATTTAATTTGAAAAGAACTTAAAGCCAAGTGTGGTCTAACCTCAGCACTCAGGTGGCAGAGGCAGGTGGACCTCTGCATTTGAGGTCAGCCAGGGCTACACAGTGAGACCTCGTCTAACTGAGGCAAGAATATGCTGACTCAGAAATAAGAAGAGAGAAGATGTACAGCTTTTTGTTCCTAGCGTCCTACACGCTGTGTTCCTGCAGTTACTGTATATATATTATGTAGGTTCACAGCAGATGAATGATGCAGAAAGACTTTTCTCACCTAGAACAATGAGAATACATGGAACTGGGAACCAGTAGGGGAACCTGCAAGGGGTAAAAACGAGATACACGCAGACTTACTAAGAAGAGACCACACACTCACGGAAAGACATTTGAGGAGGCTAAAACTCTGAGGCTTTCGTTTGCACACAGGATGAATGACTCTGCAACTGGAACTAATGAGAAGATTTTCAAAGGGTTGAAAGAAGGTGTGGGGGAAGCAAACAGTTCCCATACAAGTTCAGTGTGGGTGACAGTTGTGTAGCTTGGCCTGGCTGAGGGCCGCTAGCAGGAGGGTCAGCCTGTTCCTGGAGCATGAGCTGGTTGTTTGGAACTTATTCCCATGCACCGATGCTTTGCCAGCCTTGATGCAGGAGGAGGAAGTTGGTCCTGCCTCAACGTGATATGACATGCTTTGCTGACTCCCGTGAGAGGGCCTGCCCCTTTCTGAACGGAGGAGGGGTGGATGAGGGGGGCAAAAGAGAAGAGGGAGGGCAACTGTGGTTGGTGTGTAAAGTGAAAAAATTTAATTAAACAAGTTCAGTGCAATACAGTTAAGACGGGAAAGAATGATGCAGGGGATTCTCTACAGAAGAGCAGGAGAACCAGTTACCTGCTAAGAATTTCAAAGCTTTCATTCAAATGATGGTGAAAATATTTAAGCCTGGAAATTGTATTTCTTTCTTAGCCAGTGTCAAATAGAAAATTGTACAAGTCACTAATGCCAAAAAGCAAGCTGCAGAGGTGTTTACATATTTACATCTTTTTCCCTTCATTAAAATGAACACTGGAAAACTGTGTATGTTTATACATTATATGAACTAATCAGGAAAATAAGTTGGATTGCAAAGCCATTCTCCTGAGTTCTCGGTGTCCGTAGATAGACTATTTCAGTCTGTTGATGAGTATGAATTAAATTTTATTCTGTTGTATTTCCTTTCAGCTGACTTACTTCTCGAAGGGTTTAATAACTACAGATTCCTCTCCAATGGATATATCCCTATCCCTGGCCAGCAAGACAAGGATAATTTTCAGGAGACCATGGAAGCAATGCACATAATGGGCTTTTCCCACGAAGAGATCCTCTGTACGTGTGCTCTGAGACTCTGCTCCCACTGTTAGATCTCCTGTGATTTTGCTATAAGTAACCCAAATTAGAAAGTAACAAGAAGCTAATGAGAACTGCCTTTATTTTATGAAACCCTGAAGAATTACCAAAAGTTACGAGGAACCAGTTTTTAGCACCAGATAGGTTGGAATATGTCTCTGCTACATTCTGATGGAGTTTTCTTTCTTTTTCTTTTCATCAATATAAAGCAATGCTTAAAGTCGTATCATCAGTGTTACAGTTTGGAAACATCTCTTTCAAAAAGGAGCGAAACACCGATCAAGCTTCCATGCCAGAAAACACAGGTAAACTGATGGACATTGCTTTTGCTTGTTTCCTTTAGGGTGAGGTTGAGATAGCTCTCACTGTGTAGCACAGGCTGGCCCGTTGAACTCTTAAATTCTTCTGCCTTAGCCTCCTGAGTACAAGGACACAGTATGTGCCATACTCATTGGGAATCTAGATTTTCTAATGTGAAAATTTTCTGTTTCTAAATGTTGAAAATAGATTTAAATAAACATTGGTCAGGACTACAAGTTTACACACTGTGGGGATATGATTGCAGGTATCGGGACCTGCCAGATTGTTTCTGAAGGGAAATGAACCCCTATTACCTATGAGGCTTCCCAGGGGCATCCACAGTGCACCATAGTCAATGAATATTGACATATAGACATATTACCAGCCCTTAAAATAACCTTTTTGGATAAGAAGATGGCTCATTTGGGGAAGCACTTGCTATGTAAGCCATGTAATGGGTCTGAATTCCATTCCAGAACCTACATAAAAAAGTCAAGTAGGGTCACATACTTGTAATCAAGCAAGATGGACATGGGCATTTCCCTGAGGCTCCCTGTCCAGCCATCCCAGCCAAATCAGTAAACTCTGAGCCAATGAGAGAGTCTATCTCAAAAGTAAATAACACTGAAGTAACAACACCTGAGGGTGCCCTGAAGCTTCCACACACTTGTGTAGACATGTATACATACATACACATGAACATAGACCCCTCCCCAAGAGGCCCTTTTTGGTACCCACTTGAGGGTCGTTAATGTTTATTTCTGTGTGGCTCCTGGGACTGACTCCTCCTGTATCAGGGTCACTGTATCTTGTTTTATTTTTGAGGCAGTGTTTTTCTGTGGCTCTGGCTGTCCTGGAACTCACTATGTAAACAAGGCTGGCCTTGAACTCCCAGACATTCATTTGCCTCTCCTTTTGAGTGTTGGGTTTAAAGGCATGCAACACCATATCTGAGTCATGGTCACCATTTCTTGACCAGGCTATGGGCCATCTTCCTAGAGCTTTTGACAACTAGGACCCTTGTATGTGTCATTCAGTCACATAGCTAGATTATCAGAAGGGCTCTATCCACTGTGTGCCTCCCACCTGGTAACATCCAACTTAGTGGAGTGACCTAAGATTTAAGGTAAGACATGTTATATAGTACAGTTCAGCTTTAAGTTCCTGAAGTGAGCCCTAGGTAGACAAGGGAGTAATTGTTCTAGAAGGCCAGGAACTCGAAGGCTTGCTCTCTCTCACTGATGTGTTGTTGATCCAGAAGAACAGAAAACATTTTCACCAGACTTAAAGCTTTGTCACACTTCAAGACTTGAATTTCTAGAGTGAAAGTGGAGCATTTAGAAAGTTCTTACCGTTCAGTTGCACAGAAGCTCTGCCACCTGCTTGGGATGAGCGTGATGGAGTTCACTCGGGCTATCCTCACTCCCCGGATCAAGGTTGGCCGAGACTACGTGCAGAAAGCCCAGACCAAAGAGCAGGTGAGTCCAGTGGTGTCTGCTGATAAATGCATTGGAATGATAATCCGGGGCTGTTTAGCCTTCTGCTTGGCCTGTGCCAAGCTGAGTTAGAAGAGCACATGAAATTACCTTGGTATAAATGAGGTTTTGCTTTTGTTTTTTCTGTACTTTTTTTTTTTTCTAGAAATTTTAGGTTGATTTTTGTAAGTAAATTTTAAATGTCATCTCCAGTTGTCTCCGAGCTGACAAATACTCTGGAAGACACATTTTGTGTTTCATAGCAGCCAAACAAGACCAACGCTCCCACTGTGTCATCTTCTTACAGGATGATACAGCAGTGAGAATAGAGGGGTCATACTTACTGTTTAGTTGTGCTGGTTTTAAGGACATTAATAGCTTTGATTGGAGCTGGAGAGATGGCTCAGCGGTTAAGAGCACTGACTATTCTTCCAAAGGTCATGAGTTCAATTCCCAGCAACCAAATGGTGGCTCACAACCATCTATGATGACATATGGTGCTCTCTTCCGTATACTGTGTACATAATAAATCTTAAAAAAAAAAAAAAAATAGCTTTGATTAAGAAAGTTGGAAGGTGGTTCTTCCCCCCCTCCCTCACTCCCAGAGGCAAACTGCCAAGAAACCAGGCTGATGACATGCTGTTGCCCTGGGCTGGAAAGGAAGGGGCTTTGCCTATTTCCTAAAGTAATTAGCTATAGTTCTCATTAAGTGTACTAATGCCTCTATTGGTATATAACATTGAGATATAATTAAGCAGTAAATGCCATCTGAAGTGTTTGAGTTCTGTGAGCATTGAATGCCATGTTACAGCTACTAGTGTTTTGTTGAGACTGCTTCCTGGATAACAGGTTGATATTATCTAATTACAGGCAGATTTTGCAGTGGAAGCATTGGCAAAAGCTACCTATGAGCGGCTGTTTCGCTGGCTCGTTCACCGCATCAATAAAGCGCTGGATCGGACCAAACGCCAGGGAGCTTCTTTCATTGGGATCCTGGATATTGCTGGTTTTGAAATTTTTGAGGTATTCTTCACCTCCCTCCCTTTTGCTCTGCTTCTCATTTTGTTGGTTCTCCTAACAAATGTTAAGGTTTGCTTATGTGTGCACTTCAGTACCAGTTGGTCAGAAATAAGCAGGTACAGTTCTTGCTCTTTGAGTAGAGCCAAACAGTAGGCAGCAAATAGATTCAGTTCACTGAGTTAAAGAGTGCTGGGACACAGAGATGAGGAGGCGCCTTGCGGCTGCCCAGGACCCTGAGATTGCTACAGGAGTGTTCTGCAGTTAGATGCTGCCAGCTCAGAAAGCCTGCCTTTCTGGGTAGAGAGAGGCCAGTGGTTCTTTAAGGGAGAGTATTTATCAAAGGTTAGAAGTTGCTAGAAAGCCACTGTGTCCAGATAGAGTTGGACCAAAGGAAGAGTGTGCCTGAGATGGAAAAGTAGACCCACCTTGAGGAGGACAGGGTAATGGGCCAGAGTCTGAGGGTGGCTAGATTTAGTGGGTCTAAGAAGAGCAATTTGAGAGTATTAAATGCAAGATGATGGCCTGTGTCCTGTGAAAACATAGCATGATGATAGTTTTTATACTGCATCATTGACTACACACCACCAACCCAGCAAAGGTTTCTGGGCACACATCTGCTGTGAATTTTCAGAGAGTCTCCACAGTTGTGGGCTGCCGACCTCTGATAGACTCTGTAAAACGTGTGACTGTTAAATCAGAGCTGCTGCTGTGATAAGCACCATTGAGTATTGACTGTCCTGTTTTAAAATGCTGTCCAGCCTCATAAAAGGTGGGTTACTGTGGTAAGCAGTTTTCTCTAGTAAGTTTGCACCTTAGTATGAATGATGTGCAAATGACTTGAGAAATCTTTTTTGTAGTGACTGGAAACTTCTACAAACTACATTGAAACTCTGTCACCTTTCTCTATGTAAACAAAGATTCACTGAAAGAAAAGACCCCATTTATAGCCACAAGCAAAGCAGATGAAACACCTAGAAATGAACATGGGGAGCCGGGCAGGCTCCTGACCTCTGTTTCACCACCAGACATGAAGTATGTGAAACGCCTGCAGGATGGGCATCTGCCCATGGTAGCTGGGAGGCAGGAACAGAATCAAGGCAGCGACCTCAGTCCTCACAAACAGGCTTCCGACACACACCTGCTGGTTTGATCACTGGCACTTCAGCTTCTGAACAAGTTCTAAGAATTTTAGACCTTCAAGAAGCTTCCTCACCCTCCATCCTGCCACCTCACTGGGAGGACTGTCAGTGCAGAGCAGACATTTACAGCTGAGCTCTGAAAGCTAGCGGGGCTACATATAATAACCACGTGGTACTTACAGGCTGAACATTCCGTAAATACAGTCGTGGCTCAGCAGTCACACTCCCCACTCTTGCATAGGACCTGAGTTGGGTTTCCAGCATCCACATGACAGTTCACAACCATCTGTAACTCCAGTTCTGGTATCCGCTCCTGGCTACCAACGCCACTGCATGTTGTCCATATACATGCATTCGGACACATAAAATAAGGATATTGATGCCTTTTAACCTTTTAAAATGTTGGTGAGGAGTTAATTTGGAATATAATAAGGTGGAGTTATAAACTCAAGTAAATTAATGAAAAGTGAAAGGATTTTAAGAAGAAATGGTATGTTTTTAGATTCCATAGAGACTATAAATAACATAAGTTGTATAGAAAATGCAGCTCACAAGTTGTTGGCTCAAATATCTTTAATTTTTATACTGAGATTCTTTTTTTCTTATAAAAGAAAGCATTTAATTAGAGGCTCGCTTGCAATTTCAGCAGCTTCGTCCAGTATTTTGGTGGGGAGCATGGCAGCAGGTCTGTAGTGATGGCGGTGGAGCTAAGATATACATCCTGATGCACCTGCAGAGGGGCATGGGCCCAGCATGGGCTTTGGACTCCTCAAAGCCCATCTCCAGTGACACACCTCCTGATCCTGAAGAGTTCCGCTCTCCACTTCCCAGTGACAAATCGTTCAAATGTATGAGCCTATGAGAGCCATTCTTATTAGACCACCTCAGGAATCAAAAGAGCAGTATTGAGTCAGCACTAAGAAGTACAGGCAGCCATTTTAGCCAAACCATTTGGGTTCTTTCTGGACAATGGCTTCCTTAATAGTAAGAGGAGATACTCCCACCTGGTTGCAAAAGTAGCAGGCTCATGTGCAATAAGGAAGCAAGTGCTCTATGTGTGCAAAGACCCAGGGAAACCCAAAGGACTGTGGTTAGCATTCACAGCATCCTATGGCTTAAGCGTGTGAGATGAAGGATTGATTTGGTTTTGTTTAACACATATAGACTAAGAGATGCTAGCCTGGACCTGGAACTAGGTCCTAGAAAGGTAAACATGGTAGGTTCAGCCAGCCTAAGCTCCCAACACTTTGCCCATGAGCCTCTTGGCTGGGAGAGTGAAGGGCCATTTGCAGTGGTGGCACAGCAGGTGTGTAAGGTCTTCCTCCTGGCCACGCTGTTTACTGCTAACTTTACTCAAGTTATGGTTGTATGTGTGCACACTCCTCTGTGATACTCGGGAAATTCTGGTCACATTCACCCTAACACATTGGCAAAGTAACAGCCTGTCCTCTGCAAAACTCTTTATTAAAGATTATTTAATAAATACTGTTAAGACACATAGGAAAGCTGTTGACGAGATTAAATGTCATTGATGCTGTTTCATCTACCCAGCTGCCCAGGAGAAGCCAGGGTTGAGTGGAGTTCTGAAAACCACTGAGTTTTGGCTCTAGCCATAAAGCTTTCTCCAAGCCCCTGAAGCAATCATAAAGATAGCTCTCAAACTTGCCCGAAGAGGAAGCTCTTTATTTCTTAAGAGTCTGAGATTCCTTTAAAAGGATACTGTACTCAGCAGATTGGTGCAGCTGTGGAGAGAGAAGATAATCAGTGTGCAATGCATGTCCTCTCACCTGGATGCTGCCCACTCGAGCCTACTACAAGAAGATGTTGTGTTTCAGCATCCTTGTTTCCTATTGGACTAGTCTATACAGCTGACCACATCTCCTATACTGCCTGCAACTGAAATGCTTCAACAAAACCATAGGAGTTGCTCATTCAACAGATACTGCATCTCTCAGGATTAGGTGGGCATTATGATAGACACAGCAGCTAACAAAAAATTTCATATCCATATGAAGCTTACTCTTTCATTTTCTGTACTTTAAAAAGTATAATTATGTTAGTTTAATAAGAATTTACATTTTAGGGTTGGTCAGATAGCATCAATCAGAAAGACCACATTCTCAAAGGAGCGCTATTATTGGTAAAGCTTACAGGTCCTGTTACCTGGATATTATCCCAAACTGTTTTCCTTTGGGAGCTATTCCTAGTGGCACTAGCTTATATAGTGGATGTTAGAGATTGGCTGTTGCAATTGCAGTTAGTGGGATTGAGTATATGTGAATTGTCTAAAACTTTAGAGATCATTTCCTCCCTATGCTAAGGCCTAAGATCCCCTGTCTCAAAAAAACAAACAAATAATAATAATAACTTTAAAAAATAGAGTATGGTGGTATACACCTTTAATTCCAGCACTCAGGAGGCAGAGGCAGGCAGATCTCTGAGTTCAGAGACAGTCTGGTCTACAGCCAGGTCTACATAGTGTTTTACTTAAAAACAAAACAAAACAACAACAACAAAAAAAAAAAAAACAAGTCTCAGCTTGGGAATCCTCCTCCTGAGTAGTAAAGTGCATGCATGCTTACATCCAGAGTTCAAACATCATCACTGCAACCAAAATTACTTTAAAATATAGTTGTGGGGCTGGAGAAATGGCTCAGTGGTTAATAGTGCTTGCTGGTGTTCCAGAGGACCCAGGTCGGGTTTTCAGCACTCACATCAGGCTGTAACTCCAGCCTCAGCTGATCTGAGGCCCTCTCTCTTTTGGCCTCTCTGAGCACCTGCACTCACATGCCACACACACATACTCATGCACATTGATAAAATCTTTAAAATATAGTTGGTAGTTTAAATATAGATACTCATTTTTAAATCTATTGCATGTAATTGAATACAATATCATGTCATAAACCCAGAGGCAAAGCAAAATTTATTTCTATAGACAGGAACAAACCTAACACTTAGACAAGTATTGATGTTGCTTGTCTTTGAGGAACCTGGTAATATACAATGTTAGAAGGCAGTGTGCCCTCCCAGAGTGGCCTCATTCTAAACAGCAGACAGCCTTGTGGGCTGGAAATACTGCCTGGCCTTTCCAGGCCATACGTCTATTCCATGGAGATTGATTGAACCTCTAATTTGAAGCCACTTTTTATAATGAAAGAGGTTATTTATGGATACATTCTATTCATGTGAACAACACGGAATTAGACTATGGGTTGTACTTATAGGCTGAGTAATTAAGGAAATTACATTTCTTAATCTATCCATTATTGGGGGGAGGTGAATGGAGGCTGCTCAGACACACTGTGTGACTGCAGGGCAGTCACGTTTGATATTGGCTAAGGGCAGACACCCAATACAAGGAGGACCTTCGTGGAAAAGGAGAGGAGCCTCACACTTGCTGGGAGCACTCTGTGTCAGGCTCTGGCTGTGCTCCCAGCAACAATTAATTCATTAGCTGATTCTTAATTCATCTTTTACATCACTGTGGAGTCTGCTGCCTCGAGAGGAGAATGGGACACAGCCAGTGTGATCTGTAGTCCCTTCAGCCCACAGGCCCACAGCGCTCAGGGCTCTCAAGGCCCTGTGTTATTGTCCTTTTTCCCCTCACTTTCTATTTTGTTTATATTTTACTTCTAGTTCTTAATCATTTATTAATAAAAACTGAGATGTTTGGTAATGTGGTATATTCTCTGTTACCTTTTCTCTCTTTTTTGTTCCTTGGTGTGTGTGTGTGTGTGTGTGTGTGCACTCTCATGTGTGCAGAGGTCAGTTCTCTCTACCACATGGTTCCCAGGGATTGAAGTGGCTTGTCAGGCCTGGCTACAGAAATGCTGTGGAGCTTGGGGTAGGTAGAAGTGAGAAAGGCAGACTGAATGAGAGCCGCCCTTGGGGTGGTCATTAGCATGAAACGGTAAACGTGGAAGGGCTTATCACTGATGCCTAATGAATGCTTTTGCATGAGCGTTGGGGCTAACTAGATGGCTAAGTGTCCCTGTCTTCCTCCGCGGCGGCGCAGCTCAACTCCTTCGAGCAGCTGTGCATCAACTACACCAACGAGAAGCTGCAGCAGCTCTTCAACCACACCATGTTCGTGCTGGAGCAGGAGGAGTACCAGCGGGAAGGCATCGAGTGGAACTTCATCGACTTCGGCCTCGACCTGCAGCCCTGCATCGACCTCATAGAGAGGCCTGTGAGTGCTTCCTTCCTGCCCTGTGTCCTCTAGAGCCTTTAACTTCCTTTCTGGCATAATCTGAGACAGACAGTATTAGGAACCAATATTCCGAGATATCACAGTCTACGTGTAAGCAAGTGTTCTTGCAGCCAAAGCCTTCCCTAGGTCTCCTTACACGTGGCTTTGACCTCCTGCCCTGTGTTTGTGCTTATCCTTGTATTGGGTAATGTGCCAGGTCCTCACAGGACGCAGAGACCAGGACATGTGGGGCTCCACTTGGTACACTTCCTAGATAATACAGGGACACTTAGCTGAGAACAAAAGGTGTCTAAATAATAAATTTAAGCTTGCCCTTTTGTAAGTCCTTTCTATTTTGACAGCTTTTTGTTTCGTTTTCTTTTTTAAAGTATGTTTGGGGTACGTTCTTCTGGCAGATACATGTTTAAGAACCATCTTAGCATCAGAATTTATTTATTTTCTTGTTGACTTGGGTCTCTACTGCCGGGCAGTTAGCTTTTGAGCAACAAGGTATTAACTCCACTTATTTTATTTTGGTTATCGGCCAAAACATAGGAAAAAGTAAGCATGATTAAACATTGAGGTCACTTTGTTGTTGTGTGGTGTCTGGATCCACTCCACAGTCTCAGGCAGTGGTATCCAAACCATTTAGCAAGTGTGTTGCTGCAACAGCGGAGAGGCCTCTCCTGGCCTCTTTTCTTGCCACACGGTCTTTGGTACTAGGTGTAAGGTAGTCAGGGTCTGTAGACCTTGAATGGTCCAGCAGTCAGGAAGAAGGGTGGCGGGTGAAGAAACAGTCACCCCAGTTTCTTCAAAATATTTGAAGAATATTTTGAAGTGGTTCTTTCTAACGGGTCACACATTTAAGAAATGTGGCAGAAAACTTTATTTATTTGGTTTTCACAAAAGAAATCGTTTTCCCTTTGCAAACACCGCTGCGTGTATTTAGCGCGGAAAATCTTGGACTGCCTTGGCTGTGAGGAGGGCTGCTTTAGTGCCTTGTATCACAGTGACAGCAGCACCCCTCTCTAGAGAGGGCTTTTCATGGAGCTTCACGAAGCTGATCATTTTAGCAGTGACCTGTCATCCCTATGGTCTCCGTATCTATCAGCTTTGTCTTCCCCACTGCCTTTCGTCATCAGGCCAATCCTCCTGGTGTGCTGGCCCTCCTGGATGAAGAATGCTGGTTCCCAAAAGCCACAGATAAAACTTTTGTTGAGAAACTGGTTCAGGAGCAAGGTTCCCACTCCAAGTTTCAAAAGCCACGGCAGCTGAAAGACAGAGCCGACTTCTGCATTATCCACTATGCAGGGAAGGTGAGAGCCCTCAGGTTGAGCAGGTGAATTAAAGCGCTGCTTGGTGGGGCTGGGGAGGTGGCCCAGCGGGTAACCTGCTTGGCTTGGTGGGGCTGGGGAGGTGGCCCAGCGGGTAACCTGCTTGGTGCACAAGCCTGGGAGGCCTGTGTTTGGATGTTGAACACCTGAATAAAAGCCAGGCATGGTGGAGAAATAGGTCCCTAGGGTTCACTGCCCAGCCAGTTTAGCTGAAATGGCAAACTAAGGGATCAGTGAGACTCTGCTAAGCCCAGTACATTTTGTGGTATAAGGTGATGATGAACATGTATGCATTTTAAAATATATTATTACAGATACCTGTCCAGTTTGGGGACTGTTTAGTGAAAGTCTTTGACTAAGACTTAAGGTGGTAATTATTTTTATGTTTGGTTTTGTGTTCTCCATTTCATCCCACTTGGCTTCTGTGTGGGACAGGTGGACTATAAGGCCGATGAGTGGCTGATGAAGAACATGGACCCTCTGAATGACAATGTGGCCACCCTCCTGCACCAGTCATCGGACAGATTCGTGGCTGAGCTTTGGAAGGATGGTGAGAATGAGCTTGTGCTTGTATTGAACCCTGACCTCTCCTGTAGTTAAGGTTTATTTATGGTTCTCTCACATATATGTGTGTTTGCATATATCCATATGTTTTTATTACCTTAAAATCTTTCCCTAGAGCAGGGCTGCCGTTATATCAGAAGTTGTTCATTTTATGAATACTTACATTAAGAAATAAATAACGTAACACCTATCCCCTTAGTCAGATGCTGTGAAGAGTATGGAAGCATTACTCATTCAGAGCCACAAAAACCTACAGGGCCAAGTGGCCAGTGAGATTATTACCTAGGCACAGGTACAAACAACCCAAGTAGATGTTTGCTGGTGCTGACACAGGCCTAGCTTCCATCGTGCACATGAGTACATGCACCCACCCAGGCACACACAGTCGCTAGTGATTGAACACGTGGCTGTCCTGCAAACAGGTGGCTGCTTCTGCTTTCATTCCTGTTCATAGTTCTTTGGTATGTAAAAACCTCAAGTGTTTTCTGATTTCTGGTGACATTTACCATAGGCTGGATTCTATGAGGATAGAAAATGCTGCCCATATTTCTTTAGACCTAGTAGGAGCACACGCCTAGAGTTCAGCAGTCAGTCATCCTGCCTATGTCCCTGTTCCCTGCTGGGCCTTAGGTGACCACCACTGACTCAGTAACCAGCTCACTTCCGCATTCTTGAGAGCATCCCAAGGTGTGTTATTCCAGCCATCTCCTCAGAGGTAGAGAGAAAGAAATACAAGAGACAGAGAGGGATTTGAAACAGGAAGTTAAGGCATAGGAAAGAGAAAAAGAGGGATGAAGAGAAAATCTTCAGAGGAACAGTGGCCATGTGAAGGCAGTCTCCTCAAGAATAGCCATATATACCAGGCAGGGCAAGTATGTGAAGGGGCTTCTAAGGCGGGCATACCACTCACGTGCATGCCTGTGCCCTGGGAAGAGAAGGCTTTAGGCAAAGGCTGGCTCTCCCACAAGTGCACAGTGTCCCCTGCAATGACCTAGTTAGTCAAAAGTACTGTCTAAGTACATAGCAACGGATGTTGGGCCTTGCTCAGTCTGCAGTGTCAGAGGGGGGCTGTTCTGTGATGTGTTAAGTCTTATCACCATGGGATCTGAGAAGCTGAACATGAAGCAGAACGAGCCAGGCACAGGTCACTCCAGGCCCTGGTAAAGAGTTGGCAATGTGGATATGGAAAGTCTCTCAGAGGAGTGGCATGTCTGTCATAAATAGTTGCCTGCCCCAGGGGGTAGGTCATGTTCAGCCCCTCCTCCTCCCTCTCCCTCTCCTGGGTCAAAGAACACGTTAGATTGGCTTGGGGCAGGAAAGCAAGTAGGGTGATCTGTATGAAATGGAAGGCCAGCAGTCAGGAGTCTGTTCTGGCTTGACAGTAGACTGGGCAGAGGGTCAGTAAGCAGGAAGTGAGGCTGGCTGATGTTTGAGGCCAGGCTCAACCCTAGCTCGGGCTCCATTAAATAAAGGACATCTCCATAGGTTTGTTCAGTCTGAATGTAAATGAGCTGGGTTGTTTCTGGGTAGATTGGGTGAAACCCCTGGAAGTGAGAGATAAGGGGTGACAGGAAAGCTGGGGCAGGGCGGAGTGGGGGAGAGAAGGCCTGTGGAGGCCGCAGGGACTGAGAGGAAGGAAGTGCTGGGCTCACACGCTCTGCAGCATGAGCCTCCTGCTGAGCGCTTGACCTGTGTACATAGCTACACTGTTACTCCACCGAAGGCCTGAGAGATGAGCTGGAAGCCTGAAAGATCTGTCCCTGCCCCAGACAAGCTTGCCGTTCAGTGAGGAATCTGGGTGGCTGGGTTAGTCTTGGTCTTTGCTCCCAGCTCCCCAGGCTTCCTCCACCCCCCTCACCCACCCCCCACCCCGGGCTTTAGCTGCAGATACTGGAGAGGGTCAGGTTTTAGAACCAAAGACTTGATGGGTAAGGATAGGGATGGTGGCCTGAGTGATGAATGCCTGAGGGCTCACTGATGATGGGTCCTTCAGCTGTGTGGAGAGTCTTCACCTCTGTCTTCATGAGTGCTGATACATCCTCTAACCCCATTCGTCCATGTTTAGTTTGACCATGCAGCTGCAGTACATGCTCAGCCGGTGTTAGCCCTTGCCCTGCTTGAGTGAAGTGGCCACTCTTGTCAGAATAGGGGGAGAAGTTTGGTTGACTCTGCTAGCTTCTACTCTAGGATGATCCAGTGTTGGCTGTCTTGACAGTGTCACTGTTAGCATAGATGGATAGATGGATAAATCTGAGACCAGAGACCTCAGAGGCCATGTGTTATTGCAGAGTGGAGTAGAGGCAGGAAGGCAGTCGCAGGCTTCTGTAGGTGTGAGGATTGGCTTTCACACACAGGGTCAGTGGCAGGGCAGGCTTGGGGGTGGGGTGACAGGGCCAAAGCAAGGAGTTGTCCCCGTCCCTGGCCCTGAGGAAGCATATAATTATTTCTTTTTCATGCCACTGGATGCAAGAACAGAAGAGCATGGCTGACCACAAGCAGAGAATCTAAGATACTGGCATGTACAGCTTGCCTAAAGCGGCACAGTCCCTTGAGCTAACGATATTTTTCATTAAGATCCTGTTTGTGAGAGTCTCACACCATTTTCTCAAGGCCAAATCAAAAGGAATAAATGTATTGATGGCAGCCCTGCCCTAGAGATTCATAGTGCCCTGCTTTTATTAAAAGCTTTTGTTTGGGGATCTTTCCACCAGCTGCATAGGAATTCATGTCCTTCCTCATTCCTTACGTATATAAACGGCAACAACTAAAGCTTGCATTGCTGTGTACGGTGCCTCCTAGGGCATTTTCATGAGTAATAGCATGGTCAAGACGTTAAAATTATCTTAATACTTGCTAGAGCAGAGTTCAAGTAGTTAACCAATTTTTTAGAAATTTGTTTAAAGTAAATTATGTTTCTAAAATCTGTACTGGAAATTTTAAGAGTAAAAGCCACTGACATTTCATTTCTCTCAGCATTCTAATTTAACCAAAGTCTTGCCTGAATTTACTAACTGCAAGACAGATTAATTAGTGCCTCATTACTCTTAAATATTGTCAACATGACATGATGCTCACACCTGGAGTTGGGAATATGATCTTTGGATTCAGCTTAAATTCATTATATAAAGTATTTTTATCCAAATGCACAGATTCTCGAAACAGTAATTTTTGCATAGGATCTGCCCTGGACCGGCTACTTTCGTAGCCCCATTTCAGAGTTTACTTGTGATGTCAAATGTCTTTCACACTAACTGAAGTGTTTGTGTATCTGCTCTTCTGTCCTGTTTCCACTGTTTCTCTGCTTTAGAGATTCAGAATATTCAGAGAGCTTCTTTCTATGACAGTGTTTCTGGTCTTCATGAGCCGCCAGGTGAATGTATACAGCCTGCAGGGCCTCCAAAACAGAAGGGTTTTAAGGCCACAGGAGAAATGGGGGTGGGGGCTGGCAGGGTGGCCTGGGAGGCGGGTTGGTTGGGGGGTTTGTTTGTTTTGCTCATAGGCTGCATGAACGTCCCATTTCATGCTCCGTTTTCTTATACTTCAAGGCAATTGTTTGAGTGCATAACAATGTAGTCGCTACTGCCTACACATCGCTTCTTATTTTGCGCATAGCACTTACAGTGTCGCATATTAAAGGGTATGTCACTACTTCTTCCAATTGGGCCATTTTGATACACACTTCTTTAAGCGAATTGTTAGGAACTGATCTGCTAAATGGCATCTCTTTCATCCCTGCATCAATCACCCTTGAATTTTTCAACTCTTTGGGAATTCTAAGAAGGAAGTTTCTCTCTTTACTACATTTTGTGAACAGATATTTGTGCTTACCTCAGGATTGTTGGTCTCATTGTTGTCCCTTTGGTTTGGACTTGGGGTGTTATCTGGCCATTGGCCTCTTCCTTTGAACCTATCTAGAAGGCTTAATGTATTCATGTTGAGACTGAGATCTGGTGAATGCTCTTAGAATTTATACTTTGCTCTTAAAATTGAGCTCCAAAGGTTTAGATTTTGTACTCTGTATCCTTAGCTCTATTTTTAGACATATTCTAGAAGTGATTAGAGGGTTCCCCAAAATATGAAACTCACCTGGTCTTCCAATTTTTGATGAAATTGTAAAATGGCAATGTTTGAAGGTAAGATTAGTTTCAGCTTATAAAGCGTATGAATTTGGAACGTGAGACGGCTGAAAGTCTAAACCCAACTCAGACATTGCTTTTTAAGTGTTACAGGGCTGTGGTGTTTTAACTCACGTCAAGAGTCTTGTGGAGAAGGAGAAAAGACTAGGATCTGTCAGATAGCCCAGCCCACAGTGAGAACGCCTCAGAATTCTGCAGAAACCTTTAGCCCAGTTGTCTTTGGCCCTGGGGAGCCCCGAAGATGCCGAGGAAGGCGAGCTAAAGCAATTTTTCAGATTTGTGTGGTCTTATGACTTGTGTTCTGTCAAAGATTGCCATCTGGGGAAAGGCTGAGGCAGAAGAATCACAAGCTTGAGATCAGAGTGGGCTGTTGAGTGAATCTGGTCTCAAAACAACAGAAAAATTAGCAGTAACTGTTTAGGACAGCTCCCAAAACAAAGTACCCTCTCGAGGTCTGTGAAAGAAGAGTCAGGGCCTGGTGTTGGCCTCTCATCTCCCCAGCACCTGGCATTGGGAATCAGACTGTGAAAAGATGGAGGAAATTGCTAGAGTGAGTGAGCTGCAGCACCACACACCATGTTTACATGTAGCCTGACCAAACCCAGCTCCTGTGAGACTTGATATCTCAGGTGCACAGACCAGGCATTTGTTTGTCCTGACAAGTTCCAGTCCAGAGCTCCTCTTCTATGTCTTCATTTCAGTAAATAAGCAGCTGACTTGTCACATTCCCACTATAGCACTAAAGACTGTCCCTGGCTCTGTCTCTCCTGTGTTGTGAAGTGGCCTTTGGTTAAGCTCCTCAACCCTAATGAAGTGGCAAAGGTATCAGACTGTTCTCTCAGAACCCACTCACCCGTCCACCATGGGTGTGTGTAGTCCTTGAATTTGTGAATGTTCTACAGCAAAGTCTTTTTCTCCTCAAAACCTCTTTATGGGTCTGAGAGACTCCAGGGAAGATGGAGGAGGGGGGTTAAAGATGAAAGTGGGAGACACTATATTTCCAGTGCTTTCCTGGAAGACGGTGACTGAGTTTCTGGGACTGACTGGATGGCTGTGACATGCTGACCTGTAAGGAAACACTGACAGTCCTGCAGGCCAATGTGAGTGCTGTACTTCCAAGTGTGTTTGTAGCCAAGGGCTACATAGACCCTGGCCCCAAAACAATACCAGCAAACCAAATGTAGTCATCATATTGAGAAAGTTCTCAAGCTTTCAAGGATAAAAAAGTGAGCCTAGAGTAAAGAGCTGTGGAAAAGCACCAGAAACCATATAAGGAGGAGGCCTGGAGCGAAGCAGACCCGCCATAAACATGTGGGTACTGCAGGCTTCTGCCAGAGCCTCGAGGACTGATCTGTGTGCACATATTGTAGTGTCCAGACTTCTGAAGACAGAGCAGATATGGAAGAAGCGAGCGAGAACAGTGCCTCAGAGTCATTGATGGCAAGGACTATTGGTGCTTCTGGACTTGAGGTTGGATTCTAACTGTCTGCCCAGCACTGAACTGTCCTGACACGTCCTTCACATACAGTACCATTTAGGGTTTGAGCCCCACGTGCTAGACTGAAACCAACACACCTGAAAAGTACCAGGAGAGAAAATGTAACACAAAATGTAGGACGTGCCATAAAGTGAGTTTTAACTGCTGGCAGACTCCCCACCATTTCCATCTTGATACACTAGCAGCTCTTTACTTGACTGAGAGTCAGACTTGCCTTAATTTAGGAAAAAGACTTTATTTTGGCTGTGTTTAAAATCTGACCATGAGCATCTTCTGGCTCTAAAAGCAATCTTGGCCCTGTCTCTGTCCAGTAAGGTGTAAAAAGAGCCCGATAGCGTGGTATGGACTACAGCCCAGCACTGGGTAGCTGCAGCACAAGGACCACAAGGGCAGCCTGAGATACAGTTAGACCTCTCAAAACTGGCTGGTTGGTTGGTTTTGGTTTTTCAAGACATGGTTCTTCAGTGTAGTCCTGGCTGTCCTGAACTCCTTTTGTATACCAGGTTGGCTTTGAACTCACAGAGATCCATCGGCCTCTGCCTCCTAAGGGCTGGAAGTAAAAGCATGTACCACCACTGCCCGGCTCAAAACACTTTTTAAGAAGCCATTAGTGGAAGTTCCACTTAGAAAAAGCAACAGGAATGACAAGACAGTGCTCAGCACTGAGTCTGCAGATTCATCCAGTGACCACAGCACCTTAGGGCCTGGGTTTGGGTCTGTCCCAAGTCTGTGCGCTTAGTCAAGTTACTGTTTGCGGTGAATGGATTGTTTTTATTGTTGCACGTATTCCTCACTGCTTTTTGTCTGAGCTTCACCACCAGTTGAAAGCTCAAGGAGAAGTATCATTTAGGCACTGTGTCTGGGGTGACTGACCTCTGACGAGGACACTGGGCTCCCAAGGTCATCGGGAGCATGGGAAATACCCTAGCTTTTTTGTTTGTTGATTTGTTTATTCCAGGCAGCGTTTCTCTGTGTAGTCCTGGCTGTCCTGGAACTTGCTCTGTAGACCAGGCTGGCCTGAACTCACAGAGATCTATCTGCCTCTACCAAGTGCTGGGATTAAAGGCATGCACCACCACGCCCAGCATGCCCTAGTTCTTGATGTCCAGGAATGTGCATGGCTGCCTCTGCAGTGCTTTAATTATGAAAGGTAATAACTGTCTATTTTCTTGTTTTGTTTTTAATCAAATCCACATTAACTCATAGTATCCCCAGGTTTAGCTGGTGGCAATCTAGCTGGATGGCCAGTATCAGCATAAATAGTAGTAGCATCAACCTGTCAGGAGGAGCCAGATGAACATCACTCTGTGTGAAAAAGGTTTCTAGAGGGGATGGGAAGGGAAGGGAGAGAAGGAGAAGCTGAGAGAGAGAAAGAGGGAGAGAGAGAGATCTCCTTAAATCACATGATCTTATCAACCTCTCTGCTTCCTGGAATTTTCCTAAAATTTTCTACCTCTGCTAAAATTATCCTAGCAGATTGGCTCTAAGCACCAATTATATACTAGTTGTGAATCTGTAATTGCTGTGTAGATATCATAAAGATGTGTTATTTGATGTTTCTGGGAATGCACAGCAGTTAAGTGTCCAATGGCTGAAACACTGCAGGGTACCTGAGGCCTGCCTCACCTCACACCTGCTGGAGGCCTTGCCAGGAGATTACAGTCTATATGCTGAGCCATCCCTGCCTGATTATTCAAATGGACAGTGACTAGGTTTCCACACTCTCTGACTTACATTAGCTACAATAAATTTTAAATACTTCAAAAAGCTTATTAGTAAGCGCTAATATTTTTGCCAGATTTTTGAAAAAAAACATTGAAAACATCTCTTTGCTCCTCACCTCCTGGGTTGCCCTCCACAGGAAGGACCATTTAAGAATCTTGGCCCTAGACAACATCATCCTTTATAAAAAACTGGTGATGGCAGTTTTATGGTGAGATAAATGACAAATTCCATTTTTTTGTAATTATGAATATAAAACCCATCTAATTTCTGACTGTTAAAGCTTTATAGGATAATAAAGGATAGTGCCAAACACTTGCAGTTGTTTGTTAGGGACGTCCATAATGGATCCAAGTGCCCCACCAGCCCTAGCTAGGCTTGCAAAGGAGTGACATTGCTTGCTGCTGCCGGCTCTTGTGTCTGAATTTTAATTTTCTGCCTTTCTCTGCTTCTGTCCTCATTTGCATAAGAAAAGACTCTTCTAAAATAGAGGTTTATCTGAGTCATGATTCTTTAATGAAGTTACACATTTAGTGATATACTCCAGGCCTTTTAATGACTGTCCTAAAGTGTTTCTCTATTACCCACAAGATAGTTTTTCTCAGCGGTGGAATCCATCCTGAGTTTTAGACAGTAAATTTTAAAAATCAAAACAACCTGAAAGTCTAAAGCATTATTTTTGTTTAAACCTGAATAATTTTAAATAGTAATCCAAAGCTATTAAATCTGAAATCAGGCTGCCGGTGACAGTGCTTTTAATTATTGGCATTGTGCTCTGAACCCTGTGGTGTGCAGAGTTATAGAACACCCCACCACTAGCCTACCACAATGCTAATGTAATGGATTCTCGGAAAATAAACATGACACATCTCTCTTTTGTGGCAGTGATAATTTGTTCTTATGCCAATTGTTGTTTCCAGCAGCAGCTGTTTATTAAACAGCTACTAGATCCCTGCCCCATGCTCTGGCCAGCACTGGGCCAGGAAGGCAGTAACAGTCACTCTGGTCAGAGGTCAGAGTAACCATGGGGACAGCTGCAAAGCCCCTGGAATGTGAGGTGCTGGGGAAATGTCCTCCCTGGAAAGCTGGGTCAAGCAGAGAAGATCCACAGAACAGTGTGCGATGTTTTCTCAGAGATTCAAAGGTCAGACTCCTTTGAATTGCCTGCTTTGCCTGTGAGCACTGGGTTAAGAGCCAAAGAAGGGTTCTCTCAGGAAGTAAGGACTTACAAGTGTGGAGGAGTTGGCCATCTGCCCAGCAGAGGAGGGCAGAGAGAAAGGATGGACAATCCTTGTACCTTGTGGTTGCAACAGTCTGGCTGGTGGGAAAAGTGCTAAAGTGTCCAGAGGAAACCAGCAGTGAGCACTAGAGCATGGTTCAGATACCACCTCACTATGAGGCACATACTACCTTGGTTCCGTTCCGAGGAGGGAACTTGGGTTTGTTGAGGTTGGAACCTACCACCAAATACATAACTCAGGGTGACAGCTGGCTCTGGCTCTGGCTCAAGTTATGCTACTACTTAGACCCTGTGTGACAGACTGAGAGAAACTACAGTTCCATCATTACACTTACCCTGTGATAGAAGGTAAATGGAAAGAGGGGCATGGCATCCAGGAGCAGTGGCTAAGCAGGAACAGAAGGCTGGGCAGCAGGCAGCGGGGTGTGAGCAGACTCAGTGACTCCCAGTTTCTACCTAGAGTGAGCAGTGCTCACACTAGACAGTGCTGGTAGAGAATGGATCCATAATATTCCTGGTGGTCCCCTTCCTTCTGGCCATTGTTCTCTTCCTCCCTTGTCCTGTTTAGAGAATAGTCCCAGGCCCTCATCTGTGTCTGTCTTCCCCCGGGGCAGCTTACCCCCCCGAATTGTCCCATAATTCCAACAGCTCTGTTGACAATCCCAGGTTTGCCTTTGCTGTTCCAAGCTCTCCTAGCACCATGCTGCAGCGTTCAGCCCGTCGTCAACATCTCACCTCCACTGCAGTGGCTACTGGCATGTCACCTATAGCGGTTAGGTCCTTTCTCCCAACCACAAGTCCTCTTTCCTCCATCTTACCCATGATCTCACCAGCCACTCAGTTGCTCAAGCCAGAGCCCTAGCAGATGTCCTTGACACACCTACTTTTCATATTGAATTAATCATGTAAGCAAAGTATCCTGCCCTCGGAATATGCCTTGACTCTTCTCGACCATCTCCTGTGTGCTGTCCTTCATTCAGGCTGCTGTCATCCCAGGAGCCTAGGCCGCCTTCATGATGGCCTTGCTCACAGTATGTCCTGGGCACTCCCTTCCTGCCCCACACTGTTCTCCCATGGCCTCATCCTTAGTTTTCACATATTAAATGGCAGTGCCCAGAGAGAAGTCTCTTAACTGCATTTCTCAGCATTTTGCTGTTTTCTTTCACTGCATTACTCTCTTTGTGATTTAAATGTATTTTAAAATATACTTTGTTCTTTCACTAGCATGTGAATTAAGAATGTTAGTAACAGATGTTAGAGTACTGTGTGAGACCAGATGCATTACTATAAAAGCAGACATGAGGCTTCACAAGAGGCTGTAGAAGACTGTGATATCCAGATGGGAGAAAACACATGGTTCTGGTGGCCGGGCGCTAGGTAGCCAGGCATGTGTAGTTTAGAGTCATAGATGAACTCACTTGGCTGAGAACGTGGCTGGAGTCAAGACGAGGGCTAACATCTGTGCTCAACCTAGAAGGATTTCACCTGAGTTTAGGTTCCCTAGAGAGTGCCAAGATGGACCAGATTAGTGAAAGAGAAGTCATCTTGGATCACAAGACTCGGGGACAGGGCACTGGAGAAGCTGGGAGTGGGGAGAGACAGGGTCATTAAAGCCAGAAGTGAAGAAAATCTAGGGTCCACTGTGATGGTCAAGGAAAACAAGCACAGAGCAGCATCCATTGCCTTAGCAACAGGCGGGTCACTGTCTGGGTAATACTGGGTAGGAAGTTGGCCAAATAAATACTGAGAATATAGTAGAGGAAGGTGACATGGCAAACGTGTGAACTCTAGAAAGAAGCTGGGCTCTGGTGACATGGAAGAAGAAGTGGATTAATACAAAGTTGATGGAGGCACATAGTTTACGCATGGGAAGGGTGGCTGGTGCTGGGTTCTACTGCAAGTGAAATGGGGAGAAGTGGAAGGCACAGCAGAGTGAGTCCTCAGAGGTAGATGATGGGTGAGCTCCAGGGCTTAAGCACAAGGAGTCACTTCGACACTGGCTTTGAGATCTGTGGCTTTGGAAGGACCGCTTACACGCACAGGCCCGGGAGCCCCACAGCTCTTCCTCATCCATCCTCCAGCTTCCATTCCAGACCTGCTCAAGAGCACTTCATCCCTGGACTAGGAGCTCCTCTTCCATAGAAACCTCACAAGAATCAACTGAGATCTTGTACATAGAGCCCCTACCCAGGGCCAGGTCCCCACAAAGAAATGAGTTGAGGATGGTATTAATAATGACAGGTCAACTCATGTTCTAATTTTTCATAAGATGTTTCAAGAAAGCGCATGGCATCTTATGCAGCAGATACGTGAATGGCTGGTACTCTTCTACAGCCTCACTCATCCTCAGAGGGGTCCGTTATGTCGCTGTATAATGCTTTAATGATCTGGGAACATCTGCGGAGGCTCATCAGTCGGTGGTTTTCACAGTCCGCTCTGTGCTTGTGTTACTTGCACTGTGAGGGCACAGCTGAGATTCACACGTTGCTCACAATCAGTGAGGTAGTCTTCCTGCACCTGCTCCTCAGGTTCAGCTGGCTTCTTACTGAAACTGCTGGCTCAGGACGATTCCGGTCCCCAGACCCTGAGCATATCCACTGAGTGGGTCTGTACAATCACTTATCTTCAAGTAGTTGATGTCATTTCTTCTTGTGAGACTTCTCCCAGCATCAGTCTGTGTATCAATAATGCCAGCCTGAGATCCTTCCATTTGCCAAGGAATGGCGGATCTCCCAGGCAGGACCTTAGCAGGCAGTGGGTTCCTGAGCCTAGTGCAGTGGAAGGCACCTGCCCCCAACATGGTAGGTGGGATCTGTGGAGGCCAAGTCCTGCCATATAAGTGTGTGGCTGTTAGCTCCTCAGCTTGTGCAGTGTCTGAATGTGCTGACTGCCTTTCCTAGATGGCTCCTCTCACCATCTGTTCACAAAGCTTGTGCTGCTGAACTATCACTGTCTCCCCGTCTCCCTCAGTCACACTGGGTCACAGCTGACTTCTCTCCTCTCCCCAGTGGACCGAATTGTTGGTCTGGATCAAGTCACTGGTATGACTGAAACCGCTTTTGGCTCTGCATATAAAACCAAGAAGGGCATGTTCCGAACTGTCGGGCAGCTATACAAAGAATCTCTCACCAAACTGATGGCAACTCTTCGAAACACCAACCCCAACTTTGTTCGATGCATCATTCCAAATCATGAGAAGCGGGTATGTGTGGGGCAGAGCGCATGCTCATGTTCTGAGGCGATGGGGCCAGGCTACTGAGATTAAACTAGAAAACTGTTGTTTGCTCCTAGGCTGGAAAACTGGATCCACATCTGGTGCTGGACCAGCTTCGATGTAATGGTGTCCTAGAAGGGATCAGGATCTGTCGCCAGGGTTTCCCCAACCGGATAGTTTTCCAGGAATTCAGACAGAGGTATTGATAACGTTTACCTATCTTGCCTGTGTCCAAGCTTGCCTTAGCATGAATGAAAATGCTGATATGAGGAGGAAGGTTTTCCTGTTCCCTGTTTGCCCTACTGTACAAGGCCGCTCTGAGCAAGCACTGAGACAGACTCATCTTCAGAGCCTGGAAGCTAGGAGATGAACCGAGCAGCTGGAAACTTAACTCTTGGTCATCAGACACGTCTACTTGAAATTTTAATATGAATTTTAATATATTGTAAATTCTAAGTATTTTAAGGACAGATGAGTAGCATATGTTGAAATACAAATAAAATAATAGAATTTTAAAATGCTCCAGTAATTTCTGAAAATATTTTGGGGTGGTTCTATCTTTTTTCAGTAAATGAATCTGTGCATGTAAATTTTTCCTCTGTGTGTGTGTGTGTGTGTGTGTGTGTGTGTGTGTGTGTGTGTGTGTGTGCATACAGTGACAGACCTTTAAAGATAATAGACAAGTGAATAGATTAGAAAATGACTAAGATAAAAACTGAAGGGAGGAGATTGATTATCAGTAGCAGCTGATACATATGTGTTGGGAAATGCTTTGGGAAGCGATATTCTAAAGTTTTTAACTCAGTTGCTTCCCCCCCCCCTTTTCTTCTGGAAATCAGATTTTAAAATATGCCCATTATAATCCGTAAAATAATTAGAGGCTTCCAGGTCAAAGGAGGGTCCCCATGGCTTTAGTGTAGTCAGGCATTCATTCATGTCCCTTCCCTGCATCCCAGAAGAATAGGCCA
Source organism: Sigmodon hispidus (assembly GCA_004025045.1). NCBI lineage: Eukaryota > Metazoa > Chordata > Mammalia > Rodentia > Cricetidae > Sigmodon > Sigmodon hispidus. Next base: position 50,842 of record PVIH01002399.1, on the reverse strand, counting down.
AGAAGCTGTTACATCCTATGTGTCATCAGGAAACGCTATCAGGGGCCCGCTATCTGGGAGTCACTTTTTATTGCTAGGAAAAGAAGATATAAGTGGCATTTGGGATCCGAAGTTATAATGGCTGCCTTTCTGCTCAGAGTTTTTCTAACTGAGGTGCGACTATTTACAATGAGGTACCACATTTTAAGCACAGTGAACATAAGTACACCCACACCAGTGCCCTGCTGAGTGTCGCCCTGTTATCCTCTGGGTTCTGAATAGAAGCTCACGGACATTGTTCTCACAGCCTGTTCTATTATCTGGCTTAAAGGCTGACTAGCTGACTGGCTGAAGGTACAAAGGGCCAGACCCTCTCATCTTAAAGATGTGGATGATTTTGTGGAAATGAAGAAAAGCGCAAGGTTTTCAATACCAGCTTTGATTCTTCTCTGCTGGACCCCTAAGCCTGTGCTTTGATCTGAGAGAATTAACCTTGTTTTCACTCCACTTCTAAGTAGGAACAGGACCTGCAGAGGCCTGAGGCTATCATCTGCCCATCTCTTGCTCTGCTCTAGATTTGTATGCTGCCTGTCATTATTTCTGCCTTTTTCTTTCTCCAGATATGAGATCCTAACTCCCAATGCTATTCCTAAAGGATTCATGGATGGCAAACAGGCCTGTGAGCGAATGGTAAGGTTTCTTTTTTGTTGTTGTTTGTTTTGAGTCTTTGAGACAGGGTCTCTGTTGTGTAGCCCTGTCTGTCCTGGAATTTGAAGAGACCTGTCTGACTCTGCCTCCCAAGTGGTAGGATCAAAGGCGTGTGCCACCACTCCTGGATTCTTTGTTGTTGTTGTTGTTGTTGTTGTTGTTGTTGTTGTTGTTGTTACTTTCCTATATCAAAAAATAAACAGGCTCCTTCTCTCTTAGATCCGGGCTTTAGAACTAGACCCAAACCTGTATAGAATTGGACAGAGCAAGATATTTTTCCGAGCTGGAGTTTTGGCACACTTAGAAGAAGAAAGAGATCTAAAAATCACCGATATCATTATCTTTTTCCAAGCTGTATGCAGAGGCTACCTAGCCAGAAAGTAAGTGGACTCATGAATCCAGTGCCTCTGAAGCATATTCTTGGGCTGGGCATTGTGTTTGTGCTCATGATGCAAGAGGGCATGAGACTGACAGGTTCTACCCTTGTGGAAGGTGCATTCCCATGGGAGTGACATCTTAGTTAACAGATATACATCCTAAAGAACACAGTCACCAGGAAAACACACTGGGCCAACAAGAGAACAAAAGGGTTGGAGTTCTGCTTCAGCTGAGGTCCTGGGGAATCCATCCCTGAGGATCGACTGCCTTAAGATGGCGTTCCCTGAGCACCTAAGAAGATATGTTTTCCTTCCTGTTCTTCAGGGCCTTTGCCAAGAAGCAGCAGCAGCTAAGTGCCTTAAAGGTCTTGCAGCGGAACTGTGCAGCGTACCTGAAGCTGCGGCACTGGCAGTGGTGGCGTGTCTTCACAAAGGTGGGCTGGCTGAGGTCTTCCTCGGGGCTTAGATCAGCAGAGTGCGGCAGAGCTGTAGTGATGAACTGATTACCTTGTCACAGGTGAAGCCTCTCCTCCAAGTGACCCGCCAGGAGGAAGAACTCCAGGCCAAAGATGAGGAGCTGCTGAAGGTGAAAGAGAAGCAGACCAAGGTGGAAGGGGAGCTTGAGGAGATGGAGAGGAAGCACCAGCAGGTGTGTGTGTGTGTGTGTGTGTGTGTGTGCACTGCGCTCCTCTGCACTCAGTGTCCTTACTTAGTGTGGACTGTCCCGGAGAGAACAGCTCAAACACTAGTTATGAATAGCCACACCCACCGCATCATGGGATTAGGGGATTTCATTTTATAGTTAAGTGCTCCTCTGGGTCTTATGGTTGAGATTTATGCAAGTTAAAATCCACTGCACTTTTCCTTTCTCATCTATAGTTTTTAAAGTGGTAAGAATTTAGGATTTTTTGTTGTTGCTGGTTTGGGGTTTTTTGTGGTTTTGTTTCTGTTTTTTGGTTTTTCTTTTTTGTTTGTTGGGGGGTTTTTGTTTGTTTGTTTTTTTCAAGACAGGGTCTCTCTGTGTAACAGTCTTGGCTGTCCTGGAATTCCCTCTGTAGAGCTGGTTGGCCTCACACTCACAGAGATCCATCTGCCTCTGCATCTTGAGAGCTGGGATTAAAGTCATGCACCACCACCACCTGGTGAACTTAGTATTTATTATTCAAGATAACTTAGGGCAACAGAAACAACCAAAATTATTTTCATATAGTTTATTTTATACATACACACACACAAGGCATCCTTGAAAGTTCTGCCAGACGTTGTTTGTTTGTTTGTTTTGAGGCAGGGTCTTTCTGTGTAGCCTGGGCTGGCCTGGAGCTTTCTCTGTAGACCAAGCCGTCCTGTAACTCCCAGATCCTGCCTCTGTGTCCCATATTTTTACCTCGTGGTGTCTGGAATCGTAGTGAGTCTCTGGTGTGCACTCCGGGTGAGCCATGGCACTGGATCCTGTACTGTGCTTTCAGCTGCTGGAAGAGAAGAATATCCTTGCAGAGCAACTGCAGGCTGAGACCGAGCTCTTTGCTGAAGCCGAGGAGATGAGAGCAAGACTTGCTGCCAAAAAGCAGGAGCTGGAGGAGATTCTCCATGACCTGGAGTCAAGGGTGGAGGAGGAAGAAGAGAGAAACCAGATCCTGCAAAATGAAAAGAAAAAGATGCAAGCACACATTCAGGTGCCTGTCACAGCTCTTAGAGCTGTATTTCTGGTCTGTTGAGCATGTGCGTTCCTGTGCTCCTGGGAAGAGGGCATTTGTAGCAATCACTCATCTGAACCATAGATTTAACAAGTTTCCTGCAGGCACCGGTTTATTATTTTAAGTAGGAATTCTTTGTGTTCTAATGTGGTATCTAGGGGCTGGAGAGATGGCTCAGTGGTTAAGAGCACCATCTGCTCTTCCAGAGGACCCGGGTTCGATTCCCAGCACCCACATGGCAGCTAACAGCTATCTGTAGTTCCAGTTCCAGGCAAACACCAAGGCAAATAAATAAATAAATAAATAAAGTTTAATGTGGTATCTATCCGTAGATGTGCGAAGTCAGAACCCACCCAGGATCTGGAGCATTTCCTAGAGCTCAGGCTGTTCTTAAACTCGCTCCCATGATTACCTGGGCATCCCCTAACTGGGTTAGTTCAAATGTACAGCCCTGATAGAGATCAATTAGCCCCGCCCTGGTGCCAGACAGTGGTGTCTGTCTGTGCCCTAGCACACATACATCTTCCCTTTTCCCAACCGCCATCACCACTGCACCTAATTACATGCCCTTCAGTCTCTGCTGGCACCTCGGCCACCACTGTTCCATAGGCTAGCACCAAACTCTGGCAGGACATTCTTCCTTTAACACCTTACTGCATAGCTCATCCTGGCAATGCACAGACAATCCAATGTTTATCAAAACTGTGCTGAACCAGCCACATACATCCATTCTTCAAGACAGTTTTCAAATATTTCAGAAGTTGGTGGAGTACCATAAAAGTGTACAAAGTACAGACTCCTTAGCAATATTAGTCTGAGATATTATGTGTCTTCACAGTGTATTTATTGCCAGACCTTAGCAGTCCTATTCAGTGTGAGGTAAAGTGTCTTTATTTCCATTGGAATTCATGATCTATTAATAAAGAGAGTCATAGAAAGTGTCTAGTCAAAACTACATTGACCTTAGCATTTTTTTAAACCTTAGTTCAGGCCTGGGGCCCAGGTGCCACGACTCCTGTGTGGAGATTGGAGGTGACTTCTCGGAGTCGGCTCTTTCCTTCTGCCTTCCATGAGTTCTGGGGAACAGAGCTCAGGTCAGGCCTATGTAGCTAATGCCTTTATCTGCAGAGCCATCCCTCCAGCCTTTGTGTGTGTGTGTGTGTGTGTGTGTATGTGTGTGCCCATGCTAAAAAGGTCAGAGGATTTGCTTTAGAATAAGCCAAAAGAAGAAGGTGGAGGTTCCCATGAAGGAGATGGAGCATGGATCATGACCTGGCCCCTGTTACAGGTCTTCCGATGGCATGGCCATTCACCATGCTACACTGTGCCATTGGAGATGTGCTTGGAGCTTTTCTAAGAGAGGTCATCATTACACCTCACAAGATTTATTCTAAAATTAACCATTACTAAAACCTTTAAGCAAAGTTATTCTTGGGTTAATATGCACATCCATGTCCACTAACACCTGTTTATTATCATATACAATGATATGTGAATAAAGATAAGTGCCTTAGAGTAAAAAAGGGAGTTTGTCCAGTCTCACTAGGTGAGTGTGCTTGGTGCAGTGCTATTGTCTCATTTTCTATAATTGTGCCGTGTGAATTTTAATTACTGTGTGTTATATCACCTCACAGAAGTACCAAAACTTAATTGCTAAAGCCTTTTCCATGGTTTTCTTGATAACAGAACAGCACTGTATGTGTTTGGCTTGGTGTTGCTGATCTGCAGCTCACAATCTCCTTTGTCTCAGTCCTGTGTGCTGGAGTTACAGCCGTTACTGCTACCCCCGGCTCACAGTCGGTTTTATCCAAATCACCGACAGCTCCCTCCAGCTGTATTTGAAAGGAAGCCTGCAGAGCTTCCCATGTCGGCTTCCTAAGGCCTGACCCACTTTGGACCTACTTTCAAATCCCATTGACCTCACAACGCGACCATGTCCTTCCTCGGGTGCTCTGCCCATGTGGCTGAGGAACTAGGAAGATTGACGTGGGCTTTTCTTCTCCAGGACCTGGAGGAACAACTGGATGAGGAGGAGGGGGCCCGGCAGAAGCTTCAGCTGGAGAAGGTCACGGCCGAGGCCAAGATCAAGAAGATGGAGGAGGAGCTTCTGCTGCTCGAAGACCAGAACTCCAAGTTTATCAAGGTGAGGCCGTTTCTCCGTTCTGAGGACAGGTAGATGGCCTCCAGCCTCTTCCAGTCTGCTCTATCAGTGCCACTTGTACTTTACCTGTGCTGGGTTCTGAGCGTCTGGCTGCCTTGGGACAGTACAGCCCATGGCAGCAGGGCCCACTTACCGGTCTATCTTCTCTCCCATCACAGTAATCCCAAACTCAGGGTAGGATTGTACATGTCTTTTCTGAAATATATTATTTTTCTACTTAGGAAAAGAAACTCATGGAAGATCGCATTGCCGAGTGCTCCTCTCAGCTGGCTGAAGAGGAAGAAAAGGCAAAAAACTTGGCTAAAGTCAGAAACAAGCAAGAAGTGATGATCTCGGACTTAGAAGGTTGGTGTCGGCTGGAGGCGCTCGCTCAGGACAGTCTCTGGAAGTGGGCTGGTGACTGCTGGTGATGAGGACTTCATTGTTAATGTAGATCTTACTGGTCATGCCACTTAGTGTGCCATGGAATTGAATCAGGATGGTTTTCCTTCTTTTTAAATTTGCCTTTGGTGAATTTGGTCAGGATGGAAATTAGACCTGTAGGCCACTGGCAAAGGACAGAAGCAGAGAGGGGCGCATAAACCTGTTCTTGGTCCAGCAGCTAGTGAGTGCTGTCTGCTCAGGCCCCACAGGGGTTCACCCACTAGCTGTCTCTCTTTTTCACTTTGAAGACAAGAGTTACTCTGTGTAACAACTCTAGATGTCCTGGAACTCACTCTGTAGACCAGGCTGGCCTCAAAGTCACAAAGACCTGTCTGCCTCCGCCTCCTGACTGCTGGGACTAAAGGTGTCTGCCACTGTGCCTGGACTCCCACCAGTTCTCTTAATGAATTTTTTTACAAAGGGGGCGGGCAAGGTTGTGTCTTAAAAAAAAAAAAAAAACTAGAGGTTGGGGAGAATTTTTGATTTTGTTGTTGTTGATAGTTGTTTGGGGTTGTTTGTATTTTGGTTGGTTGGTTGATTGGTATACATAAAAAATAGACTGTCAATATAAACTTACTTTCATAAAATTTTTTGCTACCCTTTGGTCCTCTGCTAAAGGGGTGCCCCTGAGACAGATGTGTCCATCCAGTCATCCTGTGGCATGCTCTTAGCAGAGGGCTCCTGCAAAAGAACTCAGGAGTCACAGGTCATGCTGCTGGAGCAAACTATGGGTGCAGAATTTGCCACCAGCCTTTATTAAGGGGCTGCAACAGAGAATCTGAGGAGACATGTGGTCTCTGTCCACTCCTCGATCTCTCAAGTGCTTCTTAGACTAGGGGACAGAGGACAGGGCAGTGACTGAGGTAGCCCTCCCTTTGCCAGATCATCTTGGCTCTTAACAGTGTGGGCTCACTTCCCCAAAAGGAGAGATCTTTAGACACCATCCAGTTTCTCTTTAAAATTCACTTTATACTCACGGTCTCACCTCTAGGAGTCTTGGTAGGTCTCAGATGGCCAAGCACTTGACTCAGGGCTATCAAATCAGTGAGCACATCCACTCCCTGTGTGCTTCTGCAGTGTGGTGAAGGGCTGCTCTGTCTTGCCTTGCAGAACGCTTGAAGAAGGAGGAGAAAACTAGACAAGAACTGGAAAAGGCCAAACGGAAATTGGACGGTGAGACAACGGACCTGCAGGACCAGATCGCTGAGCTACAGGCGCAGGTCGATGAGCTCAAAATCCAGCTGGCCAAGAAGGAAGAGGAGCTTCAGGGCGCGCTGGCCAGGTCTGCAGTGCCAGCATACTCTGGGCAGACAGAGATGGGCAGGCCAGTGTGTCTGGGAGCACCAGAGAGGCCCATGGGTCAAAATACAGTTTCTTTAATGTTGGTTATGACATAGGTTCATGAAAACCCAGTGGTACATAATTTATAGCAGGATAGCATGGTCTCATAAGACCACTGTCAATATTTAGACTTACAAATAATTGTCACATCTCAAAATCCTGGTAGGGTCACACCAGAGAGCAAGCTCCTTTACTAAACCAGGCATTTTGTTTCTGTGTGTTAGGGATTCGTTTCAGTGTGTTTTGGAATGTTAGGGGACATAACATTTCAGGAATATTTCCTCTCATTTCTTTTTTTCTTTAATATTTTTATTTTATGTGAATTGGTGTTTTGCCTGCATGTATAACTGTGTAAGGGTGTCAGATCTTGGAATTACAGACAGTTGTTAGCTGCCATGTGGATGCTGGGACTTGAACTCAGGTCCTCCAGAAGAACAGTCAGTGCTCCTAACTGCTGAGCCATCTCTCCAGCCCCTCCTCTCTTATTTCATGATCTGATATTTAGTCCAAAGCCATTTGGAATATTGAAACCATTTCAGATATTTACTTCTAATACCTCATTTTTAAAGAGTTAACTACTTGGCTACATGGCCTTGGAGCTTAATTTCCAGCATGTTTTAATTGAGAATAACGTGTAATGAGCTGGAGGTGTAACTCGGCTGGTAGAGTACGTGCCTGCCATGCACAGAGCCCCAAGTCTGACCCAGCACAGTAGACTAAGGGAAAAGCGGGAGGAGCACAAGTCACAGTTGCCCTGGGCTCAGTGAGGCCGTGTCTCAGACTTGAAAAAGAACAGCATCTTATTACACATTTTTCTGGCCCGTCATGTTGAGTCCATCCAGATACTTTCTGACCTTCTGGTCTCCTCTCTTGGGAGAGTCTAGAATTAAGTTATGCTCCCCATCAGAAAGCCCTACCAATACTTAAACCATGCATGTAAGTACAATGATGTGCCCAAAAAGGGGGTGTGCATGGAATTGAAGGTATGAAGGTTGCAGGCCTAGACCCTAGGTTTGCTCCACATTTCACTTTAGAGGACACTTTAAAGCAGAGAAATACATCTCTCACTGCTAGTTTGGGGCCCTCTAAGGTCATTTGCCTGGAAACCTATTGTACCCAGCAGGCCCCATGGAGGGGGTGTTGTCACTGGCATTGGTGGTCAGGGAAGAGACACAGCCAACCCACACACCGCCTGAACCTTGGTACCTGATCTTTTGACAGAGGAGATGATGAGACGCTGCATAAAAATAATGCGCTCAAAGTTGTTCGGGAGCTGCAGGCTCAAATTGCTGAGCTCCAGGAAGACTTTGAGTCCGAAAAGGCTTCGAGGAACAAGGCTGAGAAGCAGAAACGGGACTTGAGTGAGGAGCTGGAGGCCCTGAAGACAGAGCTGGAGGACACTCTGGACACCACAGCAGCCCAGCAGGAGCTCCGGTGAGCATGCGGGAGGGGCTGGGTTTCCCTTCAGATGCTGTTCCAATAACCTGCTTCCCCTTGGAAGGATGAGAGGGGGACCTGCTAGGGAAGCAGACGCTGGGCGCCATTCATAGTCAGACTTAACCCCAAGGTTTAGACCCACAGCTCCGCAGCCACTTAGCCTCAAATAATCACACAGAGGCTTATGTTAGTGACAGACTGTTCGGCTTATGGCTCAGGCATATTGCTAGCTAGCTCTCACATCTTAACCCATTTTTATTAGTCTTTCTTGCCATGTAGCTTGAGGCTTACCTGTATTTTATTATATATTGTTTTTTAGATGACTAGATTGTGTCTCTCTTGACTCTGCCCTCTTTCCCCTTATATCTATACTTAAATTTCCTGCCTGCCTTTAAGCTGCTCTCCCATAGGTCAAAACAATTTTTTTATTACCCAGTAATATTACAGCGTACACAAAGACGTCACACATCTGATTGATTTAGATGTGAGATGTGGTCAGAAGCTGAGGGCAGGAGGGGAGGGCAGCCCATACTCAGGGTTGCTAGGGTTGCATAGGATGGACCAGAGGGAAAGGGGGGCGGAACATAGACATGATGGAGTGGCCTGGCACCCGCAGGCTCTATAATTGCCATGTACAGTGAAAGTCAATCAGATGGGATGGAGAGGGTGCAGACAAGCCTGGAGATGCAGCTCAGAGGGGAGTGCACTTGCTGAGCAAGCAGAGGCCTGGGTTCAATCCCCAATGCTAACATAAAAAGGAGAGTGAGTACAGGCCTGGAGCATGGGCACATACCAGACAGTGCCCCCCACCAGGAGCAAGGCAGGGGCTATACTCACGTGCACAGGTAGACACAGCCTGAGAAGGTTCACAGGTAGGAGCCTAAAGTTATCAGCCCATAGAAAGTCACAGCTCAGATTAGGCAGGGCCTCTTTCATGTACATGTCATTTATGAGGCCCTAGGGACACGGTCCACCTTGCTCGCCACGGCTCCTTCCAGGTACTGTGAATCCAGGCAGAAGGGGACCCGCACTGCCTGGGCTAGTGATTGAGCTTGTGTGTAAGTGGTGTGCACACACATACACACCTGCTGGTGGCCCCGGGATGTGGGCGATAGGGGAGCCACCATTGCCCAGGAGGGAGGCTGCAATATTGGACAAAGTGAAGACGGAAAGATGCTGTTTGAGTACAGGAATGGGGGGGGGAGGAATAGCGCTGAGCATCCAGAAGGGAGGGTGAGCGTGCTGCAAACCAGAGTTCTCCTCTTCCCAGGAGGATCAGAACATGACATCACTGACAGGAACCCTGCAGGCCTTGGGAGAATGGCAGATCATAGTGTCTAGTTAGCAGGTTGCCATGGAAAACAGTGAGACCAAGGTCAGACCAGGGCTTCGGGAGCGCTTGGTAAAGACCATAGCGGCCAGCCCAGCACATCACCCAGAATTTGGGCCATGAATGTGCATTAGCATTGTAAATTCTGATCTTCTTTTTAAAGGTTCTGCTTTATAAAAGTCTAACTAAATTTGCAGAAGTATCCACTCTCAAAAGGCCTTTTTTTAAATGGAGGTTTAAATGTGCAGATGCCTGTAAAGCCAAAAGCTCAGATCCTCTGCAACTGAATTTGGAAGCAGTTGTGAGCCACATGGTGAAGGTGCTGGGAACCAAACTCAGGACATCTGCAAGAGTGGTGTGCACTCTTAACCACAGACTTGGGTTTCTGGCCCCTCAGATGGGCTTTTGCCCACAACTGTGATTATTTCCCCATTCATCTCTTGAAAAGATAAACTATTCTGAGTGTGGCTATTTACACCTGTAATTCCAAGTGCTCAGGTGACTAAGACAGGAAGTTGCCACAAGTTTGAAGCTAGCCTGGGTAGGAAAGAAATTCTGTGTCAAAAAAACTTGAAATGATGGTACACATTCATCAAAACCAAGCATGTGCTCAGTGATGGCGCACAGTAGGCCTGGCTTTGGCTGTCCTGCAGCCCTGTGTGTGCATGATCTCACCGGGGCCTGTTAGCACTCACTCACTCACCCCTGCCTCATCCACTGTGAATTGTCATGGGATTCTCTGTGCTGAAAATCTACAGGGAGTGGTGTTGTTGGGCCTTGGGGAGAGACAAACTGAAGAGTTATGTGACTTTTGGGTCCTAGCAGAGACCAGGATCAGCCTGAAAAGAAGGTGAACTGGTAGCAGGGGTTTACTGGACCCTGGTCACTGGTATGTTAAGTAATCCTGACAGAGTGCTGGCTGAGAACAGGCCAGACCAAGATCTGAGCCAAAAGGACTTGTGGCTGAATTGAGCTTCAGTGACTCTTCTGTTTAGACTACATTTAGCCACAGAGCTGGCAGCTGCAGTGACCTCTGCCCTCTGGTCTCCGCTGTTCCGCTGGGTCACTGGGAGTCAGTCAACATGGGTTATTCCTCAGAGAACAAACAGCAAGCCTTCCAGAGATGCCCTACAGGGTGACTGGGGCTTATGGCAATCAAGACAAGTTAATATAGGTCTTGGCAAGAGTGGGTTCACCTTACTGGTTTTAGTGTGCAGAGGGGTGGGCAGTCCAAGAGCCTCCCACATGACAGGCAAGGGCTCTACCACAGAGCTGTATCGCAGTTCCTGGTTTCAGGCTCTAAGCTATGCACTTAAGTGTGATGCTCAGGTTGACAGATTTAAAAATTTATTTACCTAAAAACATTAAACAAGGAGCCAGCCCTGAGGGTCTGAGACTGGTAGAGCTGACCCCAGTACTCATATGCCATGCAGCAGCATGGGATAGAGAAAGAGATGCTCCCTCCCTCCACCCTTCCCCCCATCATCCATCCATCTGCAGCAGGATGGAGAGCTGGTCCTGCCCTCACCAGCTGCAGTGAAGGACAGACATTAATTACCTATAGCTGCTTCACGGAGGTGATGGGAAAGGCTTGCTTATGGTGTGGTACAGGGACCTGGTTCACCTTGATAACCTGAGCTGCTACAAGCCTTCTGGGATTTATCTACTTTAGAGAGTTGGCTGGGCTGCAGCTTGGCATCCTGTGTTAATAGTTCCTGACCTAGAAGTGAGGCCAGACTGCACACAAGGACTTGATGACCCCTGTGGGTGTCACAGTGAATAATGATTGTAAGTCAGCTTGGAGGGCAAGCCACACTGTTTCCAGGATTTCTGACTTCTCCGTAATGAGCATGCCCACTCATGCTCATGGAAATGGCACGTCTGGTATTTGTCGAAGGACTTGCCATAAGGTTTTCACTAAGCACAAAAAGTGAGTAAAATGTGTTTTAATTTAACTGGTTAGCCACTTCTGATCTTCATACTTTACAAATGTGTCCCTAGCACAAAGCGTGAGCAGGAAGTGGCGGAGCTGAAAAAGGCTCTCGAGGACGAGACCAAGAACCACGAAGCTCAGATCCAGGACATGAGACAGAGGCACGCCACAGCGCTGGAGGAGCTTTCTGAACAACTGGAACAGGCGAAAAGGGTGAGGGCCGCCTTGTTCTGTGTCCCGGTGGTGCCCCCGCCAGGACCTATTCGGCTATTCCATCTAGTCGAACTGGGAGCTCCTGGCCGTTGTAGAGCACTGCTGGGCCGGCCTGTGAGCCAAGGCCAGCGGCCACCGTACCGCTGTTAGGCCATGCTCTCCCTTCCACACCCACGATGTTCTCCTTCCTTCCATTCCACGCTTCTCCGTCTCATTCCCTCCGCCTGGACGGGCGGCCAGCCTCGTAACCCCGCAGACTTCCTTGCCTTCCTGCCACTCTGCTCCGCTTCCTCTCTCCTTTCTCGTGATGGTGTTAGTGTTTAAGTGATGGCCGGTCTCTACTGCGAGTCTCGGTTTCTTGACCTGCCACTGTCATTTAAAGGATAAGGCTCAGCAGCACAAGCTAGGGTCACCCAGCTAGTGAATGGAAGGGCTGACTAGAGGCCTGAGTACTGTCGTCTCCAACCTCAGCCCTGCTCAGAGAGAACCAACCCTCCTCCAACCTCACGTTAGTAAGTTTGGAAAAAATGTTTTAAATTACAACTTGTTACTCAGTACACATAGTTCAGTCTGTCTGCCCTATATGGACAGGAATTACACTGTGTGATGAGTACCTCCATAGTCAGTCCACAGTCAGTGCCCCACAACACACGAGGTATTCCCCATCCAGAACCCTGGCTACTCAGGACATGGCTGTTTCCATGCTTTCTTCCAGCTCATGGTGATTGTAAGCTCACTGTGTGCCCTGCAGAATTCACAGATGCAAAAGCAGTGACTTCTTTGGAGTGCTGTAAGACAGATGCTAAAGAATTCTTCCTTTCCTAGTTCAAAGCCAATCTGGAAAAGAACAAGCAGGGCCTGGAGACGGACAACAAGGAGCTGGCATGTGAGGTGAAGGTACTCCAGCAGGTCAAGGCTGAGTCAGAGCACAAGAGGAAGAAGCTGGATGCCCAGGTCCAGGAGCTCCACGCCAAGGTGTCAGAAGGTGACAGACTCAGGGTAGAGCTGGCCGAGAAAGCAAACAAGCTGCAGGTAAGCTGGGGTCTGTTGTGTTCACTAGGTACCTGGAAAGTTCATCACAACTGAATATGGCAGCTCTTGAGTGTGTGTGTGTGTGTGTGTGTGTGTGTGTGTGTGTGTGTGTGTGGTGAAGACAATCCTTAAAGAATAAGGCATGTGAGTTGTAGACCTGCCTGGGGCTGCTTTAAGTTGTGGCTGTGGGTGAGTGTCTTTAAGCACAATCCCACCTTCTCTGTTAGTCTAGTAAACAAGAGTCCTGAAGAGACCTGCTTTACACACAAGCATTGAAATCGTAAGTTAGTAGAGCTTCTTTGTCTTAGTTTGATACTTGGCGTTTTGTGAGCCATAGAACCGAATACCCTTGTAACCCCCAGAGTCGGTGTCCTTGTTCATCCTAGAGAAATAAAGCTACACACAGGCTCAGCTTTAAAGCTGCTCACTGTGGAGATGTGTGTAAAAGCATTGGATGAGAAATGCCTTCAGTGTCTACTAACGGACATCAGCACAGCCAGTAAAGCAACTTATAGATGAGTCTTTGGATGAGATGTTTTTGCTGCTGCACTGTGCCAAATACAGAAGTTGGTTGTCACAGAGCTCAGGGTCTCGCAGTGGCTCCGTTGTTTGCTCCAGTCTGGGAACACGGGACAGGGAAGGGAGCTAGAGCTAAGGGACCCTGTGGTGGCCAGCTGGGTGGGTCTGGGAAACCTCCAGCCAGTCCCCGCAGCATGCACTCAGTTCCTCCAGCAGGGTGGTGACAGTGTATCAAGTGTCACCCTTCAGGAATCCCATCAGACACTCAGCAAATGTCTCTGCTGAGGTGAGTCATGTAGGCACTTTGCCTGGTGGGACAGCAGGTGCTCAGCATGGCCACAGTGTTTGCCCAGATAGTCTATGCAGTGTGCCAGGCTTATCTTCTAGGGAATTAAGGACCCCACCTGAAATCCAAGTGTCTGCATCCTGGCCAGGGATGTCACAAGCAGGCCTTTTAAGGAGAACAGCCTCTGGCTTGCTATGAGCAAAATGTCCGTGTGTGCCTACATTGTTGATTCTCATAGATCTGAAGGTTTTCCTGAAAGGGGAATGTTAGAAACAGTATTCTGAACTCTGCATGGCTCAGAGGCAGGAGACTGACTCAGGGTTTCCTGGGAAACACTGGGCTCCTATGGCCATAGGTGTTTCCCATTTCTCCTTCACACCAGCTCCACATGCTAAACTGAAGCTGACAGAGAAGCTACCGGCCTGCTCTCTGGCGCTTTTGGGGCTCAGGGAGAAAGTGGGAGTTCCTTCTCAACCCACAGAGCCTCAGCACCCTGGACCCAAGAACTGAGTTCTCTGAAGGAAGCTGCTAGAAAAGTGAAAATAGAAACATGGTTGTCTTGTTAGGAATACTAGTGTGGTTTCCACACACTTCCTCTATGACAGAGGGCAGCTGAGGGCAAAGGTGGTTCTCCCGAGGCCCTCCAGATCCACCTGTGTCCACAGCACTCACAACAAAATAAAAAGACATCTTAGACTGTAGGAACTTTTTTCTCTTTGTAGAAAATACTTTTAAGTCATCTTTTTAAAAACATTTTATGAGTGTTTTGTCCACATATATGTCTGCACACCACTTGATGCCCACCAATGCCAGAAGAGGGCATTGGATCGCCTAGGACTAGAGTCACAGACCATTGTGAGCCATCATGTGGGTGCTGGGAACTGAACCCAGATCTTCCAGAAACGCAGCCAGTGCTCTCACCCTCTGAGCCATCTCTACGGCCCCTTTCGGAGACATCTTTCACTGAGAAAGAAAAGGGAGAAATATCACCTTATTTCTAAAGTCGTCAGCATCACATCAGCAACTATATATATTCATTCTGTCGTCAGCATCACATCAGCAACTATATATATTCATTCTGTCGTCAGCATCACATCAGCAACTATATATATTCATTCTGTCGTCAGCATCACATCAGCAACTATATATATTCATTCTGATTTTAAAGGCTATAAGAATTTTGGCTTAGTATGCTTATTTCCTTTTGAGTCCCCTAAATAAAATTTCAAATTCTGTAAGAATGTAAATTCTTTGTGTCCCACAGCATGTGCCTAATGTAGATTAACCCAAAAGAAAATGCCTGCTGGCCCAGTGTGGCCTTCACACAGCAACAGCTGTAACGTCCAACAGATGTGGTTTCATTTTTTTGTCTGTTCATTGTGAAAGCAAAGCATGGATCGGGTGGTGGCATCAAAGTGCCCCTGCCTTCTGTGGGAGACTTGGTGAGGCAGCTGTGGAGCAGGTTTTCGCACTACTGCAGTAGTGAATGTACTAGTTAAAGTTCTCACGCACAGAGAAGCAACACACACACACACACACACACACACACACACACACACACACACACGTTTGCTCTCTAGGAGCTGGAATGGCAGACCTTTTTCTCACTGTAGAACTGAATTTCATCCTTACCCCCTTACAGAATGAGCTGGATAATGTCTCTGCCCTCCTGGAAGAAGCTGAGAAGAAAGGTATTAAATTTGCTAAGGATGCAGCTGGTCTGGAGTCTCAGCTACAGGACACACAGGTATCCTGGGGGAGCAAAGGACGGAATGGGTGTGTGTACTAGATTTTGAAACAGAACTTTTGGTTGGTTGATGGGATGAGAATAAAATAAAGCTTTGAAGTTCTGTCAGAATGTCACATAGGTGCCCAGAATGTCTGCTGCATGCATCTCTGTGATGGAGCAGTTGATGAGGCAAACATTGTTTCCGGGCTTTAGGTGAGAGACTCAGAATGTGGGGAGGGGTCTCAAATGGAGATGAGAATAATTAAGCTGTTAAGGACAAGTGTAGCACCCAGTGCACACACTGTGGCATGGCCTTGTCAGTGAGACCAAAGGAGGCAAAGGCCCTGTTAACACCTTTAAAGATGCCCAAGTCTAAAAGCAACAAAGATATGCTTGCATTTACATTTTGGGGAAGTAATCAAGCTAAAAATATAAAGGAAAAATAATCAAAGGGGTGGCTGAAACTGATCATGGAGAGAAATGCCTGCTAAATGCTGGGAGGGAGGCAGGAGATTGTAGAGGAAATGCATCACAGTGTATGTGGTAGGCGGTGGCGTCACCTGGGCTGGGTAAGAATGGGCTTAGAGCGGGGTTCGCCCTGAAGATGGACACAAAATGCCCTGTTCATTAGCGTGTCTTGTCCACAGAGGTACTTTCTTAGGACACAATTGTCAAGAGAGATTTATTTTAGTTTGGTCTTTGTTTTTCTGGTGGGGTTTGAGCCCAGAGCTGATGACGAGTTAACCTACACTCACTCTAAACACACAGGAGCTCCTTCAGGAGGAGACTCGCCAGAAACTGAACCTGAGCAGTCGGATCCGGCAGCTGGAAGAGGAGAAGAACAGCCTTCAGGAACAGCAGGAGGAGGAGGAGGAGGCCAGGAAGAACCTGGAAAAGCAGGTGTTGGCCCTGCAGTCCCAGGTGTGTGTCCTTTTTGGGAACAGTGGTGCCCTAGATGTGTGCTGTGAACAGCCACTGGCTGGCCGTGTGGGACTGCTCTACATCTGGGGCAGTTAATTAGGCTGCGCTAAATTAAGCTTGCAGCCCCACCAAACACTGATGTCCTCTTCCTAAGGCTACAACCTTTACAGACAGAATCGTGGCTTCTGTGAGGTTTCAGTTTAGCTGCCATTTTGCAGCTTAGCTAAGGGTTCCTTTTCTAGGATTCACTTGTCAGTGTTGGCTCATAATAGTGAAAACAAGTGTTTTTATTCTTGAAATGCAGAAATCAGATGAGTTCTTATACCGACCCTTTTTCCTCACCCAAAACCTAGTTGGCTGACACCAAGAAGAAAGTGGACGATGACCTGGGGACAATTGAGAGTTTGGAAGAAGCCAAAAAGAAGTTGCTTAAGGACGTCGAGGCACTGAGCCAGCGGCTGGAGGAAAAGGTCCTAGCCTACGACAAGCTGGAAAAGACTAAGAACCGGCTACAGCAGGAACTCGATGACCTAACGGTGGACCTGGACCACCAGCGCCAGATCGTCTCCAACTTGGAGAAGAAACAGAAGAAGTTTGATCAGGTGGGGGGCTGCACACATGTCCCAAGCCCTGAGACCCCCCATCGCGATGAAGCTTCCGCTTTGATTTTGGTTTAAGACAATCTTTTCCCATTTAAAAGCAATACATAGTGATATGGTATTTAGAAAGCATAAAAAAGGAAGTGTGAGAAGGTCCATGTATCCTGCACAGGTGAATACCCACCATGCATAGATCTGGGCATGAGCACTGTGTCAGGCTTAGGAGTGTATCATCTGGGAACATGTGTCAATATAATGATACACTGTGGACAGTACCCAAGTGCCAACCTGAAATTTATTCATGTTTCACATAAGCCCATACTTATGACCTATCCACTTGTGGCATTGTTGGCACTCAGAAAGCTTTGCAAGTCTATATGGGGGTGGTCAGCCGGGGTGGTCTTAGGGTGAGCAAGCCTGTGCCGTTAGTGAGTGCCGTTTTCACTGTGCCCGTCTGCTCTCACACAGCTGTTGGCAGAAGAGAAGAGCATCTCTGCTCGCTATGCAGAAGAGCGGGACCGGGCAGAAGCTGAGGCAAGAGAGAAAGAAACGAAAGCTCTGTCCCTGGCGCGGGCCCTTGAAGAAGCCTTGGAGGCCAAGGAGGAATTTGAGAGGCAAAATAAGCAGCTTCGAGCAGACATGGAAGACCTGATGAGCTCCAAGGATGATGTGGGGAAGAATGTAAGTTGCCCATGGCTTCACAACAGGAAGGATCTGGGGACACAGGCCATGGCAAAACCAACTGGAGTCTTGTCCTGTAGGCAGATAGAGGCCAATCTGCTTCCAATCATTGGGCAAGGACACATGTGGAATTCTTTTCTTTTTTAAATTGATTTGTGTATGAATATATTGTCTGCATGTATGTCTCTGTAGGCCGTGTGCATGTCTGATGATGGGCAGAACAGGGCATTGGATCCCTCGGGACTAGAATAACAGGTGGTTAGAGGCTGCCACATGGGCTGCCAATTGAATCCAGGTTCTCATGGGCTGCCAGTTGAATCCAGGTTCTCTGGTAGAGCAGTCCGAGGCCATCTCCCCTCACCCAAATGTGGAATTCTTGCAGTAACCCTAGCAGGTGGCCAGATCTTTACCCTTGCTCCGGCCCTCCTTACCCGAGTCCATCCTGGCAGAGGCCTCTCTCATCAAGGAGATTTCACATCTGCATCACCAGTGATCATCAAACCCAAATATTCCAAGGTCCTCTGGGAGATAGAGGTTCATGGGAGCTGAAGAATATTCTTGCCTACTTTCCCTGTGAGGCCTGGGTGCTAGCCTTCTGGGTGTCTGCAGCTGTCAGGACTTACCATTTAGACATTTCTGTGTCCCCATGTGTCTTCCCAAGTGTCCTCATGCTTGACCCTGTGCCCTCCCTCAGTGTCTAACTGGCAGAGTTAGAGTAAATCCAAGATGAGGTTCCAGGCTGGCTCTTCTCCCGGCTTCCATGCTTTTCTGGAAAGGGAGCCTCTGCTCCTCATGACATCATCACGTGCACTTTGCAGCCTGTTTTGTTGGCTTTGAAAAGCATGAAGCCTGCTGTAAAGAACAGGTACCATCTGCACAAGTGTGGGCCATCTGACCATGCCATGGGCGATGGAAGAGCACCCTCGCCTTGCTGGGCCTTCTGCATGCCCGCTCCATGGCCAAGAAGAGGCTAGCCAGGGTAGATTTTTTCCTGGGAAAGTGAAGAGAATGAGATAGTGGTTCCATAGTCATTTTCTCTGCCATGGTAACCAACACTCACACAGTCTTGTGGGTTTTGTGACTGCTGAGTTACCAAACGCTACTTCCTACATCTTTCTCTGCTCACCCCATGAAAGCTAACATGGCCATGGACCCCAAAGGGAATGTGTGGCAGCACTTAGGTCTGCTTCAAGAAGTTGGACAGGAAGTGGAGCACTCAGGACAGACAGTGCCAGGCTTAGAGGTTCGTGTCTGTGGAAGACACTCAGAAAAGTGTCAGGCCTCCTGTGGCCATGTGCCGCTTTTCAGACTAACCCCTCAGTCACAAGTTCCCCTGTGAGCCTTTCCAGTGTGAGCAATCTTTTCTGAGGCTCTTGTAGCCTCACACAGCAGGCAAGTGCGGCAGAGCTTTCTCACTCATATGTTGTGGTTTAAGCAAGTGTAAACATAGGAGTCAGATGTTTTGTTCACATCTCTGAACAAAAGAATAGGAGTCCCTTCTTACTGATTCTGACGCTTCCTGTGCCTCAGGTCCATGAGCTTGAGAAATCCAAGCGGGCCTTGGAGCAGCAGGTGGAGGAAATGAGGACCCAGCTGGAGGAGCTGGAGGATGAGCTCCAGGCCACTGAGGATGCCAAGCTCCGCCTGGAGGTTAACATGCAGGCCATGAAGGCCCAGTTCGAGAGAGACCTGCAAACCAGAGATGAGCAGAATGAAGAGAAGAAGCGTCTGCTCCTTAAGCAGGTGGGTTGGGAGAGGCGCAGCCTTCAGGGTCGGCCCAGCAGTTCCCACTGGGAAACATCGGCTGGAGAACACATTGACTGTGGAAAGACTTGGCTGTTACTGGCTCAGATTTTCTTTCTCCGGTGTCATTGCTGCTTGGCCAGGCTGAATACCAGAGGTACTCAGGTGTAGGGAGAGAGAGGAGAGGGTACACTGCAGGTTGCCACCAATCAGGTCCATGGCCTCCTTTTAAATCACACCCCATCCCACTCCCAGCAGGCTGGGCTCAAACCCATGACTGCACACACTAGGCAGACACCCTACTGCTGAGCTACATCTGCCCTTAAAGGTTCTCTATGAGGTAAAGAAAGGGGTTGTTACCTTATGATTTTTAAGTCTTAGAATCTTATATATCTATACAGATATTTGAAAAGTTTACTTTGAAAACTGGTTTTTGGAAGTGTCCCTTGGAGTTCATGGGAGCAAGTCTTGATTTATATTTTTATCTTACTGGTTTTGTTTCATTAACATTACCGTGATTGGCTCTTCATTGCTGGGTAAGTTAGACAAAGTTGGTGAGTTAGAGCCACATTTCTGGTGCCCTGTTTCTGTGGGGTTCTGAGAACTGATGGGTCCAGTGTGTCATCTGGTGGCCTGGGCTGTGTTAGAGGGACTGAGCACATGCACTCACCTCCCAGCATGGGCGGGAGCCTCAGCATTTGACAGCAGCCTGGCTGCAGACTGTTTGAGTGTCCTGTGGACACGACCCTCCCAAGAGTGAAAGGCCCCAGCAAGCAAGGCTGTGCCTTTACAGCCTCATCCCTTTGTTCTGTTCTCTGGAAATGAGTCCCCAAGTCCAGCCCCCACACAGGACTCAGGCTCTGGCTCTTTGAGGACAGTCATCCAAGAGTGGGCAGAATATTTGAACCACACTTAAGCTCGGGGCAGTTACTATACAGAAGGAATGTGTAAATACCCTGGGTGCAGCAGACCCAGGTCTAGAGCATGCAGACATCTCACCCCGGGGAAGCAGGTGCACTAGAAGCCTTGGTCTCCCACTGGAGAAGACCCTGTTCCCTCACCCCAAGTTTCTTGGTGTCACCCAGAGATCACCTCCCTTCCCACAAAGTTGCAATGATCCCATTGCAGTTCCCTGCCTGTCGCCTCCCAGTTCATGCCAAGTGATTTGCACAGGATCCCCACTGCAGGATCACCTAGGCCATGGTGGCTATCCTGAGTACTTCTCAGAGAATGGGAACTCAGGACAGATAAGGAAGCTCAGAGCCTGGCCCCAAGAGCGCATAAGCTGACCCAGTTCTCGTGGTTTCCTGTCTGGACATTCAGTTCATTGCTGGTGCTGTAGGCATTAGGACTGGAAATGATGAAGAGCATGTTTCTCTCCCAAGGTTACAAGTAACTAGTACCGTCTGTTCCTGTGGTACAGTTAAAGCCTCAGAAAGCCCCAGAGTGACCGACCATGGGGATATTGTGTCTCCCCCCTCCATGTCTATCCTGCATTCTCTAAAGCCCCTCACCCCTCTCCTGCCGCACAGTTACTGGCCTCCCTCTGTGCTGATGTTGGTGCCCGGGTCCCAGGTCTGCCAGGCATATGAGTCATCACTGAGCAGGCCTACCCTAGCTCCCCACAGCTCCAGTCATGCAGGTCTGGCCCTGGCTGCTGGCCACTGCCCTGTGCCCTCTGTGCATCTTTCATTAGCTTGGGCCTCCAATGTTTCTTTGAGTCACTTAAACTGTGGACCTGCGGTCTCCCTCCCCGGGTCTCCTGTAGCCTTCAGCAGGCATGGCCATACCACGTGCTTTCCAAGATCTTCTGAACTCAATTCCGCCCTTGGACTCTCCCATTAGTAATACATAGGGACTGCTTGGTGACAGGGGCCTCTGCAAGACAGGCCCCCCTTGCCAAAGTAGGCAGCGCCCAGAGTAGTGTACCCAGCACTGTCCTTCAGGTCCGGGAGCTCGAGGCAGAGCTGGAAGACGAGCGGAAACAGCGGGCACTTGCTGTGGCTTCAAAGAAGAAGATGGAGATAGACCTGAAGGACCTCGAGGCTCAGATCGAGGCTGCAAACAAAGCCCGGGATGAAGTCATCAAGCAGCTTCGAAAGCTCCAGGTAGGTGCGGCAGCCTCGCTTTGTGGGGCAGGTCACTTAGCCTTGCCAGAACCGAGCATGTAGTTTTTACACAAGATAAAACAGTGCGAGTCCCAGCTGTGACACGGAGCTGCTGTCCCCTTGCCTGTTGGATTTGCTTTTGAACAGAACTGGGTGGATGAGGGGCCTGCCTTGAGGAACATCTTTGCTGGAATTTGGTCCTGTATCCCCAGACAGACTCAAGTAATCCTTCTCTACCCAGCCACATCCCCAAAAGGAAGTGGTGTGGCTGTAAATGTAATCTTTCCAACAGCTCCTGTCATCCCTCTGCTGCCCAGATGAGTTATGGCCACAGTGAGAAAGGGGGATCTCTACAGTTTTTCCCAATACCAAGGCACTGTCGGGTGGCCCTGCTCTGCCATGGTCGGGTATAGGAACTTGCTAGGAAAGGGAGTGAACTGTGACCCAAACTCTAGGAAAATGTCCTTCCTTTAACAAAGTCTCTGTGGACAGCAGGTTTGTGGGTAGTGGCTTTGCTTCCGTGTACTTTCTTTAAAGCTGGGGAGGTGACTAAAGTTATAAGAGCACTTGCCCACGACCAACCCAGGTTTAATTCCCAGCACCCACCCACATGGCGGCTCACAGGAACTATACCACAGTTGTAGGGCATCTGTTGCCCTCTTCTGGCCTCCAGGAGTACTACATGCACATGTAGTGCATGTGCATACCCATAGGCAAAACACTCACAAAAGATGGGGTTTCTACCAGGCTGGACTCAGATTCACAGAGACCATTAAAGGTGTGTACTACCATCACCCAGCTTTAAAATTAAAGTGTTCTGCCTGCATATATGCCTACATGCCAAAAGAGGGCACAAAATCTCATTATAGGGGTTGTGAGTCACCATGTATTTTCTGGGAATTGAATTTAGGGCCTCTGAAAGAGCAGCCAGTGCTCTTAACTTCTGAGCCATGTCTCCAACTCTAAAATTAAATCTTTTTTAAAAAATCTAAATACAGACATTTTTATTTTGACTCGATAATTACAAAAAAATATTTTTCATTACCAAAGGGGGGGACCCCAAACTACCGAATTTATTTATTGACAGCTGTTTATTGAGATATGTTCACATACCGCAGATCTTGTATTTCATTTCCTTTGGCTTGGGGCTTTGAAGTGTGTGTTTATCCTGAGTTGCAGAATCCCAACTAATACTAATCGCACACAGCCCTCCCTAAAAGAAGCTCCATACCTATTCATTGCCATCTCCCCATTCCCCATCTCTGCCACATCCAGCGAAAATGTGCTACACTGACTTTGTGTGTCTGGGTTTGTCTTTGTTAACCATTTTATAGAAATGAAATTCTACAATATATGGATTTTTGTGACTACTTCTTTCACGGAATGCTTTCAAGACTTATCCATGTTATAGCATGAATATGTGTCTTGTAGTTTTATTACTGAATGATTCCATCATATGGGTATATAAATGAAACAGATGTGCACATCACATTTTGTTCACCCATCAAAGCTAGAAGCAGTGGACAGTTTCTACTTTTTGGCTATCATACATTTCACTAATATAGACACTGTCTTGGTTATTTTTCTCTTGTGCTAAGATCATGATCAAAATAACGTACACAGAGTAATGCCTTTAATCTCAGGTTCACAGTTCCACATGGCTGGGGCTTCTGACCATCTTGTGAGGAGCATGGCTATAGGCAGGCAGGCAGGCCTCGTGCTGGAGTAGCAGCTGAGAGTTCCCCTCTTGGGGCCACAGCCAAAAGCAGAGAGGGAGCTAACTGGAAACTGTGTTGAGTGTAGGCTTTTGAAAGATCCCAAAGGCCACACCCCCTAGTCTGTCCCCAACAGTTCCACCAACTAGGGGCCGAGTACTGTGAGCCTCTGGGGATCATTCTCACTCAATTCACCGCTCCCATCCATTTGTATGGCTGGGAGTGACAGATAATACAGTACCTGTATTTAACTTTCGGTTTTATGTCTGTTTGTCTTAGAGACAGGGTCTCACTGTGTAGTTCTGGCTGGCCTTGAACTTAGAGATCCACCTGCTCTGCCTCCCTTTGTGTTTCACTTTGGCAGCTTTATCCACAGTGACTGCTGACAGCATCCTGTTCTCTACATCTTTCCAAACACTGCTAATCTCCATTATCTGGTTACAGTTATTTGAGTGAGCATGAAATGGTACTTCATTGTGGGTTTGTGCGGGTTCAGTTCTGGGCACGTGCACATGAGTACTAAGGTCAGATGACAGCATCTTCCTCACACTCCACCTTGATTTTCTTACTACCTCTCACTGAACCTGGAGCTCATGGCTTCAGCTTGGCTAGCTGGCAGCAGGTCACAGGAATCCTCCTGTCTCTGCTTCCCTGCACTGAGATTCCAGGCACTCAGTCAGCCTTTGTGGGTACTAGGGATCTAAGCTTGAATCTTATGTTTGTGTGACATCCTCTGTAACAGCAGTTACATCTGCAGGCCTTCACTGTGCTGTCCATTTGCACCTTCTTACTGACTAATGGTGTTGAGCATCTCTTTATGTGCACACTATAATCTTTTACATTAAAGAAAAAAAAAGGTATTTGATCTTGCCTGTGAATCTTTTCAGCTGCACTGTCTTTTAAGAATTTAGTTGAAACACTGAAATTTTGCATATGCTCTGGCTGTAATTTTTAAAGGCTTTATCCTGTGGTTTGGTTTTTTGCTGTGTGTATAATGGGAAGGGGGTATTGCCATGGCACATTTGTGAGGGTCAGAGGAAGATCAGCTCTGGTCAGCAGGCTCACACACAAGTGCCTCTACCCCCTGAGCTACTCTGCAGGTCTGGATGCAGTATGTTAGGAGATAAATTAATTTGGGGCTGAAGGTATAGCCCAGTTGGTAGAATGTTTTCCTGAAATGCACAAAGCTCCAAGTTTGAGCTTCAGTGTGACATAGAACCTCTCTGTGTTGATGCCTGGATGCAGTGCCAGTAGTCGGGAGGTGGAGCAGGCAGGGTCAGGAGTTAAAGGTCAGCCAGTGTGAGGCAGTGCATTGCCTTAGAGACCGTGTTTCAGAAAGAGAAGAGCAAGCTTTAATTGTTGGTAGAGTGCCACTTTCTCTCCCCTTGTGTTGACGCTGCACTCACGAAGGCGGAGAGTTACCCTCGCTTTCTTCTAGGAGTTTCACGCTTCCAAATCAAAGGCAAAAACTCAACCCATTTTGAGTTTTTGTTGTGTGGCTTCAGGTGCAGACACTGCTTCACTCTTTCTTGTCCAGATGTCCTGACCCCACTTGTTGAGTGTTGCCCCCCACTGGATCATCCTGGCACACTTCTGTATCTATTTCTGGGCTTCCAGTCCCATCCTATGGATCTGTATGCTTGCCCTGTATATTTACCTCACCATCTTGGAATTCTGTAGCCTGTACCACATTTTGAAATTGGGAAGTACAGCTAGCTGGTCAAGGTTCATTCTTTTTCAAGATTGGTGTTGGCTATTCTGGCTGAATTCCTTGTAATTCTATATGAACTAGAGAATTAGCTTCTATCTTTAAGAAAAAATTAAGGCAATCTTGGATTTCTAATTAGCTGACTATAGCTCAATTTGCCACATTCATATAATTTCTCTGGGCATGAATTTCTTGTTTCTTGCTGTGTATATGCATCTTTAATTCCTGTCTGGCACTTTACAATCCTTGGTGTATGCATTCTACACATCTATTAAGTTTGTGCCTACCTATCCATACTTAATTTTGTGCTTAACTTTGAACGTCACTTCTGTACATTCACCTGTATCTATCAGTGTTACTGAAGTCATTTGCTAGCTGTGATGGCCTTTTTAGTAGAGCCCTAGGAAAGATCATGAGTCCACTAGGTTTATTCTCTTCTTCCCAGCTTGTTGTCTTGTCTTTTTGAATTATCTGAGCTGGACTTTCCACTTCAGAGCTGATCGGGAGTTTGGGAGACTGGGCCTCCCTGCTTGATGGTCTTTCAGATTAAAGCCTCAGTGTTGAATATTTTTATTTTGAAAGGGGGATTAGATTAGATCAGATGTGACTTCTGTAAATGCTGAGATGCCATGGTTTTATATCAATGCATTTGTGCTTGTCACACAAGTGATGTACTCGGTCTCGGTGTAGATTCCGGGTTAGTTTACCAACACTTTGCTCCCGTTGGGGGTTTTACACTATTCACAGGGGATGTCAGGCTGCAGTATTCAGCAGCTTCCTTACTGCTGTACTAGGAATGAAAGCTACTCTCTAAAACAGCTTGCATGTTTGACCTCAGGCGCAGATGAAGGACTACCAGCGTGAGCTGGAAGAAGCTCGTGCATCCAGAGATGAGATTTTTGCTCAATCCAAAGAGAGTGAAAAGAAACTGAAGAGTCTGGAAGCAGAAATCCTTCAGTTGCAGGAGGTATGTTTTCTTGGTCCCCATGTGTCCAGTAAATGCTTATCCTTGGCATCACCCTGAGATTAGATGGAGTGTATTTTGTCACCTTCATAGTGTGGCTCCGGTTCAGCACAAATGTTAGCACTCTGTCACGTGCTCATGTGTATTTCTCTACTGGCTAAAGGCAGGGTAACTGATTAGTAACTTGTCCACAGCCTTCTAGGATACACACCACCCCCCACGGGTCATTATTTAACACAAGCTTTGAGTTAGCCCTACCCAGTAGGGTTTCTGTTTCATACAGAAGTACTGTTCTGTTACAGAGATGTACTTCATTCAATTCTTGAGTATAACATCTTAAAACAAGTAAATTTCCTTCATCTTTTCCTAAGATCTCCATTATGAGTAACATGTGGTGTAGAATTGTACCTGTGGAATGGGCCCCACTGAGTGTATTCAGCTCAGTATATTTTCAAGATCCTCTCAAAAGACAGTGACCCAAAATATTGGTGTGCAATAGTTCATATGAGAAAACACAGGCATACACTGTGGGGGGGTGGGGGGGGAAGAGGCTCCCTGGGTGGCAGGCCAGAAAAGAAACTGAAAACTGGCCCAGGTGTGGAGCAGATCCCAGGTTTGCCCTGCACACCAGCTTTTGGCTCTTTCGTGGTCTCTATTTTATTGTCTTTATTTCCTTTGGGTTAATTTTCTCCTCTGTGAGGTGTGTATGTGCAAGCACCAGGAAGTGTGACACACTCTACCACTAAGTGGAGGACTCCTGAGCTTAGAGGCTGTCTGATACATCCACAGAACACACAGCTTCTCTCTGAAAGTTCAAGTTCTCCTATTAACTTTATTCTACAGATTTTGATACAGGGTGATTTCACCGTCACTTAATTGTTTTTCTGATTTCTATTAATGGATTTTTTAATCCACCACTTTAAAAGTGTAGCCTACATTTCCAAGTATATGGCACTTATTTTAGTGGCTTTCTAGTTCAGCAAACCATGATCAGAAGCTCCAGGGCCTAGAGCATGCTATGATTTGGTGTGGCCAGTGTTTCCGTGGGGCTCAAGGTTAAAGCTTGCGCTCCATGTTAGTAAGGAACAGGCAATACTAGGATTTAGCTGCTCCGTGCAAGTGACAGGGTGTTTTGTTTAAAGGGTCTGGTAGCAGATCTCACCTCTGCACTCAGCCAGCCTTTGCTTGTAGACGTCAGTGTGTGAGAAGCATGATAAGAGCATGATGGGAAATGATGATGACCAGGGTCTGACTCAGTAAATTCATTTAGGAGCTGGCCTCATCTGAGCGAGCCCGAAGACACGCAGAGCAGGAGCGAGATGAACTGGCTGATGAGATCGCCAACAGCGCCTCTGGCAAGTGAGTCTCTGGGCAGCAGGCAGAAGGGACGGGAGAGTCTAGGAAGCATGGCACTCGGCCTTCTCTCTGCAGCCGTGGCTCTCTGATCTCAAGCTCATGTGCTCACAAGGGCTGGGGACAGCCACCTGTCATCTAAGAGTTAAGTGGGCTTGCTCATCTGTTCAGGTCTCTAGTAGGCTGACCACAAGTGTGGATATACTCTGGCACTGCCTGTCACACACAACAGGCCTCCATAAGCTGCACTGATCCCACACTTCAAGGTCTCACTTTCACATTCACTGGCTGGCAATGCTTCCTTATAACCTTCCTCTGGGTTTTCCTCTGGATAATTTTTTTTTAATGATCATTTCTTTTGCCCAATTAAGTTGCTTTCTCCTTGGGACTGCTGAAACATTATGACAGTTTGTGCCGAGGATTACAATCTCATCTAAGATTCTGGCTGCATTCTGGAGGCAGAGGTAGCAGCAGGGAGGTCACTGGGAAGTCACCACAGTGGTTCAGAGGACAGTGGCAGGACCAGGAAGACAGATGTGGAAAGAAAGAGAACTTACTAAGAGTGGGGCTTATCCACGGATCAGGGATAGATGTGGAAAAAGTAACCATCGAGTGGTGCCCAGCTTATAGTGACCTCACAGTTCTCGTGCTGCGCTTCTGTGCTGATGCCCTCCTCCTTGTGCCTAGGTCTGCCCTGCTGGATGAGAAGAGGCGCCTGGAGGCTCGGATTGCACAGCTGGAGGAGGAGCTGGAGGAGGAGCAGAGCAACATGGAGCTGCTCAATGACCGATTCCGCAAGACCACTCTACAGGTGCCCTGCGGCCTGGCCCCTGGGAGCAGCTGTACGGCCTCTCCACAGGTTATCTGAACCATCTCTCCTCTCTAGGTGGACACACTGAACACAGAGTTGGCAGCAGAACGCAGCGCTGCCCAGAAGAGTGACAATGCCCGCCAACAGCTAGAGCGCCAAAACAAGGAACTGAGGGCCAAGCTGCAGGAGTTAGAAGGAGCAGTCAAGTCCAAATTCAAGGCCACCATCTCAGCCCTGGAAGCCAAGATTGGGCAGCTGGAGGAGCAGCTTGAGCAGGAAGCCAAGTAAGATGCTTTTGTAGGCGTCAGACTGCCTGCATTGTCTGCTGTAGACCAACCAGGCTGCAAGCCACATCGTGACACAGAAGTGCCCCTTACTGTAGTACCCAGTGCGGGGATGTGGTATCATAAGCACATGTGACCTGCACAGGAGGCGGGAGGTTCTGTGAGCTATGAAAGAAATGCTCAGCTGCTCAGCTGGCCCCTGCTGGAAGCCGTTCTATTGCCCCGACTTCCCAGCACCAGCATCGTGTGGTGCTCATTTTCCAGCAGATTAGAAATGCAATGTAGCACAGAAGCATTTCCCTACCACCCTACTGTTCCTACAGTGAAAACTGAGTATTGCATGGGACAGAATGAGGCTACTGCACTTCTAGCCTGCCAGAGCAGCAGCCCACAGACCCACCTTCTTGGGGACCATGGGACCAGGAAATGCAGGATCTGCATTAGTCCAGCACCCTTCCAACCCTGCAGTCCCAGAACTGCATTCCCACTCCCCTGGGCAGGAGTGTTTACAAATGTAATCAGTGAGACATGACCACACCAGACCCAGATCCAAGAAGGAGGGAACTTTTGCTGGCCGCAGGGACCCTCCATGTTAGTTGCCTCTAATGTCCCAAGGAACAGTGATTTATTTCACTTCAGCCTGGTGTGTGAGGTTTGGTGTTTTCAGTAGCTGTAACAGTGCCCAGCATTACAGTCAGCAGTGAGTAAAATCGAGGTTTGAGGTAATCACTTCGTAAGTTAGGTTACTTTTTTTTTCTTTTTGTAAGTGATGACCAGAAGTCATGATTAAGGGTGTATATGACATCTGCTATTCAGGACACTCAATACCTGTGTGCACAGGAACAACTGTTTTGCACTGAAGGGCAGTCAGTCTCTGCTTCAGGCTTCTGGGAGGTCTAAAAAGGCATTCAAATATGCATCATGTTCCAAAGAAAAAGAACTTCAAAAATATTTCCCCGTTTAAAATCAATTCCAAGACTTAAAACCACTGTGGTCATTTGACAGGGAACGGGCAGCTGCCAACAAACTAGTTCGTCGAACAGAGAAGAAACTGAAAGAAATCTTCATGCAGGTGGAAGATGAGCGGAGACATGCGGACCAGTATAAAGAACAGGTAAGGGACTAGGTGGTGTAAAGGTCACCATCAGAGTTAAGAAGACATTTTTAAAACTCTTAATTATGGTGTTTCAATTGACATGCAGCATCCATGTTCCCACCAGTTACCATAGAGAGCCAGGGGGGCTTTGAGGTGAAAGCCTGGACTGGACTGCATTCAGCTTCCTCCACTAAACTGCTTCACAGGCAAACAAGATTTTCTGCTCAATTCTGTGCCTAGAATAGTTTCTGGGTACAGTCAGCAGTCAGGAAACTGGATGGAGGTAAATTCAGGAAATGATAACAGCAACTGGGAATGTGTGAAGTGTGTATGCCCTCATGCACGCACCCGAACACAAACATACAGTGCTGAGGTAGCAGCCACCCACACCGACCTGTAATCCCAGTAGAGATCAAGATCAGGTCCAGACCCCCCCTTGCCTCCTCCTTGCTTCCCTGTGCACACTGGGTAAAGGGACACCACTGAGGGGTCATTGCCTTTGGCCCCGCCCCTCATGCCTTTGCCAGCAGTGCCCATGAGGCACTCACCAGTCCCTGGAAGGCTAGGAGCAAAGGAGCTATCCGGTTCTTAAGAGACAGGTGCACACTGCACTCTCCCGGAGTGGCTGTGCTTGAATGCAGCATGCTGTAGGGACACGTGCTTCATGAGGGTGAAGGCATCTGAACAGTGTTTGTCCAGAGTGCTGGCCTTGTACACAACCCCATCAGTCACATGTGTGAGTGGAAAATGTTTCTTCTATAAAAAAAATCATGGGTAAGGCAATTTTAAGTTCCTAATTGTGCAGCTTGCTCTGTAAATAGTGGTTTTGCTAAGTGAAGACCAGCCCTGAAATGTGTGCTCGTAGGATGTCACACAGAGCCATGCTGACCCTCCAGGTACCGATTGACTGTTTGCCTTTCATTCATCTAACTCCCCAGATGGAGAAGGCCAACGCCAGAATGAAGCAGCTTAAACGCCAGCTGGAGGAAGCTGAAGAGGAGGCTACACGTGCCAACGCATCTCGGCGTAAACTCCAAAGGGAACTGGATGATGCCACAGAGGCCAATGAGGGCCTGAGCCGTGAGGTCAGCACTCTAAAGAACCGGCTTAGGTAAGTATTCAGTGAGGACAGGGTGAGCCCAGGCTTGATCTGTGGACCACGTGTCCGTTCCTCTAGAATCCCTGCAGTCAGGATTTGTGACCTTTGAGGTAATGAGTGGGAGAGAGCGGAGGGGCAGGCCCCACTCGTGTGGGCCAGACCAGATGAGCACATCGGTCTGCAATCTGGCCTGGGTTGGTTCTGACATCCACATTGGAAGAGAAGCCACAGCCTCCGCTCAAGCAGGGCAAGCGCTCTTGGTAGGATGCACCTGATACACCAGCACCCTCACTGCTCCTCTGCAGGACAGTGGGGCAGCCGGTGTCAGCCTCCGTCCAGCAGGCAGAGGCTGCCAGTGTCCTGCTTTTGTTAACTGAAACTTGGTTTTTTAAAGGACTATAAAATACAAAACAAAACTTAAGGTTTTGCTATCTGGACTTTCAAGGAAGATGGAGCTTCACCGTCTGTCCTCCTCACCATGTTTGTCAGAAAGCGGCCTTCCCAGGAGAGCATTCTCCCCACCCCCTCCTCAAGGCTGGGATGCCCAGGCTGGTAGGGGGATATGGGTGGAGAATGAGCATTGTTTGAGGTTGAACAGTCCAACAGCCACGTGTCCTTGTGTGTTTCTCTCCTAGGAGAGGCGGTCCAATCAGTTTTTCTTCAAGCCGATCTGGCCGACGGCAGCTCCACATTGAGGGAGCATCTCTGGAGCTTTCAGATGACGACACAGAGAGTAAGACCAGTGATGTCAATGAGACACAGCCGCCTCAGTCAGAGTAGACATGGAGCTGGAGGTGACACAGAGGTCAGGCCAGAACTCAACCCAGCGCTAGTCTGCTTGAGCCCTGCACTCGGAGAATGGCAAGCTCCAGGATTCCTCACAGAAGATCAACTGTGTCTTAAGGCTTTGCAGCCTGTGCAGACTGTATCCTGCTTCAGACTAGGTACAAATGCCCCCTTTTATATATACACCTCCACCAGACATGCGTATTAAAGACTGTCTCATTGTTGCATCTATTTTCCATATATTCATCAAGAGACCACTTTATGACACATTAAGAGGAGATAACCCTTTTGAAACAAATTCTAGTCTCTTTGTTGCCAGTCACTGGGCATGGGGCTGCCCCGGGATTGATGCTCAGTTGCTCTGCATGCTCTGTCGTACTGACAGGTACCTTAGTTCTGTGTTCATGTGGCCCTGACCCCTCAACCACATCCAGTCTCTTAAAACATTGTGAACCTAACCTTGGCTTGTATCATTTCCTTTGAATAATGATCACTGTCTCAGTGAGCAAACTGTGAAAGGGGCTTTGAAGGCTTATGAGGGGTGGGTTGGATTGGGGAAGCAGCATCAGTTTGGGGTTATCCTGCCCATCTCCCAAGGGATGTCCCCACCATCTCATGTGAATAGTCTTTTGCCCAGGGCTGTCTGCGCACAGAGAGGATAGTAGCCACAGCACAACTAAGGCACCCAGGTGGTCTCCTGAAGTGTCTGGCTTGCTGGATGAATGAGCAGCTGTGACCCTTGGGGTGCTCGCAGAAGCCCTCTCCCGCCAGCCAGACCCTCCTGCTGACCTTGCAAATTCAGCCACTGCTTGGAGCCCAAAACAGGAATATTGGGTTTGTGTCGGAGGTGTGTTCCAAGTTTGTCAGTGAAGCTATAAGACCTCGAGAACAGATGCCATCTGCCTGAATGTTGACATGCCAGTGGGTGTGTGATTCTTCATTTTGCCTTTTCCCTTCCTTTGGACAGTGTTATAGTGAACACTTAGCATCCTGTTTTTGGTTGATAGTTGAGCAAACTGACATTACAGAAAGTGCCTTAGACACTACAGTACTAAGACAATGTTAAATATATTATTTGCCTCTATAACAACTTAATGTATTAAGTTTTGACTGTGCTTCATATCATGTACCTCTCTAGTGAAGTAGTATAAACAAACATTCAGTGACAGCAAATCAGTGTTAATGACAAATCCCGATCCTTGGCAATGTGCTGGAAAACACAGACCTTTTGGGTTAAAAGCTTTACCATCTGTTAGGAAGAATTTGTCACGTGGGTTTGGAATCTTTGATTTCCCTGTATGGATTGTACTGGCTGTTGACCACCAGACACCTGACTGCAAATATCTTTTCTTGTACTCCCATATTTCTAGACAATGATTTTTGTAAGACAATAAATTTATTCATTATAGATATTTGCGCCTGCTCTGTTTACTTGGAGGAAAAAGCACCCGTTGAGAACAAACAGACCTCAATAAACAAGAATAATCATGTGAACATGGAATCTGTTTCCTCACCTTCTGTTCTGGGTTTACCATCTATGACCTGACTGAGGGGGGTTATGCACACCTGAGCCCACTAGGTCTCCCAGAAACCAGCACTGGATGCCTGAATGCAGAGAATAGTGGAGGAGTTCCTCACCCATCAGTGAAGACTAGGTCAGAATGTTTTTAAGAGGTCCTAGAAGTCTGGGGCAGCATGTTTTAGACAGGGTGCACGTTTGAAACAAACTGGGAAGGAGTCATTGGCTCCTCACAGGCAGCCTTTCTGGTGTGGACCATCTGGGGTTACAGAGAAGCCTGGAGCAAGCATGACAGACAACACCTTAGTCCACAGTCCCAAGTGGACTTCAGTGTAAGCCTAGTGGGCATGCATACCCAGTAAGGTGCACTTAGCCCTCTGGCAGCACGAGGACATAGTAAACCTGTCCGGATCACAGGAGAAGAAAAGTGAACCGGTCTCTGTGGAGAAGTCTAGTTCCTGATTCTACAAAGACGTTACGTACAAGGAACCACTGGTCACCAAACAATCCCTCACTTTGTAGTTTCAAAAAATCTCTACTGTACTACTAGGAATGGTTATGTACATCGTAATCACAACACTGAGCTGATTGCTAGTCTTCAGCTTAAAAACTGATTCAACCAGGAAACCTCCAGGTCCTCTGTTTCTCATCAGTCTCCTCCATGGCTGGAACGGAGATGTCCCTCTAACCTACAGCCCTAATGTTCTGGTTTGACTGACCCACACTATTACCCCAAGGCCAATGCTACTGAGGGACAGATGCTAAATACAGAAGAAAGAACACTAGAAAGCAAGCCTTCCTCCTCCAGGCTTGCCCCACCTCTCCCACACAAAAACAGCTAGACATTAGACTCTGGAAGAGAGAGCTCGTGGCTTCTCTTCCTGGAATCCTAAGAGGTCTGAGAAGAAAGCCGAGGCCACTTTGGGCTGCCTGGCCCTCTGCGTCCCCACCTGCCTGAGATACAAACAGTAGTCTCCACTAAAAGGCTGCAGACCCTACAGTCAGTTCACTCCTGCCCTAGTTAACTGTCAGGAATGTGACCTGAAGCTATGGAAGGGTATGTTACTCACAGTGCTGGTCTCAATACCAGCTGTATTCTACTGCCTAAGTGAGCAGAGAGCCTTCAACTCCTCCTGTGAGGCTGGAAATTCAGTTTGACTCATCACAGCAGTGTGATCTTCATTTGTTTTCAAAATAGGCCAAACAATGGGCTCCATTCCAACTGACCCTTTAAAGATGATATAACTGGCATAGCTTCTAAAATGTCTAAAATCTCATGCAGCTCACAGTCACTGTCAGCAGGTGGCACTTGGGATGTGGCTGTTGTTGCCTGGCTCATGGTAATACTGCTCAGCATCGAAAAATGCAGAATGACTGTCAGCCACCTAGGAGGAAATTCTGGAAGCAACAGGAATGAGCTTTTCAGGAATGCCACATCATCAACACCACAGCACAAAGGCTGATGAAACTATTTGGGAAAACATGGACAAGAGCAACTCTGAATCAAAAGAATGATTCAGAGTGCAGGCTCACAGTCAAGTTTTAGCAATCTCTCATCCTTCTCATGGTATACGAACAGTCAGGATTGGAAATGTGAAGTGCCACATGCCTTTAGCCCTAGCACCAGGGAGGCTAGTACATTCCTACCAAGAACCTGTCTCAGAAACACAAATATGTCAAAAGACATTCAAAGCTACCAGTAATATAGAAAGTTTAAGTTGGGGCTAGAGAAACAGCTTAGTGGTTAAGAACACTGGCTGCTCTTCCAGAAGACCCAGGTTCAATTCCCAGCAACCACATGGTGGCTCACAACCATCTGTAATTCCAGATCTAAGAGGGTCGACAACTTCTGGTCTCCAAGGGCACCAGGCTTTACACATGGTGTGCATACAAGCATCCAGGCAAAATGCCACATAGAGTAAATAAGAATTCTCATAAAGGTCTAAGTGAGCATTTCTAGCTGCCACAGTGTTCTTGATGGTTCAGAAAACAAAGTTCTAACTACTAGTCTAGTCTCAAGTTCTGCAAAATACGTGGCCCTCTCCTCATGAGTCCAGAACTGTGGGACACCTGGGAAACTATTTTAATACTTCTGTATTGCACAAACTCTAGTTAGTATATAATGAAAACTCAAAGCCAAATATTGGGAAAAAGTTAGAGTATCGGAAACAAATCACAGTCACGCAACCAATTCCTCAGGCCTGTCTCCAGGAATCCTCCAACTGAATGCCTCTGAGTCCTCAGCCAAAGGGAAAGACAGCTGAAAAACCCCCTCGCTCCACTCAGCTCTCTTAACTTCCTCTCTCCACATTCCTAAAGCCAACATTAAAGGTGTGGGTCACCCCTCCCTGACCTGGCTTGGCTCTGCGGTTGACTCTAATATTTCAGATTAATTTTATTAAATATATATCATCACACTTCTGAGGTGGCTTTTTGGGCAGCTCAGAGCAGCAACATTGTCTACCTACTTAACAGCACAAGTCTCAGGCCAATTTGTACAGTAAAAGAAAATTGTTATTACTTTTTTATTTTAATTAATTTGGGCAACTTTAGAAGCAATTCTAAAATCTGGAGAGTAAACCACCTACATACTTTCCAAAACTTGATTTTCCTTTTTAAACTTTAGCTGCACTTGTGTTACTACTGCATGCTCTTCCTGCGGATTATCTCAGCACTACCTGGCTACCACGGGTCTATAATGCTAAGCCATCCTATCCCCTGCTACCAGACACTGAAATCTATTCTACTTTACTGAAGTTTACTGATTTCATTTGTTATAATCCCAAAAGCAAGCTTTTATACCTATCACACTGTTAGGCCAGATTAAGACATTGAGAAAACACAATGAAATAAGTGATTTAAAAGCACATCTCTTTCCCTCAACAGTGGGATCAATATCTGAATTTTTTCCTACCTAAACCTATTTAAAAAAAAAAAAAAAGTTTTTCTTAGCTCCATTCTTTTTTAATTAATTTTTTATTATGAAGTCATATTTTTTATCCATGTATATCCTTGTTCAAGCTCCCTTCCCCCTCCCACCCCTTCCAGTCACTCTCTCTTCTCCACATCTCATTATCTCCTCCCCAGCAAGGGCAGGAGGTCCCAAGGTCCCAATATGGCTTAGTTCAGCATCCACTCCTGGCAGATCCACTTTCCTCACCCCAACATCAAAACTGGGTCAGGTGTTCCTCTGGAGGGAGTGGGATCCAAGGTGCTGGTCCAAGGTGTTTCAGATCCCAAGTTGTTCTTTGTTTGTGGTTTGCAGCTTGGACATGCTTTGCTTTTTGCTTTTGTGTTTAGAGTCCACTAATAAGTGAGTACATCCCCTGCTTATCTTTCTGGGTTTATGATACCTCGCTCAGGAAGATATTCTCCAAATCCATCCATTTGCCTGCAAATTTTAGGATACTATTTTTTCTTTTTTTTAAAAAAAAAAAAAAAAACTATTTATTTATTTGCCTTGGTGTTTGCCTGGAACTGGAACTACAGACAATTGTTAGCTGCCATGTGGGTGCTGGGAATCGAACCCGGGTCCTCTGGAAGAGCAGACGGTGCTCTTAACTGCTGAGCCATCTCTCCAGCCCCAGGATACTATTTTTTCTTACTGCTGAGTACTCCATTGTGTAGATGTACCACAGTTTGTTAATCCATTCTTCAGTTGAGGGACATCTAGGTTGTTTCCAGGTTCTTGCTATTATGAATAATGCTGCTATGAACATAGTTGAGCTAATGCCTTTGGAGTGTGAATGTGCATCTTTAGGGTATACACCCAGAAGTAGTATTGCTAGGTCCTTGGGGAAATTGATTCCCAGGTTTCTGAAAAACCACCATAGTGCATTCCAGAGTGGATGAACAAGCTTACACTCCCACCAACAATGGAGGAGTGTTCCCCTTGCTCTGCAACCTCTCCAGCATAGATTTTTTTATCTTAGCCAATCTGACAGGTGTAAAGTAGTATCTCACAGCTGTTTTGATTTGCATTTCTCTGATAGCTAAAGATGTTGAGCACATTTTCAAGTGCCTTTCAGCCATACTTAATTCTTCTGCTGAGAATTTCCTTTTTAGTTCTGACCCCCATTTTTGATTGAGTTATTCAAGTTTTGAGCTCTAGTTTCTTGAGTTCTCTATATATTTTAGAGATCAGTCCTCTATCACTTGAAGGTTGGTGAAAATCTTTTCCCATTCTATAGGCTGTCATTTTGTCTTATTGACTGTGTCCTTGGCTTTACAGAAACTTCTCAGTTTCAGGAGGTTCCACTTATTGATTGTTGTTCTTAGTGTCTGTGCTACTGGTGTTATATTTAGGAAGTGGTCACCTGTGCCAATTTGTTGGAGGGTATTTCCCACTTTCTTTTCTATCAAGTTCAGTGTGGCTGGGTTTATGTTGAGGTGTTTGATCCACTTGGATTTGAGTTTTGTGCAGGGTGACAGGCTTGGATCTATTTCCATTTTTCTACACACTACCATCCAGCTATGCCAATACCATCTTGTTAAAGATACTATATTTTTTCCATTGAATATCTTGGGCCTCTTTGTCGAAGATCAGGTGTTCATAGGTTTTTGGATTAATGCCCAGATCCTCAATTTGATTCCACTGATCCACAAGTATGTTTTTATGCCAGTACCAGGCTGTTTTTATTACTGTAGCTCTATAGTATAACTTGAAGTCAGGGATGATGATGCCTCCTGAGATTCTTTTGTTGAGCAAAACTGTTTTGGCAATCCTGGCTTTCCTGTTATTTCAAATGAAGTTGAGTATTATTCTTTCAAGGTCCATAAAATATTGTGTTGGGATTTTGATGGGGAGTGCACTGAATCTGTAGATTGCTTTTAGTAGAATTGCTGTTTTTACTATGTTAATCCTACCTATCCAGGAACACAGGAGATCTTTCCATTTTCTGATATCCTATTCAATTTATTTCTTCAGTGATTTAAAATTTTTGTTGAATAGATCTGTTACTTCTTTGGTTATAGTTATTCCAAGGTATTTAATGCTATTTGCAGCTATTATAAAGGGTGATGTTTCCCTTATTTCT
The DNA here is from genome assembly GCA_004025045.1 of Sigmodon hispidus. Classification (NCBI taxonomy): domain Eukaryota; kingdom Metazoa; phylum Chordata; class Mammalia; order Rodentia; family Cricetidae; genus Sigmodon; species Sigmodon hispidus. The sequence goes on along the minus strand of PVIH01002399.1, from coordinate 13,257 downwards.
TTTTCAGCTCTTTAATCTTTAATGTATAGGAGGGCTACTGATTTGAGTTAATCTTGTATCCTGCTACATTGTTGAAGGTGTTTATTAGCTGTAGAAGTTCCCTGGTAGAATATTGTGGGTCACTTATGTATACAATCATATCATCTGCAAATAGAGATAGTTTCACTTCTTTTCCAATTTGTATCCCCTTAATCTCCTTTTGTTCTCTTATTGCTTTAGCTAAAACTTCTAGAACCATATTGAATAGATAGGGGGAGAGAGGACATCCTTGTCTAGTTCCTGATTTTAGTGGGATTGCTTTGAGTTTCTCCACTAAGTTTGATGTTGGCTGTCAGCTTCTTGTAAATCACCTTTATTATATTTAGATATTTTCACTGTATCCCTGATCCCACCAGGACTTTTATCATAAAGGAGTGTTGGATTTTGTCAAAGGCTTTTTCAGCGTCTAAGGATATGATCATGTGGTTTTTTTTTCCTTCAGTTTGTTTATATGATGGATGACATTTACGGTTTTTCATATGTTGAACCATCCCTGCATTTTTGGGATGAAGCCTATTTGATCATGGTGAATGATATTTTTTATATATTGTTGTATAGAGTTTGCCAAAATTTTGTTGAGAATTTTAGCATCAATATTCATGAGGAAAATTGGTCTGTAATTCTCCTTCTTTGTTGCATGTTTGAGTGGCTTGGGTATCAGGGTAATTGTGGCCTCATAAAAGGAACTTGGCAATATTCCTTCAATTTCTACTGTGTGAAACAGATTGAGGAGTAATGGTAGTAATTCTTTGGTAGACATTCTTTGAATGTCTGGTAGAATTCTGCTCTGAAACCATCTTGACCTGGGCTTTTTTTACTTGGGAGGCTTTTAATGACAGCTTCAATTTCCTTTAGGGTTATAAGTCTGTTTAGGTAATTAATCTGGTCTTCATTTAATTTTGGGAAATGGTACCTGTCCAAAAAGTTGTCCATTTCTTCTAGGTCTTCCATTTTTGTGGAATATAGATTTTCAAAGTATGACCTGGTAATTCTCTGGATTTCCTGGGGGTCTGTTGTTATGTCCCCCTTCTCATTTCTGATTTTGTTAATTTGGATACTTGCTCTCTGCTTTTTGGTTAGTTCGGATAAGGATTTATCTATCTTGTTGACTTTCTCAAAGAACCAACTCTTTGATTCATTGATTCTTTGTAGAGAGCTGCGTTGTACCACGCCCTAAAGATGGTGCCAGTTTCTGCCTTCAGCCTTCCTGAGGGCTAGTGCTCTCGGGAGTAAACAACTCCTTATATGGCTGTAGGCGAGGATGATAGCTTGCTTCCGCGTCCTAGGACCTATGGGCGATGTCCACGTGGCTTACCGGGATTGGAGGCCCAGAGGGTATTAAGCCACGAGCGGGCTTCCCCCCGGGGAGAGAAATCAGAAGATTGTACAAAGGTCCTGAATAAAGCTGCTGGAGAGAAGAATCCTGAATTGCGTTCTTCCTTGCTGGCAAGGTTGGGCACAACAACTGGTGGTCCATACTGGGGAATCGCTTCAGGGAATCACTCCGATGGACGACGGGATCCAGAACTCTCCACAGTCAGGGAGTATACCGGTAAGTCCCAGGTAATTGGGATCTGCGGTTATAGCAGGCAGAGCTCTGTCTGTAGAGAAAGACGGAGGAGAGGGAGCTCGCTGATGAGTGAGTGTAACCTCTCATTGCTGTGGACGCGCAGCAGGAATAGGGAAAGTGAAACTGGGGCTGTTTGACAAAGGCTCCCAGAAGACTCTGAAAGCAAGATCAGGGATATAAAAGGATGGATAATTCTACCTCACATCCAATTTTTCTAGCTCTACAGGAGCTGTTACAAACCAAAGGTCTGGAAATTAAGGAAAGCGCATTAGAGAGATTTTTAAAGGAATGTGACATTGCAGCTCCATGGTTTGCTGTTACGGGCAGTCTAACAGTGTCCTCCTGGAAGAAGTTAGGGCGAGATTTAGACTTTGCCTATAAGCAGGGATTTCTAAAGGCAGGTGTGAGATCCATTGGGAGGGTGATTCGAGGTTGTTTGGATGATCAGAGATGCTGTGAGGCCATTGAAGGGGGTCGGGCTGCTTTAGAACAGTTAAGAAAGGAACGATCTCATGGGGCGAGCTGTGAAGAAGTGAGAAGCCTTAGAACTGAAGGATCAGATTCCGGGGGAAACACTTACCCAGATTTAGAGAATTTTCAGCTTTTGGACCTTGAGAGCAGTAGTTCTGAAGAAGACCTATCAAGGTCGAAGGAGTCAGGAAAGGAAAGAGAAACTAAGAAATTGGTTTCAAAAAAGGGAGAGAGGGAAAAGAGGCTAGCCCCGAGGGAGCACTTGCTTCCTGGGAAGCGTGGCCCTCTGCCGTCCGCTCCCCCAGCTTACTCAGATGGAGGGGGTGGCTTTAGCGGCTGCAATCAGTCCTTTAACCCTGCAGTATGGAGAAAAGTGAGACAGAGATTGGTGTCGGCATTTCCTGTATTCCAAGATCCCCAGGGGAATCGTTACGAAGAGCCCCTGGACTTTAAAGTAATCAAGTCACTGGCCGAATCAGTAAGAACTTATGGCATTACTGCCTCTTTCACTTTGGCACAAGTGGAGGCGTTGAGTAGACACTGCATGGCACTCAATGATTGGAGCAGTCTTGTGAGAGCATGCCTTAGTCCAGTATTTAGATTGGAGATCATTTTTGATTGAGTTCGCTAATGAGAAAGTGGCAGCAAACCAGGCAGCTGGGAACCAAGCATGGGATAGGGACATGCTATTGGGGCAGGGTCATTTTGCAAATCAGCAGATAGGCTACCCTGCACAAGTCTATGAACAGATCAATAAAATTGGCATCAAAGCCTGGAAATCTCTCCCAAATAAAGGAGAGATGAGTGGGAACCTTACTAAGATCCTACAAGGACCCACTGGGCCCTTTTCTGATTTTGTGACCAGACTAGTGGAGGCTGCAGGCCACATTTTTGGTGATCCTGACACTGCCATGCCTTTGATTAAGCAGCTAGTATATGAACAATGTACCAAGGAATGCCGAGCTGCCATTACCCCTTATAAAAATAGGGGACTTGAAGCCTGGATGAAGGTATGCCGAGAGTTAGGGGGCCCGCTGACCAATGCAGGGCTAGCTGCAGCCGTGGTGCAACTCACCAAGAAAAGGGGGAACAACGCAGGGGCCTCAGGAGCTTGCTTCCGATGTAGTAAAATAGGCCACTTAAAGTGGAACTGCCCTGACAGAAATGGCACAAGGAAGGATGAGCCACGCCTCATACAGCCCGGGTTATGCCCCAAATGCCGGAAGAGGAGGCATTGGGCAAATGAGCGCCGCTCAGTTAGGGATGTAGAAGGACGGCCCATTGACAACCAACAAGCAGGGGCCCGTCCAAAAAACGGACTGTGGGGCCTCCGTCCTCAGGGCCCACAAATATATGGGACAGTGACAGACCAGACTGAGGGCCAATCACTGGAACAGTGGCCAACCCTGCGCCACCTGAAAGACCTCGGAGAGCCACTACGGGCTCCGCAGGGCTGAACCTCCGTGCCACCACCAGACTCATACTAACCCCTCAAATTGGGGGTGCAGGTGATAGAGTCCGACTTTACAGGGCCTCTGGAGCCTGACACCATGGGCTTGTTGATAGGGCGATCATCCTCAACACTACGAGGCCTTAGAGTTCTCCCAGGCATAATAGACCCAGACTATACAGGAACAATGAAGATAATGGTGGAATCTCCGAAAGGGATTACTGCTATATCTCCAGGTGATAGAATAGCACAATTGGTGATTCTTCCTAGCCTACATGGCCACTACCCTGCCGCTCAGAAAGAAAGGGAAAAAGGAGGATTTGGGTCCACGGGCACGGACTTGACATTCTTGTCCATGGAGCTGAATCAGCGACCCATACTAACCTTAACAGTAGATAATAAAAGGATTCTAGGACTGTTAGGTACTGGTGCTGACAAAAGCATTATAGCAAGGAAGGATTGGTCCTCCAGGTGGCCAGTTCAGGCCTCCTCACAAACTTTACAAGGCTTGGGGTACGCCAAGGCTCCTGAAGTTAGTACAAGACAACTTTCCTGGAGAAATGATGAAGGTCACTCAGGCAGAATACAACCTTATGTGCTTGATTTACCCATTACACTCTGGGGGAGAGACTTATTAAAAGACATGGGCTTTAAGCTTTGCAATGAATATTCAGTGACATCCCAGGATATGATAATAGACATGGGATTTCACCCAGAATTTGGTTTAGGAAAGCACTTGCAGGGTAGGAAGGACCCTGTCATGCCTCAATATAGAGTGCCAAGGCAAGGATTGGGTTTTTCATAGGGGCCACTGAGGATGGCATTCCCATCACCTGGAAAACTGAGAAACCTGTATGGGTCCCTCAGTGGCCCCTGTCTTTAGAAAAATTGAAAG
>PVIH01002398.1:0-191203 GCA_004025045.1 Sigmodon hispidus | reverse complement strand
ACTCCCTATTTGGCTTGGCCTTGAGTTGTGGCTTGCTATCGCGAATGTGGACCTATGAGCAGTACCTACGTGGTATATTTTGGTTTTGAAGCCCTGAGAGCTTTTAAGCTATTGAGCGGGGTCTCCCCGTAGAGTGGAGGGAGAGAGTGAGTGAGAGAGTGAGAGAGAGAGTGAGTGAGTGAGTGAGAGAGTGAGTGAGAGAGTGGAGGGAGAGAGTGAGTGAGAGAGTGGAGGGAGAGAGTGAGTGAGAGAGTGAGAGAGAGAGTGAGTGAGTGAGTGAGAGAGTGAGTGAGAGAGTGAGTGAGAGAGAGTGTGTGTGTGTGTGGTAGTAGTAGTAGCTGCAGCAGTAGCAGTAGTGGGGGTAATATTAGTAGGAAAAGAGAAACTTCTGTAAAATGCCCGAATAAACCATAGAAGGAAGAAGCCTGGGTCTCGTGCCTTCCTTGCAGGCAGGGTCGCGCATGAGACCTTCCCACCGTATTTACTGAGGTGGGTCTCTCTCTGAACTCAGCTGGTTGAATTTGTTAGTCTAGCTAGCCAGCTTGCCTCAGGGCTCCTGTCTCTGGTATCCATGCACTGGTATGACAAGTGTCCTAGTTACTTTTCTGTTGCTGTGACTAAACAGCTTGATGAAGACAACTTATAAAAGAAAGCATTTCATCTGGGTTTCACAGCTCTAGAGGATTAGAGTCCATGGCCCCCATGGCAGGATCATGGCAGCAGGTAGACAGACATGGTGCAGGAAAAGTAGCTGAGAGCTTGCACGTTAACTCATAAGCACAAGGGAGAAAGAAAGATGACAGACAGACAGACAGAGAGTAACAGAGACCTTGACAGAATGTTAACTGAGAATGGTGTGGACCTCAAAGTCCACCCTCAATGACACACCTTCCTCCAACAAGGACATACCTCCAGGTTCTTCTCAAACAGTTCCGGCAATTGGGAACTAAGTACTCAAACAAGCTCATGGGGACCATCCTTATTCAAACAACCACACAAGGCTTTTGTCCATGGGTTCTGGACATCTGAACTCTGTCTCAGTCTTGCATGGGTCGCTCTCTATCCACTGAGCCAACTTACTTTAATGAGTGACCACCAATACATCTGCACCCCACTACTCCATGTGAGATCCAGAACATCCTCACTGCCCCCAGAGGTGCCCCTTTCAGGGACATTCCATCCTTCTAGCATCTGTCATGATGAGTAGCTCAGATAATGACTGTCTTAGGGTTTCTATTGCTGTGAAGGGACATCATGACCATGGCAACTCTTATAAGGAAAACACTTAATTGGGGTGGCTCCCTTATGGTATCAGAGGTTCAGTCTATTATCATCATGGCGGGGAGTATGGCTGTGGTAATATGTTATATATTTAATAAAACCAGTCTAGAATATTAGAGAAGAGATCCACCCATAGCCAATCCAAGAGGATCAGAGAGTGGTAATTTACACCTTTAAACCCGGCACAGGGAAAGACTAGGAGTGATGACCTATGCCTTTAATCACAGCAGATCTGAGTTTGAAGCCAGTTTGGTTTACAGAGGAAGTTCCAGGCTCCCAGGCAGACAGGGGTGGTACCTTGGGCAACTCCAGAGACAGAGATCTTTCTGTGTTTCTGTGAGTTCAAGGCTGACTACCAAATAGTAGTAGCGCAAGCCTTTAATCTTAACTTGATGTGATACAGCTGGGCGAGGAAGGTATTTAAGGCAGCTGTAGGAAGACAGAAGCGATGGGAATCCAGGCTGAGGAAGCTGGAAGATAACTGGGTGGGATTTGACTGTGGTATTTCCTCTCTTTGATATTTCAGCCTTTCCTGATATTTAGCTCTGAGTTTTAGTTATTACAACCAGAATTTGTGTAACACATGGCAGCATGCAGGCAGACATGGTGCTGGCTGCATCTTGATCAGAGGCAACAGGAAGTGGACTGTAGCACTGGGTATAGCTTGAGCATATATGAGCCCTCAAAGCCCACCCCACAGTGGCACACTTCCTCAAACAAGGCCACACCTACTCCAACAAAGCCACACCTCCTAATAGTGCCACTCCCTATGAGTTTATGGGGCCAATTATATTCAAACTATTACAATAACCATAAAAAACTTATATTTATCTATAAGTCTGTAATTTTTAAAACACATGTTTTTTGACATTTCACAGAGAGGTAAACTGAGGAAGGAGCCACAGATACAGCTCTCCATCCAACTATTACCACACTGGTAGCAGGCTACCTGATTCTCTGCATGTCACTTTTCTCAGATAAAGAATAGGTTGCTCATAAAAGTGAGTTAAAAGAACTTGCTGAACCCCCTGTCACCAGTTGGGCATCTGCTAGACAGTAGTCCCCTCCATCTCTCCCCTCTCCTTATTTTACCTCTAAAACACCCTTCATTCAGTTATTGATTCAGTCAGAAGCTTTTACTGAGCATATATTGTTTATCAAACGTTAAACTCTGGGGAAGAGCATGAGTAAAAATAGCTAAGGTCCCTGCCTGCAGGTTATAGTTAGGAGGCAATGATGGGAGATGAGTGTTAGTGAGAGAGTCACAGTAGGGTAAAGGTTAAGAAGTGTCTGGTGGGGGCTGGAGAGATGGCTCAGAGGTTAAAAGCACTGACTGTTCTTCCAGAGGACCTGAGTTCAATTCCCAGCAACCACATGGTGGCTCACAACCATCTATAAGGACATCTGGTACCCTCTTCTGTATATTGTATATATAATAAATAAATCTTTAAAACAAAACAAACGGGGCTGGAGAAATGGCTCAGTGGTTAAGAGCACCGTCTGCTCTTCCAGAGGACCTGGGTTTGATTCCCAGCACCCACATGGCAGCTAACAACTGTCTGTAGTTCCAGTTCCAGGCAAACACCAAGGCAAATAAATAAATAAATAAAGTTTAAAAAAATTATAAAAACAAACAAACAAACAAACAAAACAAAGAAAAAGAAGTGTCTGGTGTAAACAGACAAATCTCTCCTGCCTACCAGTACTGAAATAACCAGTCAGAGGCTTTCTGGTCTTGAAGTGGATGCTGCAGGCTGCCAGGGGGAGCAAGCTAATGGAAAAGCCTATGAGATATGCAGCTATACATAGATGAATAGAAATGAATTAATATGCTCTTGCTCTTCTCCATCATGGTGCAAGATCAAGGTGAAAAGGAGAACCCCATGCGGGAGCTTCACATCCACAAGCTCTGCCTCAATATCTGTGTTGGGGAGAGTGGGGACAGACTGACCCAGGCAGCCAAGGTGTTGGAGCAGCTCACAGGCCAGACGCCTGTATTTTCCAAAGCCAGATACACTGTCAGGTCCTTTGGCATCAGGACAAAATGAAAAGATTGCTGTTCACTGCACTGTTCGGGGAGCCAAGGCAGAAGAAATTCTGGAGAAAGGCCTGAAGGTGCAGGACTATGAGTTGCGGAAAAACAACTTTTCAGATACTGGAAACTTTGGCTTTGGGATTCAAGAACACATTGATCTGGGCATCAGATATGACCCAAGCATTGGGATCTACGGCCTGGACTTCTGTGTGGTGCTGGGTAGGCCAGGTTTCAGCATCGCAGATAAGAAGCGCAGGACAGGCTGCATTGGGGCTAAGCACAGAATCAGCAAAGAGGAAGCCATGCGTTGGTTCCAGCAGAAGCATGACGGATCATCCTTCCCGGCAAGTCCAAGTTTTATCCAAAAGGCCAATAAAATTTTCTCAGAAATGTTAAAAAAAAAAAAAGAAAGAAAGAAATGAATTAAGATAAAGAGCTAGCTAGCAATTAGTCTGAGCCATAGACCAAACAGTTTGTAATTAATATGAAGCTTCTTAGTGATTGTTTTACAAGTAGCTGCTGCAGGACCACGGGTCAGGTAGAACAGAGAGATACTTCCATCTGTAATTGGTTGCCAACATGAGAATTGAACTCATGAGATGAAGATGAACCCTAAGATGAAGAGTCTCATGCTCTACTGACTGGGTTAGCCAGGCAGGACAGTGTAGGGGGATTGTATTCTGCTCCATCGTAAATAATTGTCCCGCCTATTGGTTTAATAAAAGACATGCTGATTGGCCAAACGCAGACAGGAAGTGTGGGTGGGGCTACCAGACTAGCAAAACTCTGGGAACATCTCAGAGAGAGCATAGATGAAAGACAGATGCCACAGGGATGGACACAGACAAAGAGACAGCAGCAGACACAGAGGAAAGAAGCTGAAATGCTGCTCTGAGAAAAGGTATCAAGCTGCATGGCTGAAAAAGATAAGAAAGATGGGTTTAAGGGTGAAGAGTTAGTAAGTTATATGCCTGAGCCCTAGGCTAATCAGCGTAAAATAAAATAAGCCTGTGTGTGATTATTTGAGGCTAAGCGGGGCTGAGAGTGGGTCTGAACCTCTGGGCTAGACCGGAAAGTCTGGGCAAGAAATAAAATACAACAGGACAGAGAAAAAAAAAAATCTCTTTATGTTCTGGTGCGGGGATAGGGGGACAGCCATGAAATCAGATCTTCAGGGTAGGAACAAAGAGAAGCCAAAGACCACCAGGTGAGCTGTGTCTCTGTTCCTGTGACAAAACTACTTGAGGTCATCAATTTATGAAAATGAAGGTTTTCCTTGGCTCCTGATTTAGGAGCTGTAGTAGTCAGGGTTCTCTAGAGAAATAGACTGGTAGAATTAATCTCTCTCTCTCTCTCTATATATATATATATATGCATATATGTATATATACACATAAGCAGGATTTATTAGTGTAGATTATAGGCTATGGCCCAGCTATTCCAAAAATGGTAGCTTCCCTATGGAAAGTTCAAGAATTCCATAGTTCAGACCACTATGCCCAGTGTCTTAGCTGGTCTTCAGTGGATGCTGGAATCATGAAGCAGAAGCTCTGATGCCTCTGAAGGAAAGAACTTGCCAGCAAGAATGAGAGAAAACAAGCAAAACAAGCCCTTCCTGCCTCCATGTTCTTTATACTGGCTGCCACTAGAAGGTGTGGCCCAGATTTAAGGTGGATCTTCCCACCTCAAAAGATCTGGATTTAGGGAGGTTCTTTGATGTGGTAATGTCTGTATGCTGCAAATATCGTTCTTTAAAGAAAATAAAGGGGGGCTGGAGAGATGGCTCAGAGGTTAAGAGCACTGACTGTTCTTCCAGAGGACCTGAGTTCAATTCCCAGCAAAACCATATGGTGGCTCACAACCATCTATGATGAGGTCTGGTGCCCTCTTCTGTAAAACTGTATGCATAATAAATAAATAAATCTTAAAAAAAAAAAAGAAAGGAAGTAGAAAGCATAAAAGCCTTGGTTCGTTTCTTAAAAAAAAAAAAAAAAGAAAAGAAAAGAAAGGAATTGTTTTGGCCTGTGTCAAGCACTGTAGAAGTAGGCGGGGAAATTGAGGTACAGATAGGAGGGCAGAGTTGGACAGACTCAATCCAGCCGCCAAGGAAGAACCATGTAAGGAACCCAGGTGAGCCATGGCCTAGGTGACAGGTGTGCCCAGCTGCTTTGGTTTTAGTTAATTCCAGATGAAGTCAAGTTGACAACTGAGAATAACCACCACAAATCTACCCCTTGTCAACTTGACACAATCATATCTCCTTATGTCATGCTTAATTTCCAAATGAAAGCAATAATTATTATATGTAATTGTTGTATTAGGTTTCTGGCTCGGACTTTTGAGCCTAGACCAGAGGTTTGACTGGCAGTCTGGCAGTCCAGCTGTGACACACAGATGCTTATATTAATTTTATGCTGATGGACTTAGGGCCCAGGCATATAACTTGCTAACTCCTTCATCTTAACTCAACCCATGATTCTTGTTCAGCCATATGGCTTGATACCTTTTCTCAGAGCAGCATTTTAAATTCTTTCCTCTGTGTCTGCTGCATCTTTTCATCATGTCTGTGATGTCTCTGCTCTGCTCTGAGATGTTCCCAGAGTTTTCTTAGTCTAGTAGCCCTGCCCACACTCCTGTCTGCCTTTGGCCAGTCAGCTTTTTATTAAACCAGTAGGCGGGACAATTATTTACCATGGAGCAGAATACAATCCCCCTACATATAATATTATACATTATGTAATATATAATATGTATTATACATTATATAATATATAATTATATTATATGTAATAATATAATTATACCTAACATAATATAATGATCCCACATACAATTGCAAACATATTATATATTTTAGAATAGGTGGCAATGTTACTTTAGGGACTTTTTTTAGTATCTCAAAATTTAAATATGAAGTTAATTCTACCAATTGATAATAAGACCACTACCACAGCTTAAAGCCAAATTTGAAGCAAGCTTTAATTAAATACTGGCCAAGTGAACAGACTCTGGTCAGGTTCATACCCAGGTTCTCAGGAAATGGCCCAGAATCATAGTTAGCAGTAGCTTAAGAAGGAAAACCCATAATTCATTGCAATTCCCATCAGGTCCATTCAGGGCAAGCGTACATCCTGATGACCTCCAGCCTGTGAACCTCCCGCCCCCATGTGATCAAGCACATCTGATGCGGATGGGTCAAACTTGTTAACTCCCATAAACAACAGCCTTGCATCTCAGAAACTATCTGTCCTTGGGCAAGGGTTTTGCAGATCAGAGGCATTTTCTCTTAGGCATAGTAACTAAAATTTAAAATGTAACTTTGATAATCTCTCAGTTGATGTTACACTGTATGATGAAGAAACCAAACAAAGAAAACACAAATATTTTCAGAAACACAATCTTGACAAAATATGACAGAAACACTCATGTCAATTTTAATCCTCAATTGGGCAACTGGTCACGGCATTTCTTCCGCCCTCAGCAAGCATGTCAGTCTTGGTTCCTCTTGTGGAAGAGTGACCCATACCTTCATGCCTGACGAGTTTCTGCCTTTTGTCATCCCGCCTGGATTAGGTCTTCATAGTTTCCCATTGACTTAGTCAGAGAACATGGTAGCACATTAATCACAGAATGAGAGATGCCCTAAAGGGTCCTGCTTTCCAGACAATGGGTCTTATATCCATTGTGGGGAAGCAATCAGTTTTCCCTGGGTAATCTGGATCAACCACCCGTCCTGGCATTGTTATTCGGCTTAAGGGCATTGGAAGCACAAACTGACCCGGATGGGAGTAGGGGGAGAGAGTCTGAACTTCCAGTTCAATGGAATGTTTGCTGTGCTACAGGGAGCGCTCCCCCTAGAACTAAACCTTTTAGGCCAGTGGAACTTAAGTTCTTAGGAACCGGAAACAAATGTTTCACTGGGGGGCGATAGTGAGTAGAACCTCCCTTTCCACAACTTGATTCCTGGACTCGTGATTCCTGGCTATGGGAGAAACCATGTACTGGACACTAATTCAAAACATATACCCACTTCTGGAGAACCCCAGCCCAGCACTTCAGGCTACTGCTATCTAATTGATATTGTAACTACGGCTTCAAAAGACCATTTCAGCATCCTATCAAGACAGGAGCTTCAGGATGGCAAGGAACATGGTAAGACCCAGTTGGAGTTGGTTTTCTTCACTCTTTGGGGATCCACCACCAGCTCCCAAATAAATACATGGAGACTTATTCTTACTTATGGATGCCTGGCCTTAGCTTGCCTTGTTTCTCGTCAGCTTTTCTATCTTAAACTATCCTGTTTCTCTTTAACTACGTTTTGCCTTTGGGTATGTTACCTTTATTCTGTCTTTCTTTCTTTCTTTCTTTCTTTCTTTCTTTCTTTCTTTCTTTCTTTCTTTCTCCATGGCTAGCTGTGTAGCTGGCCCCTGGCAGCCTCCTCTCCTCTATATCTTGCTCCTTACTCTTTTTTATAGGTTCCTAATCTTATTTATTCTCTCCACCCACCAGCCCCACCTATTTCTCCTTCCTGCCTCGCTATTGGCCATTCAGTTCCTTATTAGACCAATCAGGTATTTTAGGCAGGCAAAGTAACACAGTTTCACAGAGTTAAACAGATGCAACATACAAGAATACAACACATCTCTGTATCATTAAACAAATATTCCACAGCATAAATGAATTAACACACCTTCAACTAATATTCCACAGCAACCAGTGGATTCCATGATTATGGGGTCACTGGCCTCTGACTATGAAGTGAATTCCTTGGTCAGAAGCTATACTGTGTGGAATACAATGTTGGTGGATGAGGCATTCTGTAAGTCTGTGGGTGGTGGTTTTGGTAGAAAAATTAGGTTCGGGAAAGGCATATCCATAATCACAATAAGTATCTACTCCAGTAAGGACAAAACATTGTCCTTTCCATGGAGGAAGTGGTCCACTGCAGTCAACCAGGTGCCACCAGGTCACTGACTGGTCATTATACTGGGAACGGTGTCATACTGAGGGTTAAGTTTTAGTCTCTGATGTTAACAGATCTGGCACTCAGTCGCAGCTGTAGCCAGGTCAGCCTGAGTGAGTGGAAGTCCATGTTGTCAAGCCTATGTATAACCCCCATCTCTGCCACCATGGCCACTTTGTTCATGGGACCATTGACAATGACAAGGATGGCTGGTGAAAGAGGCTGACTGTCCACAGAAGGGTCATCCTATCTATTTAACTTGAACTCTTTCTCTGCTGAAATAATTTATTTTTTATGTCATTGATGCTTTGCCTGCATGTATGTCTGTGTGAAGGTGATAGGTCCCCTAAAACTAAAGTTGCTGACCATTGTGAACTGCCATATGGGTTCTGGGAATTGAACCCAGATCCTCTGGAAGAGCAGTCAGTGCTCTTAACCACTGAGTCATCTCTCTAGCACCCCCTGAAGTTACCTTTTGATGAGCATGTACATGGAACACAAGTACCTTCACATCCTTTGTCCATTTGGAGAGATCTAGCCACATACTTCTTCTTCAGATATCTTTCTCACTAACTTCCCAATCATGCTCCTTTTAGGTCCATGACCATCCAGCCAGTCCATTGGCTACTGAGTGTCGCACGCAGCCTCACCAGTAAGGAACACGCAATACCGGATCCTTCTCTTTGCAGTTTATTTGGGCCTTTAATTATCTTCTTGTCTCTCACTCACTCACTCTCACTCTCTCACGAATGACGAACGACGAATGACCCCGGGGGGGGGGGGGAGTCCGCTCGTGGCTAAATACCCTCTGGGCCTCCAATCCCGGTAAGCCACGTGGACATTGCCCATAGGTCCCGAGGCGCCGGAAGCAAGCCACCATCCTTGCTTACAGCCAATAAGGAGTTGTTTACTCCCAAGAGCGTTCACCATCCCATCAGGAAGGTGGAAGGCGGAAACCAGCGCCACCTTTAGGGCGTGGTACAACGCAGCTCCCTACAACAGAGCCCATGAATCAGTGAACAATCATACATCTGGCCATTTTTTTCTTCAAAACAAAGTATGATCCCACTCCTGGTACCAATTTATGTCTTGGTTATAATTACTATTACTATGATGAAACACCATGACCAAAGCAACTTGTAGAGGGAAGGGTTTATTTGGCTTATACTTCCACACCACAGTTTATCATTGAAGGAAGTCAGGACAGTCAAGTAGGGAAGGAGCCTGGAGGCAGGAGCTGATGGAGAAGCCATAGAGGAGTTTGTTTCCAGGTTTGCCACTCCTGGCTTGTTCAGTTTGCTTTTATTGTATACCCAGTAACACCTACCCAGAGGTGACATCACCCACATGGGCTATATGCACCTACATTAACCACTAGTTAAGAAAATGCCCCACAAGTAAGGTGTAGTGGCCCACATCTTTAATCCCAGCAGAGGATTAAATTCCAGGGAGTCAGAGGCAGGTGAATACCGCTGTAAATTCAAGATCAGCATACATAGCCAGTTTCAGGACAGCCAGGTCTACATAGAGAGAGACACTGTCACAGAAAGAGATAACTTCCTACAGGAATGCCTACAGCCTAATCTCTCAGAGGCATTTTTTTTCTTTTTTTTTTTTTTCAGAGGCATTTTTTTTCAACTGAAGTTTCCTCTACCTGTGTCAGTCTGCACAGGAAGTTTTAGTACACAGTCCCTTTTCTTGTCCTGTGGAAAATCAAAGTCCAGGAGAGAAGGAACAGGGCTTGGATCCCAATACCCAACTAGGTGCTACCTGCCAAGGGTTGTATCCCCTGTCAGGAGTGCCACAGGATGGAGACCAAGCCTTCATTCAACATGTGGACTTAGGGGAACACTCAGAAGTCTATCCTAGAGCAGTAACATGTCAGATGTGCCCTGAGAGGGCGAACAGGGCCATCAAGAGTCAACAGGAAACCTTGCAACCTTTCTGGTGATCATCTGGCTGCCTGGACCTGGGGCAGTGATGAAGACGATGAGCTGTCAGGATTCAGACCTTCTAAGTAACTTTCAAGATCACCAGGATTGTGGATAACCATCACCCTGGGAAGAGTGGGATGAGGAGGATGCCCACATACAGGTCTGATCTATGGATGGGAAGGGCTCCATCCAAGAAGGCAGAGGAGAAGGGCTGGGGCAAGGGCAGGCTTTATAGCAGTGGTTATCACCCTTTCTAATTCAGTTTCTCATGCTGTGGTGACTCCCCACAACCATAAAATTATTTTGTTGCTACTTCATAACTGTAGTTTTGCTATTGTTATAAATTGTAATGTAAATATCTGATATGCAGGCTATCTGACATGTGACACTTGTAAAAGGGTCATTTGACCCCCTGCAGGGGGTTTGAGACCCACTGCTTTAGAGTCTTATAAGCTGAGTTTCTGCATGGAAAAGGGAAGTGGTGGTGTTCACAGCTCTGAACACCTGCACTTTTGGTAGTGGAGGCGCAGAGGCAGAAACCCTGCCCATCCTACATGGAAGGACAGAACCAGCAGGGCAGAAACGGAGACACAACTCCAGAGATCTCAGAAAAGCCATACCCTGTGATAGCAATCCTAATCTTGGGGTGATGGAGACAGAGGGGTTCCTGGAGCTCTTTGGCCAATGAGTCTAGCCTGGGGAGAGTTCCAGGCGGATGGGAGACACCATCTTAAAAAAAAAAATCACCTGAAGACACTTTATGTTGTTCTCTGGCGTCTATGTACATGTGCACTCAGAAGTATGCACAACACACAGATGCAGAATGGTAACCTGTTTCTTAGAAAAATGAAAGTGTTTAGGAGGTGAGAGATTTCATCGGATTGATACCTATGGTGAGGATTTCATCGGATTGATCTAAAAGGCAAGTGAATCTCTGTCTTATAAGAAGAAAATCGAGGTATAGACAGGGGAGTTGCTTAAAGACTCATAGCTGACTCCAGTGTGAGGTTCCAGCTGCAGCCTGGCCAGGCACTCCAGTCCCTTAGTGGCAAGACAGGAGGTAGGAACGTGGAGGAGGTTGAATTCGATCCTGAAGCTCCTCAGGAGGGGGTAGGAGATTTCAGAGAGGGTCTTAGCAAAACTGGATTTCAGGTTTGTCCTAAGCATTTAATGCAAAACTCCCCAGCTGGGAAAAAAAGCTGCTCCTTCCTGACTAAATTTGGCAGCCCACTGGGTAATCAGCCCTGAGTGTCACAGAAGCCTGAGGGAAGCCTGGAATAAGTGGCCACAGAGGAGTGTTCTTTAGAACTGTCAGAATCAATGTTGTGCGTTGAAATGGGATTTCGTGCTCCCAGAGTAGAGATGGATCACCCATTCCCCACAGAGCTCAGAATCAGGGTGTGGTAAGGAGATCCTTCACCTCCACATCGCTGAGTATGAGACTTTAAAATTCTTTTTTTTTTATAATTAATTAATTTATTTTTATTTATTTGCCTTGGTATTTGCCTGGAACTGGGAACTGGAACTACAGACAGTTGTTAGCTGCTATGTGGGTTCTGGGAACCGAACCCCGGTCAGTCCTCAGGAAGAGCAGTCAATGCTCTTAACCGCTGAGCCATCTCTCCGGCCCCAAGTATGAAACTCTAAAAGCCAGCAGCAGGCACTGGACCCAGGACACAAGACCACAGGCTACAGCCCCACTCCATTTTAGGTTACTGGTCTCAGAGTTGGCTTGTCACAGCCTTCATAGGCTGCCCGGGTGTTCATGCTCAATCCCCACCCCTTCCTGGCCATGCAGGGAGCATTCACCTAGCACTCTGAATTCACAAGATTCTGGAAGACACTTTGCAGGGTGCTCACAGCCTTGCTGCCCAGCAAAAGATCCAGATGTGCTCTTAATGACCCCAATTCACAAGCGAAGGAGGCTTTTCAGTTTTCAATTTTCTCTCCCTCTACTGAATCAATACACTGTCAGCGCTCCCTGCTTATTTGCTAAAGTCCGTGGTAGGCAACAGATTGGAGCTGGAATTTACTGATGCACTTTGTATTCATGGAAACCTAGGCTCACGATTGCCTTCTATTTATATAGCAAGTGAGATTGGCTTTCCAGTTCTTACTTGATTCTAAAATAAATCTATTGATGTTTTAAAAAAAAAAAAAAAAGCCACAGAAAACAACATAGCAACCAAGCCTCAGCTCAGGTGATGTTGTGAATGAAGGCATGGTAACCACAGAGACAGGAAAAACAGTTGTCTAGAATTTGAGAGAAATTTCTAGAAGAGGAAGGGCATTGCCTCCTAACCTGTGTCATGGACTGGAATTCACCCTGTTGGAGTCCCTGTCCTGCTTTTTTCCAAAATACCTCGAAGATCAGAGAACTTTCCTTTTGGCCCAGCATCAACTGGCAGAGACCTGCTGGGTCAGGGAGCAATTAACAACGTGGTATTGTTTTCAGGGGACTGCTTCCTCCCTGCCCCCCCCCAAACCCTGGGAAAAAATACGTAAACAAATCTCCAGGGCTCAGTCAACACTGGTGTGTGGACATTCAAAGCTCAAGTTTCGTGATGTCTCAAGGGACAGCGGTAGAGTAGACGGATCTAGAGAAAGAGAGGGCAAGTGTCTGAGGAGGGTGGGCAGCTAGGACCAGCGATCTAATGTTGGGGACCAGACTCCTGGCTCCAGGGCCCACTCTGGACCTTAGGTGGCCAGACTTTTCCTAAGTAATTCCAAACATAAATAGTGTTAAGTCACAAATGCATACCTAACAAGTGTGCCAAAACCTTCATGCCTTGATTAGTTCACTGATTGCAAAAGACTAGACTGTGTAAGGCGACTTTTGTTCTCACTGCTTTTGTTGGTGTTTTTTTCAGACTCTAGCGATCTTCCTGGTACTCTAAAGATTCTTAAATTTTTAAAATTTTATGTGTATATGTGTGTGTTTTTACGTATGTATATGTTTTATGTACACTGTGTGTATGGGTGTGTGTGTATGTGTGTATGTATGTGTGTATGTGTGTGTGTGTTTATATGTATATATGTACATTGTGTGTGTATATATGTGTGTATATGTGTGTGTGTATATATGTATGTATATGTGTGTGTATATATATGTATGTATATGTGTGTGTATATATGTGTGTGTATATGTGTATATATGTACATTGTATGTGTATATATGTGTATGTGTATCTATGTGTGTGAATGTGTGTGTATATGCGTGTATATGTGTGTGTATATGTGTGTGTGCATATATGTGTATGTATATCTGTGTGTGTATATATGTGTGTATGTGTTTATATGTGTATATATGTACATTGTGTGCATGTGTGTGCATGTATGTGTGTGTATGTGTATATGTGTGTGTGTGTGTCTGAGTGTGGAGGTTACAGGACATGTTCAGGAGTCTGTTTCTCCTTCCATCATGTGGGTCCTGGTACTGAATGCAGGTCCTCTAGTGTGACAGCAAGTGTCACCTAAACCACCTTGCTGGCCCTGAACACATTTTCTTAGAATGACCATTAGTAGCTAAGGGAGGGTGAGGTGAGGGCAGGAGAGGGGATAGGATTGGGCCAGCCCTAGGCTGCCATTGTGCCTGCCCAGGATTGAAGTGTGCAAATGTGTTGGGAGCTGTGCAGCCTAGTCCTAGATCAGCATGTAACCACCTGTCCAGCGGGTTTCCTTGGGGCAGGACACCTGTGGGAATGGACTCTTGCTTGGCAAAGACCAGCAGACCACGGGACAGTCTAAGGATTTGCAAAGTTTATGCAGCTTGCAGGCTCTTTGCTCTCATTTTATTGGTGATTCTACAGGTGGATTTTAGTTTTACTTGCCAGTCCCACAGGCAGCAGCTATAATTTTCCCTGGAAATTTTACTCTTTCTCCAATGTTTCCCCCTAAGATCCAATAGGAGACTAACGCTTCTCAACTCTCTGATCTGGAATTACTAACTCTGAGGCCTAAGCCTGGGAGCTTTTCTGACTCAATAGAGACAGAGAGGCTCACATGTGACAACAACACTTGGAACATTAACTATGTCTCACAGTTCAGGAAAGGAGAGCAGGGCATGCGCACACAGACTAGGGAGAAAGCCTCAGGATACACATAGTGCCAGCTGCTGAGAGTAAGGTCCCTGGACACCAAGTGTAGAATCATTGGTGGGACCAAGCATGCTCTGAGAGGGAAAATGTGGGGTGGATGGATCCATCTCTACCACACATAGAAGCTTATGTTGGTGGAAGAAGTATGGTATAGTGAGATGGGAAAAGGGTGCTTTGTCAAGGTCTGCCTTTTACAGAGAGATAGGGACGCGGGACTCTCTTGTAAGAAAGGAAAACTATATAAAAATATATCTTACAGACACAAAAGAATTGTCTGGGTTTAAATACTATTGTCCTTAAAACATTGTGTCCATGTCTATTACTTTTAACTTTGTAACCGCAAATGGCTGCCATCTGATGTAAGTGCTGAGAGCAGGATGTGTCTGCAAAAATGCTGAACTCTGTGTCTAGAATAAGGTTATATAGGGAGTGGGAAGGTGTATTTGGGGAAGCATAAAGGGGAAGAATGGGGGCTCACAACTGTCTGTAATTCCAGTTCCAGGGGATTTGGCACCCTCACAGATATATGTAAAGGCAAAACACACTGTACTTAAAATAAAAATAAATACAATTCAAGACAGGGTTTCTTTGTGAGACCTGGCTGTCCTGGAGTGCATACTGTAAACCAGGCTGTCTTCAAATCCAACCTCTCCAGTGCTAAGATTAAAAACATGTATCACCACTTCTGCCATAAATACAATCTTCAAAAAGGGAGGGGTGGCTGAAGAGGTGGCCTAGCAGTTAAGAGCATTGGCTCCTCTTCTAGAGGACCCAGGTTCAATCCCCAGCACACACATGGCAGCTCATAGCTATCTATAACTGCAGTTCCAGGAGATATGGCACACTCACACAGACATACTTGCAGGCAAACACCAACATACATAAAAATGAAAATCTTGGAAAAAAAAAAGCCAGGTGTAGTGATACATGCCTTTAATCCTAGCCTTGGGGAGGCAGAGAGACAGGTAGATCTCTGTGAGCCTGGGGGCAGTCTGGTCTACAGAGTGAGTTCCAGGCCAGTAGTCAGAGCTACATAGTGAGACTCTATCTCAAAAAAAGAGGAAGAAAAGGAATGAATGAATGAATGAATGAATGAGGTGGTGAGGGGACTGGAGACATATCTCAGTGGTTAGAGCACTTGCGGCCTTGTAGAGGACCTGGGCTCCATTCCCAGTACCCACAAGACAACTTACAACTGTCTGTCACAGCTGTTCTAAGGGATCTGTCGCCCTCTTCTGACCTCAGCAGGCATTGCATGCACATGGTGGGCTTACATACATTCACTGTCTTCACAGGTAGTAGGACACATTCTAGACCAGCAGCAGTCAGGGCAAGGCCCCATTCCTACTCAACCTTGTCCTTTGAGAAATCAGGAAATACATGTTTTTATTACCTGTGACTCCTGCAAAGGACAGGGTGAGTGTGTGATTTAATTATCAACCTGACTTAGCACATAGCAGGTGACCAAAAAAATTGTCATTAATTCCGAAGGAATCTTTGTTGACTGTAAAATTAGAGGCAAGGCTGCAGCTAGCTAGGCCTTAGGGGCCAGCGTGGGCACGGTAGGTGTGTAGAAAAATGGTGACAGAAACAAGAGCCTCACACATGCTTAATCCTTAAGGTCTGTCATCCACCCAGTTGATCTCTTTTCTTGTTAACACTGGATGAACTAACTGTTGCTCATCTCTTCCCCTACTTCACAAGGAAAGGGCCAGCAGGTGCAGGAGAATGCTAGTCTGCCTCCAGTCACAAAGTGGGCCCTATCTGTATCTCATGTGGGAAATCCTCTCAAGCCATGAGAACAAAACTCTAAACAAAAGAAAATATACTATCCTCCTGGTTAACCAGCCCAGGCTCTGCACTGAATGCCCTGATGGCTTTCCTGTCCATGGCAGCCTCAGCCTGCATCTCCCAACCCAGATAGTCGCTATTTTCTTTCCAGCTAAAAGCTTCAGTTCATTCTTTGTCCTTCTCTTCCTTTTTCTCCTCCTCCTCCTCACCTTCTCCTTCATTGAGTTAGGTTGCCAAGATTTCCTGGGACTCATTATGTAGCTGAGAATGCCTAGACTGGCCTTGAACTCATGACAGTCCAGTCTCCTCCTGAATGCTGAGGTTGCAGTGAACACTGTCACACGTGGACTCAGCTTTTACTTTCCTAGTAACTCAGACAACTCCTAGTCGGGTACCAGTGATATGAGAAGGTAGAAGAGCTGTGCTGGTGCTGTTTTAGCAGAGGCTAGCCCCTATCTAAGTGAAGGAATAGGTGCCTGGTGTGCCAGCTGCCTGCATGTATAACTGTGTCAGATCTTGGAATTACAGACAGTTGTGAGCTGCCATGTGGATGCTGGGAATCGAACTCAGGTCCTCTGGAAGAACAATCAGTGTTCTTAACCGCTGAGCCATCTCTCCAGCCCACCTGCAGCTTTCTGTATCCAATCAAAAGTAGAAGCACCAAGACTGGTGTTTGGAGCTACTGCTTTCCAGAAACCACACTCATGCTCTATTTTGACATGTTTTAACCAGCCGGGCTCTGAGACCTGGAGAGTCCTCCTGCATTTCTGCCCTTGGGATACAGTAGCCACACTGTGAAGCTGGGACCACACTATCATTTCTACCGACCTTCTAGGGCAGGTTAACACCTGCCTGCTCTCTCCTGGCAGAGGTCATGCGTTGCCAGGACAAGGACAACAACCAGAATGTCCTTAAATGGCTTTGAACATGCTCCAGGCCTGGGCACCAGCTCCTGCATCCCTGTCTACAGGGTCTCCCTCAGGAGGAGCACAGGGGCAAATGGAATGTGACTTCTCCCCCAAGCCCCAAAGAGAAAGACATTGGATTGTTTTAGGAAGAAATGAAAGCGTATTTTAAAACTGGGATGCAAAATAACTGGTTTCTTTATGGCATTTTCACAGATGCTTAGATTTTGGCCGTTCTTCTTATCTCTCCTTACATTCACCCCAAGTAGCCCTTACACTCCCATATCATATATGTCTTATTACCCTCCTACCTCTCTCTCTGAAGGCCAGTCCCCCCTTATAGACTCCTTTCTGACTGTAGACACATAAATGCATGTGTGTGCATACACACAGATACACACTTGCACACACATATCATCAGCTAGCAGCCAGATGTGGTGGCACACGCCTTTAATTCTAGAAATCAGGAGGCAAAGGCAAGCAGATCTATCTGTTACTCTGAGCCAGTCCCATCTACAGAGTGAGTTCTGAGACAGCCAGGGCTACATAGAGAAACTTTACCTCAAATAAAGAAATGGAAAAAAAAATTGACAACAAAATTAGCAGCTGGGTCCTGCTGAAGAGAACTGCAGCATTTGTCTTTCTAACCCTGGGTCACCTCACTGAATTTCAAATCCTATTTATTTTCCAGAAAATGCTATAACTGTAGTAAGAGGTTCCTGGCCCTGTCTGGCCAGAGGTCCAGACCCTCCCACAGCTGCTCCTCCCCCCACCCCCCCAAAAAAGGACTCAGAGGCTTAGATTAAGTTCATGCTGTTTGGCTTATGTCTTGGACACATTGCTAGTTAGCTCTTTCATCTTAATTCAACCCATTTTCCATTAATCTGTCCTTTCACGTGACCCGTGGCTCACCTGTGCTACCTTACACTAGTTGGCAGCTGAATCCAGTCTCTCTTGACTACACCCGATTTCCCCACCTACTTCTACAGGCAGCTGCTATGGCCCAAACATTTCCTTTATTTAAAGAATGATATTCACAGCATATAGAAAGACATTCTCACATCACATTAACTTAATTTTTTTCTGGACAACTGAAAAAGATTGCATTGTACACAGGAACTACATTTTTATTATCTGTTCTTCAACTGATGGGCATCAGGGCTGATTCCATTTCCTACTTATAGAGCAGCAAAGATCACAGATGTGAGGGGCTCTGTGGTGGGCTAGAGAGTCATCTGGGTGTATTCTTAGCCTCTGAGCCATCTCTCCAGCCCCCTCTGAGTGTATTCTCAAGAATGAGACAGCTGGGTCAGATGATAGTTACAGATTTAGGTTTTTTAAAGAAAATTCTCTGATTTCCCCAGTGTCCACATTAGTTTATACTTTTACCAGCAATAAAGTGAGCCTGGCCTTTCCCCATGTCCTTATCAGCATTTCTTATCATTTGTTTTCCTCATGTTTAGCTACTCAAATCAGGTTTAATTTGCATCTTCCTCATAGCTAAGAACATTATATACTTTTTAAAAAATCTCCTGGTCATTTGTATTTTTTTTTTTCTGAGTCCCTTCAGTTCATTGACTGGCCAGTTTTCTCTTTTTGGTGTTTGATTTTTGCATCTTTTAGGAAGTGTTTTTTTCTGGGTAGGCCCCTTTTTGATCATAAGAAGCATGGTGTGGAAGAATTTGAAGATGTGACTAAAATGCTAAAGAGGTTCAATTCAGCCAGCCTTCTCAGGTTGGAGAAGCAGCAAAAGGAAGGGTGAAGACGGAGGCAAGGTGGAGCTGCCTCAGTTTCCCCCTGTGCTCCCATTCCCCTAGTCCCAGTATTAGACTCCTCTTCCTCAACTCTTGTTCCTCAGGTTCCCTGGTTCAGCTCAGCTCCAGCATACAGGAAAATTTGACCTTCCACCCCTTGTGGACAGGTTTTTAGTTCAGGCTCTGATTGTGAACTTGGTTGGTAGAACTCTGCTTTGTATCCAGGGATAAGCCCAGGGAGTGGCTGGTACAGTTGACTGTGTGGTGGTATGACAATGAGTGCTCATCTTCTCTATCAGATAATGAAACAGGAGCGACCTCAAGAGTCTGGATGATCACATCTAGTCTGGGTTGTCTTATCCTGGGTTTAGGCCAGTGCCTTCATCTCTGGGAACTGCCAGGTTGGCATTGCATGACCCCGACCCAACCCACAGTTGACTGCACAAGAGTGGACGCATGACCCAATTGGGCCAATTCCGTTGTCTCTCCTGGGCCCTGGCACTGTGATGCTTTGATCAGGTCACAGGGAGAACCCTGGGGAGGCCTGTTCATGCTGCAAAAGTCAGAAGGGGTGGAGGGAAGGAAAGGGTGCACTGCTGAATGATCAAATTCTGGCTTACTGTCTTCCATGGGGCTCTTGATGTCCTAAACAAATCACCAGGAGACCTTTTTAGTTGTCCCTCATTAAACCCTCATTAGTATTGATAGGTGCTAAAGTGCTGGGGGACCAGCTGCCAATCGAAAGTTTAGCCTGTGCCCTGGATTCTTCCAAGGAGTACAGAAGTACAGAGTGACCCACTTGCTCAAAGCTGCATATCTATTGGCATCATGTTTGAATCCAGTTGGTTCTCCAGGTGTGAATCACTGTGTCCTGTCACCACAGCCTTTCAGTGGGAATGATAGCGACTCAGGTCTTCTAGCCCATCCTGGCTCACTTTGAATCAGCTGATTTTGCAGGGGCTACCCAGGCTCTTTACGTACTTTCCCCAGACCATTCCCACTTCCTGGAGATGAGGGGAGAGTTCAAAGTCCCTGGGCTTGGGTGAGTATTACTTGGGACAGTAAACCCTAACCCTGCAGGTTTCCTTCATTTGAATTGCAGAGGCCTCTGGAATCACCCTGGAAGAGAGTGGAAAGAACCCTGGACTAGCTGACAGAGTGTCATTTGAGAATTTGAGCTTTTACCTCTTGTGGAGATCAAAGTTTGGGGGTCATTACTGATTCTACTTGGATAAAGTACAGGTATGTATGTGAATGTGTGTGTGTTTTGTGTCTTTTTTTTTTTTTTTTTGAGAAAGTATCTCATATATCCCAGACTGACCTCAAGCCCCACAGCAGAGGATGATCTTGAACTCCTGATTCTCTTGTCTCTACTTTCTGAGTTGATGAAATGCTAGGACTCATCCAGGACTTTGCACATGATAGGGGAACTAACCTGTCTTTGTCACTGTTCTGTTGCTGCATAGACACATCATAGCCAAGGCAACTCTTATAAAGAAAGCTTTTCCAGCACTCAGGAGGCAGAGGCAGGCAGATCTCTGTGAGTTTGAGGCCAGCCTGATCTACTGAGCAGGTTCTAGGACAGCAAATGCTGTACAGACAGTCCTTGTCTTGAAAAAAATAACAAAAAAAGGATTTCAATTAGAGGTTTGCTTACAGTTTCAGAGAGTTAATCCGTAATCATCAGGAAGCAGGCAGGCATGGCACTGGAGCAGTAGCTGGGAGTTTTATATCCTGATCATTGGCAGGCAGCTAGCAGAGAGAGAGAGGGAGAGAAGAGAAAGAGGAGAGAGAGAGAGAGAGAGAGAGAGAGACAGAGAGACAGAGAGACAGAGAGACAAAGAGACAGAGAGACAGAGACAGAAAGAGACAGAGACAAAGAGAGACAGAGAAGAAAGACAATCAGACAGACAGACAGACAGAGATACTGGGCCTGGTGTGGTCTTTTGAAACCTCAAGGCCCACCCCAAGTCACATACATACTTCAACAAGGCCACACCTACTAATCCTTCCCAAACAGTTCCACTAACCAGGACCAAGGATTCAAATATATGAACCTTTGGGGGCCATTCTCATTTAAACCAAAACAAAGCCTTTATTTGAGTTCCATGAGTATGTCTTTTCCCTTGAAGTTAGGGCACCAAGGTCAGGGGCCTGCTAGGAACTGCTGCTGGCAGACCTTGGTGTGACCCTCAAGCCTCCATTTTATTATCTCTACAATGGTGACCTTGATGAGTACCAGAGGAATGAATAATGGGATACAGTGTCTGGGCAGAACTCCGCATAAGACTGAGAAATTGTGTGTGCATCTCATGACCTAATTCTTTTAAGGTTTTTCTTTATTGTATAAATTAACTTTGGAAAATATTATCAAGGTATTTCAATGTGATACCTGTGTATGATGAATGAGGTCACAGGCATTTTAGTTTAACCTTTCTTTAAAAATAATGATTTGTGGATGTAAGTGTTTTAAATTGTGTAAATGCAGCACATGTATGCAGAGGTCAGAAGGAGGTCAAATCCCTTGGAACTAGAGTTAGTTACTTATGGTTGTGAGGCACTCTGTGGATGCTGGGAACTGAACCCAGACCAATTACAACAAATGCTCTTAACTGCTGAGCCACCTCCCCAGCCCCAACCCAGTCTATTTTTTTATATTTAAGCTTTCTTGCCTGAACAGGAATGATTTACATATTTTTTAGTTGGGGTTTTTATTGCTGTGATGGATAAGACACTGTGATCAAAAGCAATGTGGAGAGGAAGGGGTTTATTTCAGATCACTTCTCCATCACAGTCGGTCATGAAGGGAAATCAGGGCAGGAACTCCAGGCAGAAACCCAGAAGCAGGAACTGAAGCAGAGGCCATGGGAAGATGCTGCCTTTAGCCTGTTTGTCATGGCTTCTCGCTCTGCTTTCTCATAGCATCCAGGACCACCTGCCTGGGGTGGTACCACTCATAATGAGCAGGGTCCTCCCACCTCAAACATCAGTCAAGAAAGTGTGCTACAGGCTTGCAGGCGGGCCAGTCTTATAGAGGTATTTTTCTTAATTAATATTCTAGCTTCCCAGATATGTCTCTACCTTGTGAACAGTTAAAAAAAAAAAAAACAAAAACAGCCAGTACATAAGTTTAAAAAAATGTTGAGGCTGGGAAGTGTTGGCACATGTCTTTAATACCAGCACATGGGAGACAGAGGCAGGAGAATCTCTGAGCATGAGCCCATCTTGGTCTACAGAGAGTTCCAAGACAGGTGGTGCTGCACAGAGAAACCCTGTCTCAAAAACAAAACAAACAAAATGTTGGGTTTACACATATAAAATTTGGCTATTATTATTTTGGATATTTTGAGGCAGGGTCTCATATTGAGAAACCTGCCTGACTTAATTTTGACGACAGGAGCCATTATTCTCTATTTTTAAAAATAGGTGTCTTCTCATTTATTGTGAGAGTTGAGTTGCTCTCTGTTTCCTGGAACCCAGCCTCCCGAACCCATGACCTTGATTTGTTTCTGAGAATACCTTTACCATCCCTGACCCACTCTAATCACATGGTGGGTGACCATGTGATTTTTTTTTTAGGGTTTTGCATTTTCTTATTGCCCCATTGTCTCCCGTTTGTAAAACTACTTGTGACTTTACTCCTTTATGGGGGCTGCCCTCTTTAACCTCTTAGGAGGCAGTTGCCTGGCCAGTTTTTGGATGCACCCCAATAAAAAAAAATTGAGCTTGCTTCAAATTTGGCTCAAATTGTAGTAGTGGCCTATTCCTGCCATTGAGATCAACAATGTATTTCAGGGTAGCTTTGAACTCATTATGTAGCAGAGGATAGCCCTAAATTCCTGATCCTCCTCTCTCTATCCCAAGTGCTGGGATTACAGCTGTGCACACCACAGCTGGTTTGTGCAGTGCTGCAGACCGGACCCAGGGCTTGTGCGTGCTGGGTAAGCAGTTGACCCTCTGAGTTCCATCACAGTCTCCTGTGTGGGTTTACTTTATTCGGTTTTGATAGAGGATCTCATACTGTGGCCAAGGGCAGCCTGGATGTCATTATGTAGGACAGTCTGACTCTGGAACTCATGGCAATCCTCCTGCATCAACCTCCTGAATGCTAGGATTACGGGCCTTAGCCACCATACACTGCTTAAATGTTGTTATTATTTACCTTAAAACAGTTTGCTTTGTCAAACCTAGAACCCCAGAGAAGAAAGAGTAGAGAACTGTCTAAATGCTGCTCCTGCTTCCTTCCTTCCTTCCTTCCTTCCTCCCTCCCTCCCTTCCTTCCTTCCTTTCTTTCTTATATCTGTATGTATGTGTAATATTCACGTATGTATGTATGCACCTTTTTGTGACTGGGCACAGCTGTGTACAGGTTTGTGAGCATGTGTTATGGTACATGCATGGGGAGGCCAGAGGGTGACATTGGGTATCTTCCTCCATCATGCTCTACACTGTTTTCTGAGGCTCAGGTCAGGCCCCTTTGCTTTATCCTCTGAGCCATCTCCTCAGCCTCATTCCTCTTTCTAATTCATTGAAGGTGACGTCCATGTGGGACCTCACCTGGTTGAAAACAGGGAGAAATAGAAAAAGAGAAACTGGGTCCTGCTAACATCAAACCATTCCACTAGTGAGAAGACAAGTTCTTTAGTTTTTAAACCTATTTGAGAAGTTAGGCTTTCTGTCACATGACACAAATTCACTCGTGACACCTTGCTGCTAAAGAAACTGGGAGCAGAAACAGGGTGTTGCACCCCAGGTTCTGCCCTGTGGACTGTGCAGAGCTGAGGAAATGGGTAAGAACACCCATTGGTGTTCAGCATCACCTCAATGACTGACCACTGGGAAGTCAGCATCCCACACAGCTGGCAGGTAATGCATAGGCTGCCCTCTAGCCCAGTGACTGTGGGATTCAAACTTGGGCCTGCAAAGCTGCCCCTGAGGCTTGTGGGGGAACTTCAGGGTTTTGGAGTGGTTAGCCACTTTTTTCGCTCATTGGTAACTACCTGATAAAAATAGACATGCTGTCTTTGAATTGAGCCAGTGTAGACAGCGAGGGAAATGGGGCTTGCTAAGAGGAATGGCCACCCGAGTGGTCCAGCCTCAAAGCTGAACTCTCTATTTCATACCATACTTACAAGCAAAAGCTGGGAGGCTGAAGACTTAACAGATCCAACTACAAATCCAGGCTCCTCCCAGCCGCACCCAGTTAAGCCTCGGATTGACAAGAAGACCCAACTCCTTCTCATCTTGCTCCCATTGAGATGTGAACATGGGCTGGAGGCCACTTAGTGGTGACCTGCCTTGGCTTTACCTGCCATGCTAGAGGCCATCTGTGGTTACAAGGGTTGGATTTACAGAGCCTAAGGTCATTTTCTTTTTAAATAACCTTTTAAAGATTTGTTTATTCTCCCTCCCTCCCCCTCCCTCCCTGCTGTGTGTGTGTGTGTGTGTGTGTGTGTGTGTGTGTGTGTGTGTGTATGCACACTTGAGTGTAGGTGCCCACAGAGGCCAGAAGAGGGTATCAGATCCTCCGGAGCTGAAGTTGAAGGCAGCTGTGAACCACCTGATATGGATCCTCAGGTCTGTAAGAGTGGTACATAGACTCAACCACTGAGCCATCTTTCCAGGCCCTCAACATCTTTTATCAGATCTACTCTCAGATTTTGTTTTGCGTACAGAGATCTGGCAGGATTGATGAGCCGGATCACTAGTTTCTGTAGCCAAGTGGAAGCAAAATAGGCCAGAAACTGGACACCTATGGAACAGTTAAAACTCTTGCTGTTAGTGCCGGGAAGGTAGGTAGGCAGGAAAAAGTACAAAGAACCAGATGCAGAGGTGTACGTCTGTAATTCCAGCATCCTTGTGGCAATGTGGGAAGCAAAAATGGGGGGATTACCCAGAAGCTTGTGGGCTGGCAAGCCTAGAGTACAGTATGCTTTAGACGGTGAAAGTGAGTCTACTCAATAAGGTTTAAAGAGAGAACAGGGTCTTTAAAAGCTGTTCTGATCTTCACAGGTGTGGCACAGTATTTGTGCACAATACACACACACACACACACACACACACAAGCTTAAAAATATGTATTGCTGCAGCTAGGGCCTGGTTCTGTGCACATGTTTAAATGTGAAGCCTTGCCCAATATTGGCCTCAGCACAGCAATTTGTATGTTAAGCTATCCCCAATCTTGCCAATATAAAATTGCCACACCTAACAGGAAGTGGGATGCTGAAACCCTGTCACATACAACAGAGCCTCTGCATGGTCCGTCTCACATGGATCTGTGGAAGGAGGAAGATGGATCAACAGACAGCCAGTAGGATGGATGATATCCAGGGAGACAACAGGAAGCAAAGAGAATTGCTGGGGACAGAGATCTTTCCTCTGCTGTCCTGCACACAACCAACTCTCCCGGCAGTGATAGGCGACTGCCTTCCTGACTCCACTGTGCCTGCCAGAATCTGCCTCGGCTTCTGGAATCTGGCTCCTAGAAGGCTGCCTTGACCTTTGCTCTTGGCCTGCAGCCTCTTCTGGGGCTGAGAGTAGGAAGTAGCATGCTCCTTTCCCAGCTTGGAGCCTAGCTCACAAGTCCCTTGAGAAATAAGGACAAAATGGGCACAGTGTTTGGTGGACAATAAGGTTTTTCTTACAGGGCCTTTGTCAGAAGAACTTCTTGAAAGGCAGTTGGCCCTGTAGGCCAGGAACTTGACGTGGGACTGACGTGCTGGGGAGTACTGGAGCTGGGGACGGAGTTGATATGTAAAGGGGCCCAGGATAGAGGACCAGAGACACAGGAGGTGAACAAGAACAGCAGGAGCTGAGATTAGGAAATGAGAGGGAGGGGAAGGGGGAGGGGGTGGGGGGATCAGAAGGCTAAATTTAGGAGGGGAGTTAAGGCTTGGAGTTGGTCCCAGGAGTTTGTTATACAGTGTACAAGAGGCTGGACAGTAGAGTCAGGACCCTTGGGTTTGGATTTTCTTTCTTCCTATCTGCGTGGCCACGGACGGCCTTCTCTTTTCTTGCTTAGATAGTCACATTTAATGCTACAGCACACCCAAATCTGGCTTTGTCTATACCCTTATCATCTCTATTACTGCATACTCTACTCATGTATATTGCACATTGTCTTCCTAAGAATGTCCGTCACCTTTGCCCATGCTTCCTAGAGTGACATGGACCGTGTAAGAGGCATCCAATACACCTTTGAGGAATGCATTAAGTTGCTAGCCTGTCCTAGCTGAACTGAGTGCTTCCTCCTTTGAAAAGAGGGCCGAGCTAGGGAGGTAGCTGGGCAGAGTGCTCAGCAAATGCACACAAGGCCCTGGGTTCCATCCTCAGCACTTCATAAACTGAGCATGATGGTCCTTGTCTGCAATTCCAGCACTCAGTGGGTAGAGGCAGAAGATCCAGAGTTTAAGATCATGCTCAGTGGAGCTGGGGATGTAGCTCAGTTCATAGAGTACTTACCTAGCATACATGAAGCCCTGGGTTTAATCCCCAGCACTACATACACCAGATGTGGTGGCACACATCTGTAATTCCAGCATGCAGAAAGTGGAGGCTCTGCATGTCTAGTTTGAGGCCATCCTGGGCAACATGAGACCTCTGTAGACCTCCTGCTTCTGCCTCCCAAGTGCTGGGATGAAAGAGGTAACACCACTGAAGCCTGGCAAGACCTCCCTCTTAAAATGGAGAGGAGGGATGGCAATAGAGAGGCTGTCTCCATGGTTACAAAATGAGTCTTACTGTGAAGAGAGCTTTAGTCTGGTTGTATCCCTCAAATGACAGCTTACAGTGGGCTTTGCTTTCCCATCTGTGACTTCCTCACACTGTAGGGCTTTCTGAGGAGCCAGTGGAGACAGACCCATAAAGCAGTTCCCTCACCCTAAATCTTCAGGTTCATGTTCATAATGAGTCAAAAGCTGGGCCACAGGGGACCCAGGGAGTCAAAAAACTGGAGCATTGGTTAGACCTAGTCCGTAAACAAATCAACGACACCTTTAAACATCTACCAGATTTCACAGTCTTTCCTACCGCTGGAGGCCACACTGCCTTTTATAGCCCTTCTCCCAGGGAAAGTGTGTGAGGGAGGAAGGTGGCAGGGGATAAACGGCCACTCCAATTGTTAGGATTCTGCTCCAACTTCTGAAGCCACGCCCCCCTGAGTTCCCACAGCCCTCTCTTGCTTGAGTCCTCCCAGAGCACTCCCCATCTTTACCTCCCCCTCCTCTCTCCCTCCCTCTCTCTGTTATTAATACTCATTTATAATAATACAGTCTTTCTATGTAGAAACAGCCTAAATGTCTCCTGCCCACCGCCGCCTCACATCCGCATGTATGGGGCATGAGGTCTCTCCATTCATAGAACCTGCCACCAGCTAAAAAAGGGTAACGTGATAATGTATTATTCCAGATCCCAACACCGGTCCCTTGGAGAATGCTTGGGGGGTCAACCATGAAGACACAAGGGTCTCAGGCTGGCCATGAGCTAAACCAGAAGAGTCCATTTTCCCAGCCTTTGGGGACGAGATGTCACGGTATGGTGGTGGGGGTCCATGGTAATGAGACAGAACACCTCACTTTCCACTCCAGCTTCTCAGCTCTGCCCATGTTGGGAAGGAGGAAGACCTGTGCCTGAGCTGTCCCTTGGCACACAGACACCGATACTTACCTCAAGCCTTTTGTAACCTTAAGCTCTTCCTTGGCAGTAGTGAGTAATTGCCAAGCGCTGTCTGGGCTGAGGGCTGTTCTTTAACTCCCAAACTTCTTACAGACAAGGATGTGAAATGTCCAAAGCATCATTTATTTATCCCCCATGACTTTTGCCATCATGACCTCACTGCAAAATACATAAATAAGGAGTATTTACCCAATACTTGGACTCGCTTTTTAAAAACAAAAACTTATTTCTAAAGGGAAATTTTATAGCACTATTGTAAATAAGCAGCATTAATTATTAAGATACGAGAAGAAATGAAAACAAACCCAGACATTCTTGGGTTTTGGCATCAGGCTCCAGTTCTAGCCCTGAATTTACCCATGAGTCACATGTTCTCTCTGGGCCTTGGTTTCCTTCCTGTACAATGGGTTCATTGGGAAATCACATATAGAAGGTGCCTGGGCCTAAAATAGAACTTCAAGCTAGACTTGGTCAATGCTGGGGCTAAGGGTGCTGAGGAGGATTTTCGGTGCTGGGAAACCTGTCATTCCTGCCTTCACCTCTCTTGCTGCTGGGGATTCGAGGCACAGATTGTTACTGGCAGTCTCAGAAGCCCATAAGAAGATCCTCCCTTAGGAGGAAATGAGCTCCCTTCTGGTTACAGGAGGCATTCAAAGGGAGCTCCAGGGGCCCTCAGCAGGAAACATCAGACTTCAAACTCAGTCTGGCTCCCACCGAAGAGAATTTGGGGAAGGGAGGTGGTGGTCTCAGGGGAACAGGGTGAGGCCTGCAAGCACCCAACAGCTGCCTTTCCTCTCCCATTGATCTAGAACTTGTTTCCTGTGCATTTTCCAAACATGGTCTCTTATAACTCTCCCAACAACGGGAGGTAAGGGAAACCAGTGTACGCCTGCTAAAGAGCACTGGCCAGTCCCCCCACGCCATCAGAGCAGGCTGTGGGCCTGGACAGTCTGGTTCCACTGCCTGGGAAGTAGTCTGGGGCCCCAGGCTGGGACAGAAGGAACGTCCTGAATCCCTGAGTCTGAAGACAGCAGAGAGAGAGAGATCTGTCTAATGGGTCTCCCTCTGTTTCCTCCTGTCTTAGCTAAGGGCAAGAAAGAAGGTGGATAGGGTAGGGGTGTGGGGCTCGGAGGCGTACATGCTTACAGACAAGGATATATAGGTAGAGCGACACACTGAGACTCAAGGAAAGCCAAGTGGGTCTATAGACTCCTAGACAGACGCGCAGGGACAGTCACAGGAATCGAGGCACTGACAGCCATCGCGGGACATACTCCTACAAAGAAATCAAAGACAAAGACGGTAACCAGCTGCACCCCAGAGGCCAGGATCAGCCGCAGGGAGAGAGGGCCAAGGTTGGCCACCCTGCCTGCTGCAGCCCTCGGGCCAGACTGAATGCCGTGCTTCCGGCAGGGGGCGCCCTGGCAACACGGAGGCACTAGCCTGGGGCTCGGGGCGCGGGCCGGGGGCGGGGCGGGCGGGGGCGGGGAGGCCCGCGGGCGCCGGGGCCCGGCCGCCTTCATAAGCCGGCGGGGGAGGTGGCGGCCAGCGTACGCTCCCGCCACTGCACTCCCTAGGGCTGCAGGTCGCGCTCCCGGACGGACCCTTCCCACGAGCCCACGAGTGCCTGCAGGTAAGGAAAGCATGGTGCACCCGCGGCTGGCTCGACTCCCACACGCGCGCTCTGCTGCCCCGCAGTACGTGTCCTAGTCACGGAGGGGACATATGGATGTCAGGCGTCCTGGGGGTCCACGAACACTCGTTTCTTTCCGCCCTCGGTGGGCATCTCTCGGGGCCTGTCTGGATGATGGACGTGGCGCCCGCGGAGCAGCTATCCAGGACCCTGTCCTCTTGCTAAGCACCTGCTCCCGGTGTCCACAGCGGCGCAGTAGCCCACAGCTGCGCCTTTCGGAGTTCCAAGCCACTCTGTCCTCCTTGGTGTCTTAAATAGTCGGGGAGCATCTGGGAAGCACGTGCTGGGATCCTTGGCGGGAGAGATCGGAGACCGCGTGCTAGTGTCTGGGAGCGGGGGGAGCCCAGCAAACGGAAGGATCCTGCTCTGGGTTTTGGCTCTGAGTTTCGTGCACGTGAGAGTGGGGCTGCTGCCTTGCCCGGTCTGGGTAAGAAAGGGTTAAAGTTTAACCGCTCCTTAAAGGCAGCTGGACCCTAGGTAGAGGAAAACCTCATCCTCACTGGGCTTAGTGCTTTGTCCATCATGATCCTTTTCAATAGTAAAGGGCCTGGGGTAGGGAGCCGTGCAAAGGACTCTGGGGTATGCTTGTGAATCCTTGATTAAAAGAGATGCTGGCAATCTAGAGGCTGAGGTTGTGAGTTCATGAAACACATACATGCATGCATGAATACATACATACATACATGTAAAAAGAGGGATGAGTCTCAGGCCTGAAAAAACTTTTGGGTTCCAAAAAGAACTCAAAGACACACACACCTGCTTTCAGACAAGCCCAGATTCTCAGACTGGGTGAGAATTATGAAAATTACAGCTGTTTGTTGATTGCCTACTGATTGCTAAAACCTGTGCTGACACCTGGCCGACATCTCATTTTACAAATGGGGACAGTGAGTTCTAGACAATGCAGACAAGCAACAAGAGACTTCAGACTGTGGCTGAACCTGTCCTTACGCTCTCCCACAGCCCAAGAGATGAAGAGCCCCCTCCAGGCCTTCCTGGACTGGACCTGCCTCCTCACAATCTCCATCCTTTGGTCCTCTCCACCAACTTCTGCCTCTCTAAACCCGCCCACATCTCTCTATCTCCTTGTCCATTCTCTGAACTGTCCCTGAATTCCCTGGGGGAGTACAAAGCTTCTCAAGGCTCACTGATGGAATGAGACAGGACTGGGCTAGTCCCCATTCATGTCTGTGATGGTTCCATCTATACCTTAGAACTACAATGAACCAAAAGACCCAATAGGCCAGAGCAGTGAATGTCTTCAATCCACACAAACTTTGTGGTAAGTGCTGTTCTAGGTGTTGAGAATGGCACAGTAAATGACAGAATCCCTCTCTCAGAGTGGACATTGTCTTTGAAATTTTGAGTGTCAAAATTGCTGTGGTTGAGTCAAAGCAAGGTAATTCTCAAAGAAAGGGTAAAGATATAACTGACGATGTGTGTCACTGTAAGCAGCCAGCACATGGTACTAATGAGGATGGGCCATCTGTGTGATCAGGGCACAGCTCTGGTCTCATAGCTGGAACTCTCCTTGAGGCTGGAGTTCAGAGATCTGTAGAACCTGTGGTGGGGAGGACTGTGTACAGTTTGCAAATGTTTTAGCAGGTTCACATGCGTTCAAAAACAGTGGCTGCTGTCAGGTCCAGCCTCAGCAGAAATTGCATCAGAGTCCGTGTACAGAGTTATGTCATTGCCTCTGAACCTTGGAGTACCATCAGCCCCCTTTGCCCCTGGCTCTGATGGGCTTGCTGTGAGGGAGTGTGCTGTCCTTATTGTTACTCGGATGCTACCTTCTCTGTCCTGGACACAGCCTGGGAAGGGAGCCTGGAGCTTCAGGCTGAGCACAGGCCTGGAATCTTCTGCCATCTATCCTTACCTCACTGTGCAGCCCAGTCCCAGGTCCTGCCCTGTTCTGTCCTGCAAAGACAATTGTTTTCCTTTCCTGCATGTGAAGACCCTCTGGAAAGGACAGTGACTTGCCTGGGATATATAGAAGCTACCTGGGCATCCAGGGCTAGGCTCAAGGCCCTACAATTTCAAGTCCCATTATCTCCCTGTCATACCATCCATGGGCTCCTGGCTTCTGGGGAGGGGGACATGGGAGTGGGGCAGGATGCGGGGGTGGAGCTTGAAGCTTTCAGCATGAAGTCTATCTGACTGGGCTTTCCTAACACAACTCTGGAGCTAGAGGAGGCCATTGTGGGGAGTGTGAGCAAGCTGGGCTGAGAACTGGTGCTCAGAATTCTCCACGTGGCCACAGGAATGCTGACTGTGCTCCTTCGCACAACAGCCCTACCGTCATTGGCACACCAGGGCTGGGCTGTGTGGTATGTTTGTTATTTTGCCCCCCCCCCCACTCCTTTTTCTGGAGCTGGTCTAATCTTCAGAATACAGTGGGAGGTGGCAGATGACAATTCATTATCTGTACTGCAGTGTGACCCTGGACAAGCCTCTTTTTCTCTTGAGCCTTTGTTTCTTCATATGTGATTGTGTGTGTGTGTGTGTGTGTGTGTGTGTGTGTGATTTTGTGTTTGTGTGTGGGGGGGTCATCATAGGTACTTTGCAGAGTTGCTGAGCGTCCGCAAGGTCATAAGCAGTCTACCAACTTTAGGCTTCACCTATATAGATTATTCTAGAGAAATTTCATCACTCAAGGGGACAAAGCGAGATCTATGCTTAGGGTACCATGGCGTAGACAGCTGGGATTGGCTCCAGTCCTCAGCACCTGTGACATGAAGCCAGTTTCTTCCCATATCTGAGTGTCAGCTCATAGTGGCCCCCAGTGCCATGATTTGGCTCCACGGCCAAAGAACACTCCAAAGTGCTGTCTATATTTATCTGGCTTCTCATACCCCCCCCTTCATTTTGTAATTGCTCCCAGAAAAAGCCCATGCTTAAAGTTTTCCATGCTCCAAACCCCAGCCTCGCTGTGGCATGAAATCAATTGTTTGCATTTGATTTAACTTCTCAAATGAAGGGGTAAAATTTGAGATGAGGGCAGGGGCTGGAGGAGGGATGAAGTTAAAGCAGATGTGTTTTTGTTTAACTGTAGGATAGTGGTTAAACTGACCCCCATGTCATTACCATCGTCCTTTTTGAATTCCAGTAACCAAGAGTCAGGTTTCTCTAAAAACTGTGGTGTTCTTTCCTGGCTAGCGTGGACTTGCCTCCCAGTATTATTATTATTATTATTGCTTTATAGTCATCAGAGGCCACAAAGTGCTGGCTGGAGAAGAGACCTCAGAGATGCCTAGAATTGTAGACCAGCCAGACGCTGGCTGTGTACATTGGTGTCTTTGAGGCCTAGAGAGGGATAGAGGTTTGCCCAAAGGCAGAGAGTTGCTTAGACCCAGCCTCCTGGCTCTTTGGGTTCTCCAAAGGTGACACCCCTCTCCCATGCCTTTCTTGGACTTGGTGTGTTGGTGTCACTTTCTCTTTATGTCCTTAACTTGCTTTTATTTATTTATTTGAAACAGGATCTCAAGTAGCCCAGGCTGGCCTTGAAACTTACTCTGTAGCAGATGGCCTTGAATTTTTCTGATTCTCCTGCCTCCATCTTTCATGTTCTGAGATTACAGGTGAGACCCTCCAGGCCTGGTTTAAGTGTTAGAACTTTATAAATGCTAGACACATTCTCAGGCCCAATTTACCTCTGTTTGAAAAGCTGTAATCACTCAAGGGAGGAAGATGGCAGGGTGAGAGGAGCAATCTTGAGCTCAGAAAAGATGTTGACCTGTGTGACCTTGGGCCTCAGTTTCCCCATCTATAAACCAAGATGTCTGAAGAGGAAGGAGCATGGGATTTTCTTAAACTTGGAATGGGTCTAAGTGAGGACCCTCACATATTGTATATGGAGGGCCCAAAGCCTGGAGGTTTGGGGGGCTGGGGGCAGGATA
Organism: Sigmodon hispidus; assembly: GCA_004025045.1. NCBI lineage: Eukaryota > Metazoa > Chordata > Mammalia > Rodentia > Cricetidae > Sigmodon > Sigmodon hispidus. The sequence goes on along the minus strand of PVIH01002398.1, from coordinate 158,181 downwards.
CTTGGCTCCTACAGTGAGTTCAAAGCTTCAATTTAGTTGCTGATGTTGTTAACCCCAGTGGTTTCATTTTACATAAAAACACTGGTTTCTGGCTTCTCTTAGAAGATCAGAAGATGTGGCTCTGTGGGGCCACGCCCCTGCCTGGCCACAATGGCCGGAGCTGAGCAGCAGCTGCTCCATCCATTTAACTGTACAGTTCCTGAGGCGCCCCAGTCCCTTGAATGGCCCACTCACTTCACCAACCTTGCCAGCTGCCTCTGAGTTTGTAGTTTAGGGGCAGGGTTAGAGAGGCCTTAGAATAGAGGCTCAGATTGTATTTGAATAACTATGGGTCACTGGGACCAGCCTGCAGGGGGCTGGGGCGGGGCCTAAAATAGGAACATGGTCCACCCGCTTCTGTGGCCTAGATGCATTTCTGAAAGATACTGGCTAGGTGGGGAGCCTTTTCCTGCTTCCGTGAAATCTAGGATCTGCAGATGTTTGGGCAATGGGACATCATTGCTTGCCTGTTAACGGGACTGCCCAAGACATAGGTACTCTCTTGGGCATGAGCAGCCCAGGGAGGAGAGACTCCTGTGATATCTGTCACCTTACCTCACCTCATGCCCATGTCACACACAGGACCTAATCTTAACCACAGCTCTCTTCTTCAGCCTTTCAGTAATGCCCAAAATTCTTTGATGACAGGTGGATGCCAGAGTGGCCTCGGTTGGGGTCTCATGAGAAGCTGTGGTGCCTAGTGGATAAATAGGGAGTGTAGCCAGGCACGAGAGTCTAGGTCCACACAAATAAGCTGTTTAGGGGACACAAAGTGAATTGGGGGGGACCTTAATTCCTGAGAGTGATGTCAAGTCCCCTTCCCCTGCCCTTGCTTCAAACCACCCCCAGCTCTCAGCACCCACATACACATGCTCCACTCTGCCCTCTTGATGAAGAGATTCTGGTGCTGTAGACCTTGGAAGGGTCTGGAAGGTGGTTTCTGTGCAGTAAGACCAGAGAGACCCTGAGGTGAGCCCCCAGCCCCTCCTGCACCCATTATATTTTTCTGGTCTAGTGAAGCAGAGTTTTACTGTATAGCTCAGGCTGGCCTCCTGACTCAGCCTGCCAAATACTGTAATTTCATCAACCTCACCTGGACTTATGTTTGAGCCTGTCCTCATCCTCGAGGATGTCTGGGTTGAATTTCTTTCCTTCATCTGATGGTCAATAGGTGCGGGGCAGAGCTCTGCCAGCATTTCTGTGGACCTTTAGAAATCTTCAACAACCAGAGCGGATTGCTTTTATTTGGAAAACCCTAAGTGCGACCTTTACAGAATTTTACCCAGTGCGTTTATTTTATTTTACTTTTTGTAGGACAAAGACCCAGATAGGACCCAGAACCTCACCCATACTAGGTCAGCCCCAGCTGCTGAGTTGTGTCCTTGTCAGTTCCTTTGTCAACAACCCAGCAGGCATCCTTAGGTGAGATTCCTTTCCCTGGAATTGAGTCCAACTGGCTGCATAGGCCAAGCTCATCTCCGCCCACCCTCCCCCAGAGTGACTTACCTGGCCTCTGCACAGGACTGACGACTTACATATTTGCTGCTAAATCAGGACTGTCCCTGTCCTCTCTCCACTTCCTTTCCTCTAGGTACACCCATTGCTGCATCGCTGTGACTGTCTCCTCCATGTGTTAGCCTCCAACAGCTGGGGTACAATGCTTGTCTATGATTCACAGATGCCATCACCAATGCTAAGTCAAATGGGCATGTCGACATGGCAAGCCCAGCACACAGAAGTTCAGGGTCACCCTTAGCTATATATTAAGTTTGAGGTCAGCCTGGATTACATGAATCTGTAAAAAAAGGAAAGAAAAGAAAAAAGGGATTAAGGCCTAGTGTAGGCCTATAATCCCAGTTTCTTAGGAGCTGAGGCAGGATAGTAAGTTCAAGGCCTGTCTGGGCAGTAGGTGAGTGCAGGTCTCAAACTGTTGAAACTCAGCACTATGGACAGGGGCTTGCTTAGCATATGTGAATTCCCAGGTTCAGTCCCCAGTAATGCACCCACTCCTTCCTTCCCTTAGTCCATTGTCTCTAACATTCATGATGACATTCATCTGGTTCTATAACAGCTCTGGCTGTTGGAGCACAAATTTCCCTCACTGGGAAGTGGAGAACAGATATCTCTCCTGTTGCAACCTACCCATTCTGCTTGCTTCCTTCCCAGAGCCATGAGTGGCATAAGCCAACTTCCTCAAAGGGTCAGTTCCTTACTTATGTTGAAGCAATAAAGTTTAGTAATTCAATTCCTTGCGACTATGGCTATCAAAGGTTCCTCTTTGCAGCTTATTCAAGCCCTTATCTGTCAGCGCTTATCTTTTGTAGATACACAATTTGACCCATCCTTATTCTTAATAGTAAGGGTTTACTGTTTAAGGGTTTACTGTTACTGTTACAGAACCTGGGCTAGTTATGGTGAATGCCATTATTGTCTCTAACTTGCTATTTTGTTCATCTTATAAACTACAGAGCTCAGAGATGGGAAGTAACTTTCTGAAAGCCCCTGTTACAAAGTATCTGCACCACCTGCCGCTAGGCCAGAAGTTAGGTCTCATGACCAGTCACAGGAGGTTTTATGTTTGGATGCAAGTCTCAAGGAGACTTCCCTGTACACACTATTTTCAGTTGAACCGTTTGCCTCTGGGATTTGCAACACAGGGGTGGAGTCCCCAAAGGGAGGAGACACAGCACCATAGGGACATCTAGTTCTGCAGCAGCATCTGCTCTCCTAGACAAATGAATCTCATCCTGGCCACACCCCTTTCTGGTTCAGAAGTCCAATGCAGGAATCACCCCCAGCACCCAGAGGGCACAAATTTGAATCCCAGCTTAGTGGCCTTGTTTGTGCCTTCTTGTCTCAGCAATCTGTCATCTTTCCTGAAACCCATCCTTCATGCAAATGAGACAGGGCCTTAGCACTTTCCTAGTTCCTTGGTGACACAAAGCTGACATGCATGCTGCCACTCCCCTGTCCTGCACCTGTGTCAGACATCATTAATCAACCCCTGCTCTTTCCTACTGAAGTTCCTTCCACTACAGTATGGCACTCCGAACAGCCACGAGTCACTAATGAGAACTGGCACACAGGAAGAAGGGACAACCCAGAACCAGATCAAGTTTAGCCACCAGTGTCATGGTTCTCCCCAATCCGAGCTCAGGAAGGACTCTGAGACAGCCTGTGCCAGTACCAGCTTCCGGTACTGTATGAGATCTTCCATGGGGCCACAGCGGGTCCCCACATTTAGCCTCAAGAGGAATTCTGGTTTGTGGGTCTGGCTGCTGCCCTGGCTTAAGAGGGGGCAAGGAATGGGTTGTTTCAGACTTTCCTGGAAAGAGCTGAAGGTCCCTCCCTAATAACCGCAACGGTGGCAAAAATAATAGTAACCAAAAGAAACTCATTGAATGTCGTATGCACTTGCCCCTGTGCTAGACTTATTAATACGCATCTGCAACAAAAATGACTAGAACAGCCCAGTGCTATAGCCGGAAATTGACTCAAGGGAAGAATGTTGAGTCTCCTGCTTGCTTCTCAGTCAGTCCTGGGTTACCAGTGTCACTTAGGACATGACATTCCTTTGCTAGTGGGAGTGGAGAATGTTCTACCATTGACAGAATGGAACCCAAGGCCTAATCATGTACTACATCCTGAAGCCACAGCTCAAAACTGGCCCTTCCCTAGACTCAAAAGGGAACCTCTGCAAATGGGAAACTGAGGCAGGGAGCGGTAGATAAGTGGGCCAAGGATCACACAGGGAGAGCTCTGTTCATATTTTGAGCCTGGAGTGGGGTAGGGGTTCAGGGGTGTTGCTTTAACTGGAGTGGGTTCCAGCCTGCCCTGTTGCCCGTATGAACCCATGCCAGGTTAATTCAATTCACTACATGGATGTCACTCTGCCTCAGTTCTAGGCTCTTGCTATACTTCAAGTTTTTTTTTTTTTTTAAATTTACTTATTATGTATACAGTATACAGAAGAGGGTACCAGATGTCATCATATAGATGGTTATGAGCTACCATGTGTTTGCCAGGAATTGAACTCAGGACCTCTGGAAGAGCAGTCAATGCTCTTAACCTCTGGGCCATCTCTCCAGCCCTACTTCAAGTTTTAAAGCCATTTCTTCCCTTTTTTTTTTTTTTTTTCTAAACAGGGTCTTACTATGTATCTCTTGCTGACTTGGAACTCTCTATGTAGAAGAGGCTATAGCCTTGAACTCACAGAAATCCACTTTCCTCTGCCTCCTGATTTCTGGCATTAAAGGTGTGCCACCATACTAGGCATTAAAGTCATTTTTTATTCATGAACTCTGGAGATCCTTATAGATATGTCCAGTCTGCTGCCCACAGGCTGCTCATGGCTGAGGACAAGTAAAAATATAGCTCAAAACTAGGGTTTTTTTTTTTTGTGTGTGTGTGTGTGAGATTAAAAAAAAACATAACTGAAGCACACCTTTGATACCAGCACTTGGAGGCAGAGGCAGGTGAATCTCTGAGTGTAAGAGCAGTCTAGTCTACAAAGTGAGTTCAAGGACAGCTAGAGCTGTAACACAAAGAAAATCTGGCGTGTGTGTGTGTGTGTGTGTGTGTGTGTGTGTGTGTGTGTGTGTGTGTAACTGTTGTGTGGCTCTTGAGTGTGAATTTTAGAGATGAATTGTTGCTATGTCAAAAGGTTGGTCATACCTGAAAGTAATGTCTTCATTTAGCAAGAGGGGAAACTGAGGCTGAGAGCGGCAAGGCAGTTTGCTCAATGTCAGATTGATGGCAAGAAACTTCCCTCAAATTTAAGTCAGGAGCCCAGCCAAAGGACTTCCTTAAGTGTGTCCCCAGCTCTTTTAGCTCTGCCTGCTCTGTCCAGCCTCCCTGCAGGGTGCTCTCCTGGCCTGTGGGCCCTCTAATAGGGGCTTGATTGGCTGTCTTCTAGACCTTGAGATCTTGTGCCTGGTGGTTGTATCTGATCTCACACAGGTACTTGGCCTAGAATGTGAGCTCCAGGAGCACAGAGCCCCACAGAAAACACCCATAGGGTTCAAGGCCCAGCACTTCCAGCAGCACACCAGTCAGGTTTCCATAGGCCGCCAGCTCTCTGGCCTTGTGAGGGCTTAAGTTTACCGCTCCTGGCTACCCTTGTCTCATTCCATTGTGGTCTTCCTTGTTCCATCCTTGATGCCGGCTCTCCACAGCACTGGCCTGTCCTTTGGGATGTAGAAGCAGGAGGATGAGGAGTTCAGGAAAGCCTGAGAGACAAAGCCAGGTCCTGGTTTGACAAACTGAAAATAAGTAAATAGTAGTCCCAGAGATCATTTCCTGAATCCACCCATACTGGCTCCCTGGTTTTGGTAGACACTTTATACAAGCTTGTTAGATGAATAAATATTTGAAGAATAAAATCCTACAGAGATTAATTTTGTAAAAAAAAAAAAAAAATGACCTTGTGTGAATTCTGGGTCTCAGTTTCCATGTATTGAATAACTAACTCCTGCAGAGGTCTGTATCCTGTTGATTACATCAGTGCATATTTATTTAAAATATGGTATAGCCTGAGCCCAGCTTTGTTCTAAGCCCATCACAGATATTTATTCATTTACTTCTTGCAACCGAGGCTCAGAGAGATTGAGCACATAGTCTCCAGGTCAGTACAAAGGTTTGATGTCCCCAAGGCTGCGTGCGCTCCAAGGAGCCTAACATAGGAGCACACCGCTCCTTTCAGTTCCGCTAACCCAGAGTCCTGCCCCAGATTCAAGAGTTCAAATGTATAAGAGCATGCAGGTGTGAAGAGCCCAGCCGTGAAATCTCTCCAAGCAAACATCCGCCTAGCCCAGTGCAGAGCACATGGTGGGTCTTGTGACTATCATCGGAGGAGGAGCAGGCAGCAGCGCTGCCCTGGTAGAAGCTGGTAGAAGGAGACCCACCTGCAAGCTAGGAGTGCCTTCCGCAGAGGAAGGACAGACAGAGGTCCGACTGCTCTAATATGTGGTAGGTACAGTATCTTAGCACCCTCTCAGTGCTTCCCTGGGGGGTGGGGGTCCTGGTGCTGTCACTGCTTACATGGGGATTTGGCCAATAAATGTTGATGACTGGGAGATCTGGGTGTGCACTCCAGCTGTTAGGTTGGGGCATTTGTCTGAAAGATTCTGGACATTTCCTGATGGCTTTCTGGCACCTCATTGGGCTGGCCCCAGGCAAGCAAGTCTGTGTAAGAGCACAGTCAGGGCTCTGTGTAATACATGGGGAAGAAACAGTATTCTCACTTCCTTGAGGCCTTTTACTTATTTTCCTGGAGGTTGGGTCCAGAGGAGGTAATTGACCTGTCACCTCACGCCATCTGGTAGACCCAACACATCAGTTCCTGGATTCCCTGGCAGCGCCCTGAGTGGACACTGTACACACTGCCATGTATGTCTCTAAGCTGGAGAAGGAAGGTCTCATAGTTTCAAAGTGGGTGGGGACCCACGCAATGTGTGTCATACAAAAACAGGAACCCTGAAGCACCCAGGGCTACAGAGCTGAGATTTGAACCCAGAGCCTGGAATCTTTGTGCTCTGGTTTCCGGGTTGGAGAGTGAAGCTATGTCTCCTCTGGGAATATCTAGTGTAGAGTTCATCCTGGCTTTCTTTAATCTGATTATTAATGTTATGACTACTGAGAGCTGTCTTTTACCACAGCTCCTCACAGCGCAGGCTGCTGAGAGGGCTTGTTACTCTTTCCTTTCTCACTAGCTTCCAGTGTCTAGGTTCTGGAATCCTTTTCCTCAAAGATGAAGGTACACAGTGGAAGGGAAGGGGTACATCTAAGTCACGCAGCCCTTGAAAGATTAATCTAAAGTTCAACGCCAGCAACCTGACTCCAGATTCTGGGCTAGGCCCACTCAGTCCCTAGAGAAATCTCCATGGGCAGGAGGCCCAAATTTCTGGACCTGTTGCTTCTTATGAAGCCAGACTTAGGAGAGGACAGGAGTTGAACAACAGCAAAGTACAGACCCGCCCCCTCAGCCCCAGGGAGTCACTGAGCCCTCCCCAGCCTCAGAGCTAACCGGAGGAGTTTATCTGTCCCCTGTGATTCCTGATATCTTTGGGTCAGGCCACTGCTAGCTCAGGAGTCCCTGTGGTGGAACTGGCCCAGCCTTCAGCCAGGGCTCTGGCCTTGGGCCTGATTTCACAGAGCTTCTGTCTCTTACTTCCAGAGCCTTCCTGGACTAGGGGAATCTCCCTGCGGTGACTTGTGCAAGAATTTTGTTCTCCAATTTCCTCCTCCACCGCCATGGACTCCCAAGCTGTGCTGGGCTGGTAGCCCAGCTTCCCTGTGGTGGGGGAAGTGCACCCTTTCCCCCTGGGCAGCTACTTCGGCTGAATAACCAAGTGATTCCTCGTGGCTCTTGGCCAGGCAGGGCTCACAGTGCAGACCTCTGCCAGCCTCCCCGTCCTGTGGCACACTCCAGCTGCCCAGGATGCACTCCAGAGAAAATGCCCAGTCCAGTGGCTGTGGCAGCCTAGACCCAGATGCCACCAGGGATAGAGGCAGCTCCGTTAGGTAGGGCTTTGTCCTTCTCTGCTTGGAGTGGTTCCAGGTGGAGAAGAAAGCCTCCTTGTCCCAAGAAATTCCTGCTAGAGTCACCCCTCACTGGGTGACAGTATTCTGGTAGAGTCACCCCTCACTGGGTGACAGTATTCTGGTAGAGTCACCCCTCACTGGGTGACAGTATTCTGTAGAGTCTCCCCTCACTGGGTGACAGTATTCTGGTAGAGTCACCCCTCACTGGGTGACAGTATTCTGGTAGAGTCACCCCTCACTGGGTGACAGTATTCTGGTAGAGTCACCCCTCACTGGGTGACAGTATTGTGGTAGAGTCACCCCTCACTGGGTGACAGTATTCTGTAGAGTCACCCTTCACTGGGTGACAGTATTCTGGTAGAGTCACCCCTCACTGGGTGACAGTATTCTGGTAGAGTCATCCCTCACTGGGTGACAGTATTCTGTAGAGTCACCCCTCACTGGGTGACAGTATTCTGGTAGAGTCACCCCTCACTGGGTGACAGTATTCTGGTAGAGTCACCCCTCACTGGGTGACAGTATTCTGGTAGAGTCACCCCTCACTGGGTGACAGTATTCTGGTAGAGTCACCCCTCACTGGGTGACAGTATTCTGGTACCTGTCAGTGCAAAGACGGGAGAAAAGAGCCTGCAACAGGGAACACAGAAGGATGCAAGAGGACCATCACTTAGGCACTCAACAAACATCTGTTTCTAAATATTCTTTTACTTATTTTTAATTTTTTAATATTCATTTTTATTTTATTTGCATTGGTGTTTTGCCTGCATGCATGTCTGGGCGAAGGTTGGAGTTATAGATGCTAGCGTTTCAGACAGTTGTGAGCTGCCATGTGGGTGCTGGGAATTGAACCCGAGTCCTCTGGAAGAGCAGTCAGTGCTCTTAACTGCTGAGACATTTCTTCAGTCCCTATTTATTTTTTAAAGATTTATTTATTTATTATGTATACAGTATACAGAAGAGGGTACCAGATGTCATTATAGATGGTTGTGAGCCACCATGTGGATGCGGGGAATTGAACTCAGGACCTCTGGAAGAACAATTAGTGCTCTAAACTCTGAACCATCTCTCCAGTCCCTCAAATGTATTTATTTTTATTTTATGTACATTGGTGTTTTGCCTGTGTGTATGCCTGTGTGAGGGTATTGGCTTCCCTAAAAGAGGAGTTATAAGCAGTTGTGAGCTGCCATGCAGGTGCTGGGAATTGAACCTGGGTCCTCTGGAAGAGCAGTTAGTGCTCTTAACCACTGAGCCATCTCTCCAGCCCTAGTTTTATACTTTGAGACAGGATCTCTAATATAGGCTGGCTTCAAACTCATGATGTAGCTGACTGTGACCTTGAACTCCTGATTCTCCTGAGGTATTCCCTCACCTGGTTTAAGTGGTGCTGCAGATGGGGCATACAGCCTTGCTGCATTCTGGGTGCTCTGTCAGCTGGGCTACACCTTCAGCCTTTTAACAGATTTTTTCTTTTGTCCACTGCCTGCAAGGCCTTGGGGTAGCAGTGCATCACTTCCCACCAAAATGGGAAGGGAGTTGATCAGCTTCAAGAGCCAATACAAAACTAGTGCTTCGAGGTGGAGAAGTGCAGGAGAGGCCTCCTGACTAGCCTGTGGCAGAATGAACAGAAAGGGCTCCCAGGAAAGCTTTCATGCTGTAGGCAGGTTTGGTTAGGAAGCACACAGACCTGGATCCTGCCTGAGCTCCATCGCCTGGGAAAAGACAGAGCCGAAGTAAGCAAAGTTTATTTCCAATAGAAACAGAGATGACAGAGGACAGAGGCTCATGAAGGGTTAAAAGACTCCAGGGCTGGGGGCTCTGGCATTGGTGGGGACTCTGGAGATGGAGGATGAGAGAGGGGATTCCACAAAGATCTGCACAAAGAGTGTTCAAGGAGGTCAAGGGCAAGTCCTAAATTGTAAGGAGAAAATAAGCCAGGCATAGTGACACATGCCTATAATCCCAGCTTTGGGAGGTGGAAGCCAGAAGGTCAGAAGTTCAAGGCCATCCTAAACTATGTAGTTCCAGGCCAGTCTGGGTTCCATGAGACCTTGTCTCAAAAACAACTCAGAAATAAAACCAAAAGAAAGGGAGAAAAATAAAATAAAATAAATAAAACTTAGGGGAAGAGAAATTGACACAGAGGTCAGAGGGCTGGAGCTAGTGGTGATGTCAGAAAGATGAGTATGTCCTGGGTCATGTGACCTTTGACCCAGATGGACGGGAATAAACAAGACCAGGCAAGAGAATGTAGAGGTGAGTGGCCTGTTTGTTGGTGGCCCCTCACACCAGAACAGCTTTGATGGTTCAATGCTGCTGCCCTCTTCAGGTTCAGATGAGACTGCAAAGCCCGGGAACAGAAGGTCCACCCAAGGTCACAGGTGAAGGGAGGAGACTAGTCTAGGCTTCCTCACCCCTTCCTGTCTTTTTCCACATTGCTTCTCTAGGTTGAAAAGGCTGCTTACTAAGCATTTACAGGAAGTCCTGTCTCTGCCTTGTTCTACAGGTAGAGGGTGGGGCTTTTCTAGGTATAGGGGATTTAGTGACCTGACCTGGGTTTTGAGTGGTGGATCTCCCAAGCCTCAGAAACAGTAAGAACAAAGTAGTTACTAATTCCTAAGAGTGCCTGGGCCTCTGTGAGCCAGGATGAGCAGCAGGTGTTTCTTATTTGTCTGGCATGGTGCAGATGTTTGCTGAGTCCTCTTTGCTGTTTTCTTATGGACCAGAGATCCGTCCATGAGTTAATGGTCAACCTGTCTCTAAGCAGTTTCACCACTGCTTAGTAACTAGATGGAGCCTCGCTTAGTTGCTTGTGTCGATAAATTTAGAGCCCTCATATCCTAGTCAGGGTTTCTATTGCTGTGATGAAACCCCATGACCAAAGCAACCCCTAGGAGGAAAGGGTTCATTTGGCTTGACACTTCCACATCACCGTTCATCACTGAAGGAAGTCCGGACAGGAACTCAAACAGGGCAGAAATCTGGAGGCAGGGGCTGATGCAGAGGCCATGGAAGGGTGCTGCTTACTAGCTTGCTCCACATGGCTTGCTCAAACTGCTGTTTTATAGAACCCAGGACCACCAGGCCAGGGGTGGCACCGCCCACAATGGGCTGGGCCTTCCCCAATCAATCACTAATAAAAAAAAAAAAAAACCACCCTCCAGGTTTGTCTATAGCCTGATCTTATGGAGGCTTATTTATTTATTTATTTTTTCGGTTGAGGCTCCCTCTTCTAGCTTATGTCAAGTTCACATAAAACTAGACAAGACAGCTGATTCCTTGTCAGCTTTAACACCCAAAATACATCATTGTTAAGCTTTTTCTTGCTTGTTCAGCCCAGAGATCACACATTAATAAAGACATCATAATATAAAACATTTTACAAACTTAAAGAAGTCCCACAACCTTACAAGTTCACTTTAAAAGTTATATCTTTAAAGATATCCAGTCTCTTTAATAAAAACCCACATTCTCTGCAAAACTCCAATCTCTCTCTTTTTAGAGTTTGAATTAGTCTTTTAACTGTGGGCTGCTAGCTAGTTTTTTGAAACAGTGTCTCATTCAGGATAGCCTCAAACTCACCATGTAGCAGATGTTGACCTTGAACTCCTGAGGCCTCCTCCTCAACCTCTCTGGTACTGGGATTATAGGTGTGTACATTCAACTCTCTTGCTCTCTCATCATTACTATCTATTTATTTAGACAGAGTCTCAGTGACTTCACATATTGGGGTAAAAAGCATGTACCGCCATGCCCAGCCTATTGATCTTTGTTGTTATTTATTAGTATTAATATTGTACGTATATGGATAGACACCATGTATATGGCTTATCATCCCTCACTCATTTTTATATGCATGTATGTATGTGTAGTGTGTGTATACTTAGTGTGTATACATGCATGTGGGTATGTGCACATGCATATACATACACACATGACTGTGGTCAGGTTGGCCTCAGGTGTCCTCCATTGCTCTCCACCTTTGCTCTTTGCATGAAGTCTCTCACTGAACCTATGGCTCATAGGCTGGCTGGCCAGTGAACTGCAGGAATTTTCCTGTCTGCAGCCTCCCTGCTGGGGTTACAGGCATGCACTACCATTTCCTGTGCTTGCTGGTTGGTTGGTTTTCCAGAAGGTTCTGGGGACCTGAGCTCATGCTGTACAGAAGGCAACTTACTGATTGAGCCTTCTCCCATGGTCCCCTTTGCCTTCAGGATTAGTATTTACAGTCATATGTATATGTAATATGCATGTACAAAATATGAATTTAACTTTGTGAAAAGAGCATCCTGCTGTATATAAATTCTAACTGTTTTCTATCCGTCTTCTATGGCTGAGACTTACCTATATTTTTGCATGTATCTGTGACTCACTTCTTTGAGTGAGACTGTATAATACCTCACGTGGCTGACTGTTGCACAATATTTCTTTTTATCTTGAGGATGGGATCTAGTCTCAGGCTTGCAAACACTCCGGCCCTGAGCTATACTCCCAGCCTCCATTTGTGCTTTGGTTCTCAGCCTCTTGCTGATGTGGAAAGAACACTTAGAAATACTGATGAACACAGGGTCTGGGGAGATGACTTCTGGCGGTAAAGCGCTTGCCGCAAAAGTATAAGGGCTTGAGTTCAGTTCCTGAAGCCTATGCAGAAAGTGGGGCTTGATGATACAGACTTATGGTCCCAGTGTTGAGATGCTAGAAACAAGTTGATTCCAGGTTCCAGTGGGAGACTCTGTCCCAAAAGAGAAAGGCTGAGGAGGTGTGGGAAGGCTCAGTAGGTAAAGGCGTTTGCCACCAAATCTGAAGACATGTGTTCAATTCTTGGCACTCACATGGTAGAAGGAGAGAACCAGCTCTTGAGAATTGTCCTGTGACCTCCACATACTCACAATGAGATGTATGTGCCTCTACACACGCGCGCGCGCACACACACACACACACACACACGCACGCACGCACGCACACAAACACAAACACACACACAAACACACACACACAAACACACACACGCATGCATGCACGCACGCACACACGCACACACACACAAACACACACACACAAACACAAACACACGCACGCACGCACACACACACACACACACACACACACACACACACACACACGCACGCACGGGTATATACAATGAACGTGTACACTCAGTGGTTGTACTAGGTGTCTTGAATTCCATATGCAAGACCTTAAGATTCTGATCTTCGATCTGGGGAATGGTAGTCCACACCTTTAGTCCCAACACTTGGGCAGCAGAGGCAGATGGATCTCTGTGAGTTTGAGGCCAGCCTAGTTTACAGAGTGAGTTCTAGGACAGTCAGGGCTGCTACACAGAGAAAAGATTCTGCTCTTCCTGTCCCACTGCTGGGACCACAGGCGACACTAGCACCCCTGGCTGATGTGCCGGGACAGATCCCAGAGCTCTATACATGCTAGGTAAGCACTCGAGCAACTGAGCTTTCAAAAGAATCTTAATTTGTGTTTGGAGTGCATTAAATGCTTTTACAATGATTTTGAGATGCCTGAGATGATTATACAGCTTTTCCTGTTTAATCTGTTAATGTCATTCCTCATATAAAAGACTTTCCCATGAAGCCTCTCATCTTGAGCTCCTGAGACTGACCTGGCTGAGGACCTGCTTGGTTTGCTGAGTTAGTATTTGGCTTGCGCCAGTGACATATTGTCTAGAACCTTCCAGCCCTCTGTTTTGAGGGTTGTGGTGACCGTGGTCATCATACTAGATGGTGGTTTTTACTCTCCTTCTGCAAAAGTTCAAGCAAAATCAAGAACATTTGTTCTTGAAATTTGGTAGCATTTCCAGTGAGGTCATCTTTGCCTGGCATTTTCTTTGGGAAAGATTTTTCACTGTGGTCTCAGTTTCTTTATTTAGGTTCTTTATGTCTGCTTACTTCAGCTTTGGTAAGCTCTAGTTTTAGGAATGCATGTATTTAATTTACATCTACCATTATTTACATAGAAGTTTAGCATTTTCTCATAGTTTTCTTGAGTATGATAGGTTTTTCTCTTCCTCCCTCCCTGCCCCTCTTCCTTGCACATCCTAAGTGTGAACTCTACCACTCTTGTGTTTCTGAGCTGCATTCCCGCCTTTGGGTCAGAAGCTCCTTCCTCTATTGTGAGATTGGTCCATATGGCAATAACCCATAGTTGTTGACTCATCCATCATTCAATCTTCCAATCTGGGCTGTTACAAATAAGCCTCCTTTGAAGGCTCTTGTAGGAATCTTCATGCAGATAGACTTTCATTTCTTGAGCTATTAGCTAGTACTTAGGGTAGCATGGCTGGTCATATGATACACATATGTCAGCTTCATAAAGACATGTCAAACCTTCCCAGAAACCATATAAAGCTGGACACAGTAGAGTTCATCTGTAACTCCAGCACTTCTACAAGGAAGACCAGAGGGCAGAATAATCCCAGGAAGCTCACATGCCAACTTGCCTGGCGTACACAGTGGCAATGGGACACTGTCCAAAACAAGGTGGAGGGTGAAGGCCAACACCTGAAACTGTCATTGCCCTCTACATGTGTTCTGTGCATGTGTGCACTCATACACATGAGCATGCATGAGAATTCATGCTGTGTGCATACGCACATGCACACATACATGATGGTGCTAGCCATGGTGGTTCACATGTGTAATCCCAGCAGTCATGAGACAGAGGCAGAAATATCTTCTACAAGTTTAAGGCCTACCTAGTCTACACTGAGACTTCCAGACCAGCCAGAGCTACATAGGGAAACCAAGTCTAAAAAAAGTTATAGGGCTATTATATGCTCTTGTAACTAACATGCAATAATTCTAAGTTCTTCTATATTCATATTAATGATTGTTTTTGTTCATCTATTTATTCTGTTTTATTTTATATTATTTCTTTCTTTCTTTTTTTTCAAACTTTATTTATTTACTTATTTGCCTTGGTGTTTGCCTGGAACTGGACAGTTGTTAGCTGCCATGTGGGTGCTGGGAATCGAACCCGGGTCCTCTGGAAGAGCAGACTGCGCTCTTAACCACTGAGCCATCTCTCCAGCCCCCCTTTCTTTCTTTTTTTAAGACAAGGGTCTCACTATGTAGCCCTGCCTGACTTGGAACTTGGAGACCAGGTAGACCAGGGTGGCCTCAAACTCAGAGATCTTGCCTCTGTCTCCTGGGTGCTGAGACCACACTCAGTCTTATTTACTAATTAACTGAGACAGTCTCCTGTGGAGAAGGCTAGCTTCAAGCTCCATGTAGCTGAGGCTAGCCTTGAACTCTTGTTTCTCTGACCTCTACTTCTGAGTGCTGGGATCTCAGCTATCTGCTCTCCTGGTCTTTTGGTTTTGAGTTTTCTCATTGAGTGAGCTTCATTCCCTTGGTCTGGTAGCTAGCTCTGTCAAGGCCCTCCAGGTCTTCCTGGTCCTGGGTACTTTCTTCTTGGAATGCCCCTTTTCCTAAGGGGTTGTGCATTTTATACCAGTCTCAGGAGTGCTTTCTTTCTAGTTAGCAGTCCCCTTAGACGTAGCTGACATCACCATTTAATCCCCTTATGCATTTCCACTCTTGCTTCCTTAAGTATCTTTATAGTTTTAAACTACATTTTATTTAGTGTGGGTACACACACACACACACACACACACACACACACACACACACACACGAGCACCAGCATGAACACCAGAGGACATTCTTTTATGATTGTCTAGATCTAGAGGCTTAATGATTCTCCTACAATCACAGGGATGAGCCTCTTCACAGGAATCAAGCTGGCTGTCACTGCAGGGCCATCTCACTGGCTCTCCCTCATTTTGTTCCACTCCCTTCCAGAGGTCAGTAGGGTCCCCTGGGGGTACCCTGGCTCCTGCCTGGACCTCTTTGAATTGGTCCACATTGAAATCTTACATTGTTTACAGACTATTCTTTCCGGGGTTCCTTTGGTTGGTTAGTTGGTTTGGTTTTGTTTTAGCATTCTCAGGTTCTTGTTTTGTGTCCCTAAGATTCCCTCTCTAGCCCACTTCCCTTCTCAATTTCCACTGCTTATTCTAAGGCCTCTGTCCCCACACAGCTGATCTCTGTGTCTGTCTTTCAAAGTCACTGTGCTCTGTGAGTACAGCTCTTCAGCTGGGGGTGTCCTGTTTGTGGTTCACCTGGTTTGTGGGTGCTGTATTTTGGCATGAGGGAGTAGGCTAAACTCCTGTCTTCAGCCCCAAGCAGAAGACAGACCACATTAGAGCCCTGGACCACAGGCTGCCTTGGTGTTCCGGTTTGGTCTGGTTGGTTCCCTCTGAAGGCAGCTGATACCTCAGGCTGGAGCCTCACCTTCTCTCCCCAGGGAGAAGTCTGGAGGGAGAGGGCCATCCACTCAGGTCATAGTACGCTCTGGCCCAGTAGGGCAAGTGTGGGGTGACTACATCTGTGGGTCCCCTTCTCCTTCCTGTGACCCCACATGCCTTTACTGTGGTCTAGGCTGCCCATTCCTACCTAAGGGTGCCTGATGTGGGATATCTTTCTGTATGCTGTGAATTACCATTGGATAATGAAGGAATTGTTCTGGCCTATGGCAAGGCAGCTTATAGGCAGGTGGGAAACCCAAGCATAGATAAAGGAGAAGAAGGGCAGGAGTCAAAAGAGCTGCGATCCAGCTGCCCAAGAAGCAAGATGTAAAAGTACAGGTAAGACATGATCCACGTGGCAAAACATAGATTAATAGAAATGGGCTGAGTTAAGATGCATAAGCTAACTAGAAATAAGTCTGAGCCATAGACTGAACAGTTTGCAATTAATATTAGCCTCTGAATAATTATCTTATATGTGGCTGCAGAACCACAGGTGGAAGAACTTTGATCTGAGGGGGGAGGGTGTTCAGGAGGGCAGAAACTTCTGGCTACAGGTACTGACTGTAGTGGTCCAGGGACAGGAGCTTCTGTTCCCTCAGTCTCCTGGGCTTAGTTAATCATATTTGCTCCATGGTATCTGGGGTTGACTTCAGAGTGGAGATGCAGGAGCGACATCTTGTTTCTTCTCGTTTTTAAACACAGAATCTGATGTAGTCCAATCTGGTCTCACTACTCAACTCACTCTATAGCCAAGGATGACCTAGAACCTGGGATTCTCCATTAGAGGCATGCACAACTATGCTCATTCATGAGGTACTGCTGATCCAACTCAGAGCCTGGTCTCTGCTAGGCAAGCACTCAAGTGAGCTACAGCCACAGGCCCTGGCATGCCCCACCCCACCCAGAGCACAGTGACCTGAGCTCCAAAGCCAGTCACAAGCTGGTCACAGACACACTGGAGTCACCAGCCCTGAACTCTAGCTCAGTCTAGAGGAGACGGACCTGAACCTTTAATTAATTTTTGCAGTGACAGATGGAACCTGGGGCCAGCGCTCTACCACTGAGCTCTGCCTCTAGTCCATAGCTTTCAAACATTAGAAACATTGCAAACAAAAACAACATAAAAGAAAAACATGAGCAAATTAAACAAGAATAAAAGTGAGTGCAGTGGTTCACACCTGTAATCCCAGCACTTGGGAGGTAGAGGCAGCTGAGTAAGAGTTCAAGACCATACATACACATGATCTCTGAGTTTGAGACCAGCCTGATCTACATAGTGAGTTTCAGGACAGCTAGAGATGTAGAGACCCTGTCTCAATAATAATAATAATAAGAAGAATAGAAAAGAAAAAAGAATTCAAGGCTAGGCCATCTTTAAAAACTCAAAACCAAACATACAGCCCTCAAATCCAAATAAACCCAAACACACACACACACACACAGAGAGAGAGAGAGAGAGAGAGAGAGAGAGAGAGAGCCAAACTCCTCACTTGCCCCTCCCCAGCTCTGACACTGACTGGATCACTCACAGTTCCTCCTTCACAGCCTCTGGGCTTTGCTGTTCACTCGACTTTCCTTAGGACTTCTTCATCATTCTGGTGACAGGGAGCCCTGAGGACTTGTCCTCATTCTTCAGTGAGCTGCTGTGTAATTCTTTGAAAGTCATGGCAGTCTTTGGACTTCAGCCTCCTGAGGAAAAGCCCTGAAAGCCTGGGCTGTCCCCTTGTAGCCTTGGTGTTGAGTGGTGCCTGAAAACACAGCTGATTGACCCCAACATGATAGCAAACTCTTGAATTTGGAGTTGGACAGTTTAGACTCATTCCTAGCTCCATTGCTCCTATGCTGTGTGACCTGAGACAGGTCCCTTCACCTCTCTGTGTGCCCTAAAATGAGGATGACTATATGAGTACCTGCCTCAAAGTATAGGTGGTACAGCTCAGTGGTAGAGTATCTGCCTATCATGGGCTAGGCCCTGTGTTTTATCCCAACACTGCAGAAGTAAGTAAATAATAACTCCCTTGGTAAACACTTTCCACATCATCCTATTGACTGAGCCTTTGAGCCAATGCTTCCTGCCAGTGTGATGGGTGGGTACAGCATGGGGCTTGACCCCAGGTCTACTGCCTCCAAGACGAAAGTCCTCTTTCACCCACACCCAGTTCAGGGAAGACCAAAGAAATCAGGTCTACCGCATGAGCCCAGATGAAGATGCTCATTGGAAGCCCCCACCCCACATGTGTGTGCCCAGGGCATGTTCAGATGGCTTTAATAGACTTCTCGAAAATGCGCTGTAGTGATGGGTCAGAAGTTAATGAAGGAGATGAGGAGAGTGGGCTGGCATTTTAGAGCTCACATGGGGTGTGATAGAGGGGTTTGAGATCAGAGGGAGAACTCTGGGAATGGAGGCTCCAACCTGGGCTTTGAGGGCTTGACTGGGCCCAGAGGCAGGTCTAGGATCCAGCTACACCACAGTCAAGCCCTACTCTGCTGCATACTGTGCATTGCCTGGCCTTGTGGTTTTGCCCCTCAGCTTCTGTGTCTTTATCTGCGGAAGGCGTGAGTGCAGCCAGCTCCTGTGAGTGTGGTGGTGTGTACTGGCTGGGTTGTGATAGGCTGCGAAAGGCTTGACACGTCCCCCCACCACCCCCCACCACCCCCACAATTGATGCACGCTGTCAGTTGTGTGATACTGCTGTAGATCCCGGGAGCTGGGTTCTGGTGAGCCCGCCCCCACCCCTGTCTCTTCCTGCATTGCACTAACCTGGCTTCTCCTGATTTAGCAGGGTTCATTTCCTTGTCTGTTGCCTTAACAGTGACAGGGGATTAACCTGTTCTGTTGGCCCCTGGTGGAAAGTTGCTGCTCAATAAACAGCTGGCCAGGGGCCATTGTTTGAGCACCACAGTAGAGGCCCTGGGATTTAGGAGGTATGAAGTCTACATCAGCTGAGTCTCAGGAGTGGAGGGCAGACTCATGAGAGAAGCTGGTCATCTGGGATGACAGAGGCTCCCAGGAAAGCATTTGAGGCCCAGGTGCCTGCTGGGTATTAGTGAGCTCTTTCTATGGGAGAGCATTGCTGATGTCCCTGAGCTTTGGGGCAAGCAAGGATCCCAGGACACTGTGCATTTCTGTTCTTTTTAACTTTTAAAACCACTTTGAGGGCTGTCAGGCAGAACAAACAGCCTCACAGGAACTAGGGCCCAGCCCCACCCCTGCTACCCAGTGACCAGGGGCAAAGGCCCTGGGCTTGGGGCCAGTCACATCTGGTATGCAGCTGGTTCTGCCGCTCTTCAGCTCAGGGACCTTGGGCAAGTCATGTCACCCCTCTGTGTCTCTCTGCTCCCCTGAAATGGGTGTTACACAGTTCTGTACCAGCGTCTTTCTGAGGAGTGATTGACCCTAGACCGAAGGGCCCAGGGGCAGAGCCGACATCTTCAACCCTGCACAGGGCCTAGTACAGATGTTAAATGGAATGGAACCCATGACAACCTGTGGGAAGGTTGTGTTTGTAGCTGTGCTGAGCCATCCTGCCCAGGAACACCCCCCGCCGTCCTTTCCTCCCTCCCATGGTGAGATGTGGTGAGATATATTCAATAAAATTAGTCTGGAATATCAGAAGACAGAGCCATATCTTCCTTAATTTTATTAAAAATATATCATCTCCCTTCCTTTCTTTTGTAACTGGGTTTCACTACATAGCCCTGGCTGACCTAGAACTTGCTTTACAGTGCAGGCTAGCCTTGAACAGCAATTCTCCTGCCTCTGCCCCTGAGTACTGGGATTATAGACATGTATCACCACACATAGCCATGGGTTCCATAGGTGTGTGACTCTCACCCCTGTACCATTCACTAGCAGTGTGCCCAGTCACCTTTAATGTTGTTTGTCTCATCTAATAACCAGCTGAGCGTGACTGACCAGATGTGATTGTTTATAGTGTGGGGAACTGAGGAAAACCCTTTGGACTGGAGTTCTGAGGGAAGAATCTGGGTTCCAAGCAACAGAAAAGCCAAAGCAAACAATAGGGGAATGAACTGGCTCCCATTCAGAGGTGAGCTTCAGGAATGCCTGTATCCAGAGCCTGGACACCATCATCTAACTCATGGGTCTCTCTGTAGGTTTCTAGTCCACCCTCCAGGCCACTGTTTCCCACTGAGGCTTCCCCACTTCACACTCACAGTGCCTCACAATTCAGGTGGAGAAGGTCCCAGCATCTGCCTGCTGGTCACCTCACCCACAACAGCTGAAGGGAATGGGCTTCCCCCATTAGGAAGGGGAATGGATTCAGAATAGCTAGATAGGACAGCAGGTGTCACCATGTCACCACGGTGGCAGCAGAGAACACCAAAGAAGTCCTTTTCCAATGTCTTTTAAACTGACATTGGAAGCTTCATGGAGTGATGGGAGGCTAGCCTAGGGTAGTCTTCATGGGCTCACTGTCTCTACAGAATTGTGACCAGGGAGGGAGGAAAGGCTCGTGTGGTATAGTACCCCCCAGGAGACAGGTCACATTCAAGGCAAGGGGAGCTGGATGAGAGCCTGAGTGGCCTGAGATGAGCGTGGATTTCTGCCAGCCCCCCAGCCCAGGCTGAGCCTGGAGATTCTGTTGACACAGGGTCTCAGGTCACAGACCCAATCAATGGTGGAGGCGGTTGTTAGATGCTGGAGTACCAAATGCATTGTATGAGGGGTCCACCAGGCCTGGCTGGCTCCCAGCTTGCCCACGCCTTGCCGTATGAGCCATGACTTTTCTCTACTATTGGACCTGATAGCTCTGCCCACACTGGGTGCTAGGGAGACTGCATGGAAAGCTTGCACACAGTAGGTACCTTTGAAGTCTTTCTCCTCTCTCTATTAACTGCTGTGTGACCTTGACTAACTTACTTCACTTCTCTGTGCCCTGGGAGCAAAGACAGCATCCACCAATCAGCACTGTGCTGGCCAGCTTGTGGTCATTATCACAGTGACTGTGACAGTGTTTTTCTCGTTGTCTCTCATCCTGTTGGATTCCCATTTCTACAGCACAGTGGTAAGAGCAGCCAGTGTGATTACTGCCCCCCTCCTGCTGTGGATTTAATTTTTTGAGTCAGGAGCTCATGTAGCTTAGGCTGGCTCTGAACTTAGTCTATGGCAAGCCCTGCTCTTCCAGCTCCCAATGTCATAGTGCTGGGATGGTTGGTTTGAGATACCACTCCTGGCTGATTAGGTCACCACAAGCCCGTGTAACTGCCCCTCTTACCCCCACTGTTGAGAGCCTCCAACACCCTTGTTGCTGGGAGCCTGACAGCTGGTCACAGGCTCGGTTGGAATGTAGAGAGGATGCTGTGGGGGCAAAGCTACTACCTACCAGCATCTGTGTTCCCACTAGCAACACTCTTCTTGTCTGAGGCCCACCCAGCATGTTACAAGTTCAAGGCCAGTTCTGATACAGCCCAAAGCCTCCTCAGCCTCCTCCTAGGGTTGTTTAGAACACCAACCAGGTTTTCCCAGGGGAAACACAGCCAGGACAGAGCTGAGGGTTGGGAGGGTGTCTGAAAGTAGAAGCATTTGGCTCATTGGGGATCGTGGGAGGGGGTGTACCTAGGATCACATTCTGCCCAAAGTCCTTTGAGATTTTTACAGCCCAACTGGCCACGGGTGCTGGAGCAGAGACCTGGGCCCAGTCTATTCTAGGAGTGACTCTAGGCCTTTCTCAACATGTGACCTTGGGTAGGTAACCTCATCTGTCCCTGAGGCAAGGGGAACCCCTCCCCCAGGAGTCCAAGACAAGCTTGCCAAATGTGATTTGGGAAGAGCACATCCTGAGTCACAAGTCAACTGGTGTTATGCAGTCCCTATTGCACAGAGCAAATAATGACTCATTTCCAGTCAGGCAGGGTGCTGTACAGAAATTTACATTCGGGCCCCAAATGGCCACCTAAAAGTATAAAAACACCCACATGGAAGGCTGGATTCTGACGTGATCACTTGCTGTTCGACTATGGGAAAGCTGCTTGGCCCCTCTGCCATTGTGTGTAGAAGCGGAAAAGCTGTGGTGTTTATCTTGCAGATTATTGTGGATTAAACAAGTCAATAGAGATAAAAGTAGCCCCGGCTAGCCTGGAACTTGTTATGTAGACCAGGATATCTTTAAACTCAGGGAGATCTACCTGCCTCTGCCTCCAAGTTCTGGGATGAAAGATGTGATTATCACACTCTGCCTACATATCTTTGTCTGGGCTAGCCTGGACTTCACAGACAGACACTGTAAGTTAGAGGCAGGTTGAGGAAGAAGTGTCTCTAATGTTTAATATGTTTTCCTCTGGTGATGTACTTAATGGAACAGTGTTAGAACACTAGTATATGTACCGTGCCTTGCAGACAGCCTAGACCCCTAATAATCCCCTCCAAGGGGGAAAAAGACCCATGAATGTGCTTTGTGAGTCTGGAAGATCATGGACCCTCTGTGTGCCCTTCAGTTTTTGATGTTAGTGAGAGAATGGGACCACACCACATCTCCTGTAGTGGAGGGATTCGTGCCACAAGGGCTGGGTACAGCATGGGAAGGCGCAGGGACCTGAAACACACCTCAGGGATGCATGCTTCATGTGTGCTCTATTCCTGCTCAGCTTCCAGGTTCATAGGGCAGAATGTGTTCTCTCCAGGGAGGAAGGAAGCCTGTGTACCCATAAAGTGGTGCCCTGAACCTTCCACCTCCCTCCCGACCTCCCTGTATCTCCTCCCACTGCGGCGGCCCTTTGCTGCAGCCCACAGGACTGTGGTGTCCCAATGATGTGAGCCTTAGATTGGTCCATAAACCCTGCCCTGGGGCCTTCTGATTCCAGCTCTGGCAGCCATGCCCTCGCTTATGAAATAGGACTGGTGACAAGGATGAGTGAAGGCCAGGTCCTGCTTTGACTCCTTTGGGGCCCCTCCAGGCTGCTCTATCGTCAGACACCTGCTGTCTGCTTGGATGCTGTTCCTGATGAAATTCTGCACATCTTGTCTCTTAGCTGCCTGTCCTGGCTGTCCCTGTCATCTTACCATGCTGCCAGGCTTCCTGGTGACCTTCCCTCCGAGACTACCCTTAATAGTCCTTACAGGGGACAGAGTCTCATGCTGCCTGGAGGTTGTTTCTTCCCAGTGTGTATGAGACAGGCCAGGGGACAGAGACCTGTGACCTTCTGGATCCTGCTTTGCTTTGAGCACTGTAGAACAGGAAAGACCATTCTGGCCTCAGGTGAGCAAGTGTGTGTGTGTGTGTGTGTGTGTGTGTGTGTGTGTGTGTGTGTGTGTGTGTGTACATGCTCACACACACACACATGTGTTCATCCAGCTCTCCTCTGTCTCCTCATTCTCTCTGCCTACTGCCCTGCATTCCCAGCTGCTACTGCCTCACCCCTGCATGTCCCAAGTTCAGGTTGAGCCTTTGCCACAGGAAAATGGCCAGAATTTTCAGAGCATCCCTGAGTCTTTGGTTACTCTACAAGGGAGTGCCCAGTGCAGGGGTGAGACTTTTCACCTCAGGTTATCCAGTTTAAGGGGCAGCGACCTGGTTCACCCCTGCAGTCTGGCCCAGGGTTGCCTCTTGCGCTGCCAGGCTGCCTCTTCCAACACCCGCTGTTGGCTGGCCTAGCAGGCCTTCCCTGCCTTGCGGCTACTGCACTGACCTCTCCAGCCACAGACTGCCCAAGGGCAGAAAAGCTCACACTGTATTAGGCGATGCTCGACTAGGCCTGGGGTGAGGGCATCTGGCAGGCAGAGCCGAAGAGGAAATGGACCAGGAACAAGAAGAGTCTTTGCTGGTGGGGAGGGGGGCTTCATAGAACTTTTCAGAGCAGGGAAGGTCAGTATACAGCTATGCTGAGGCTGGAGGTGTTCCTGGATGGCTCATGTTCCCTCTGAGGCCTGAAGACTCAGTGCCTTCCCTCAATCTTGTCCTCCTGTGTATCAGTTTTCTGCTGAGAAGGGACATCAGCAATAGTTGGAGACCTGGAGTTTGCTCTGTCTCCCCCCTCACACACACCCCACACACACCACCCCTAGCATCTGGTTTACTCCCATCTAGGGAAGTTCCTCCTGGATCTGACCACAGCCCGCTCTCACCAGTGCATGTCCAGTCCTCAGCCCTTCACAGCAGCCCTAAATAACTTCCATGTGGGTGCTGGGAGTTAAACTCAGGTCCTTTGGAAAAGTAGACAGTGCTCTTAACCGCTGAGCCATCTCTCCAGTCTCAGGAGACAGGATCTTACGTAGCCCAGGCTACTTCACTGTGTAGCTTCTTCTGCTGTTGCTGTGATAAAGTATCCCAACAAATTAGCCCACAGTTCAAGGCACAGTCTGCCATGGTGAGAAAGTCATGGCAAGAGAAGCCTGAAGCAGCTGGTGGATCGATTCGAACCCCCAGTCAGAAAATAGGTGAACACACACTGCTGCTCAGTTCTTCCTCAGCTGACCCAGGCCAGGACTCCAGTCTGGGAATGGTGTCAGCAGATCTTCAAAATTCAATTTAATGATAATAACCCCCCATGGACACACTCAAAGGCCAATCTTCTAGAAGATTCTAAGGTCTGCTTACGATTGCCACTAGCATCACAGTAGCTGAGGATGATGTTGAACTCCTGGCCTTTCTACGGACACCTCCCTTCCAGAATGACAGGCAAGCGATGTTGTGCCTGGTTTATGCTATGATGTGGATGGAGCCCAGGGCTGGCCCTTTTATCTCATAAAGCGCCTGGCACATGGTAGGTGCTTTATTTACACTGACTGATCAGTAATCCCTCTGGAACCTAGAATATCATTGTGTATACAGCAGGTGCTCAGCAAATGTTCTGGAGTGGAGTGAATGGACAAAGTTGGATGAATGGCATCAGGTAACCCTCCCCACAACCTCTCCCAGGACTGGAGTGGGGGAGGGGAGGTTTGTGGGTCTCATCCTTCCTGCCTAATCCCAGGAGATTAACTCAGGGGTAAGTCTAGGTCACTGGCCACTGACCCCAGCAGGTTTGTGTGACAATCACATTGAAAGGCTCTCTTCACTCCAAGATGGGTCTTCTGTCACCCACCCTGAACATGGTGATCACAACGATTGGAAGCTTTCTCCTGTTCATTCTGGTCCTGGGTCTGCTATGCTTCTTTACCTGCCGCTTGGCCAGGCCACTCAGGTATGAGATCCTAACTCCTGCCCCTGACAAGTGCTTTGTCCCAAATGACCATCCTTACGTGACAGGAAAAAAAAAAAAAAAAAAGATAGGCACTAGTCTCTCCTCTCCTTGGTGGGGAAACTGAGGCCAGAGAGAATGATCCTATGGAGAAAGAGATGGAGTCAGTCTGGGTGTATATGTGGCTGTCAGGTAGCTAGTGGACCTTTGTTCAATTTTCGAACTGTGATGTGGGGCTAGGAATACCTGTGGCTGAGAGGCCCCATGAGCTCACAGGTGGACATGACCCAGTCAGTGTCTGGTAATGGGTGTCTTCAGTTCTGTCTTTGAGCTTGTCCTGGCTCTATTGATACCAGCTGGAGAATGGCTTTTTGCCAGACTCTGAACCCACTGCCTTAGAATACCATTGTCAGGGACCAGGCCCAACCACTCAGCCTCTCTGCTGGCCTGCCAAGTAGCTGCTTCCTCACCCAAAGCCAGAGCCATTGCACTCTCATCCTAAAGAATCAGATCACGTAGTTAGAGGCTTGGCAGAGAGACCAGGGTAGGCAGCAGCAGGAGGGGACTACAGACCAGCCTCCACTCCAACAATGAGTGTCGGGCAGCTGGGACTCCCCCAGACCTGGCCCAGCAAAGTCCTTCACCCTGAGCTGCCTGAAACCTCTGGGATGGGGGTAGGGGGTGGGTTCTGAACTGAAGCAGGAGGCTGAAGGATTTCCTGAGTCTCCAGATGCTCAGTGCCACACAGCCATCTTAATACAGGGCCCTGGGGCCAGAGTTCTGCACCCCAGGCTGACCATAGGCTTCAGGCTCAGTGTACAAAGACCTTCACTGTTTGAGCCTGCATTTTCCAGAGCATTACATCAGAACAGAGAGACTCTGGGCCTTCAGACTAACCATATAGACTGCTGGAACCCTTTTTTTAAAATAATAATAAAAACCCCCCACTTTTTATTTATTTAATTATTTGCCTTGATGTTGGCCTGGAACTGGAACTACAGACAGTTGTGAGCTGCCATGTGGGTGCTGGGAATCGAACCCCAGTTCTCTTAAAGAGCAGTTGGTGCTCTTAGCCACTGAGCCATCTCTCCAGCCCCCTGCTTTTAAAGGGCTCCCCTCAGTTCTTTGTTTTGGACACTAGATGCAGAGAGAGTGGAATGTCTTCTGTTTCTCAAACCACAGTACTGTAGCTCAGGGTCCACCTCTTTTCCCCGTTCTCCCGTTTCCTGTGCCACTCACAGTGTTTGATCTTTTGTCAACCTTTCTCAAGCTCTGTCCTTGCTGCAGCTTTGACAGCTGGTTTTGCTACTGCAGAAACATCACAGTAACATCACATGGTACTGATGTGTTTTCCTTACTGTAGACAAGAGCTTACTGGGTAATAAGCCAGTGTAACAGGGACTTCACCATGGCTCTCCATAATGATTTCTGTAAAGTTGTGGCATATGGCTTTTATCATTTTACCAAGTTAAAGAAATTTTGGGGGGGCCCACTTAGAGTGGGGTTCAGGGGCCTGAGCAGTTGCTAGCACATGTGAGGCCTCCCTCCTTCCTTCCCTCCCTCCCTCCCTCTTTCAGCCTGGCTTTCTGAGGGCTCTGGTCACATTGTTTCTAAGTCCTGTTCTCTCTCACAGACATTCTTATCAAGTCTCATCAAGGTTGTGACAGCTAGATGCCCTTGGTCCTCAAATTTATGCCTCTAGCCAAGACCTGCCAGACTCATCTCCAACTGTCTGTTCTTCCCAATGACACCTCAAACCCATCACGTCAAATCCAAGCCCCTGAATTGTCCCCACAGAATCCACTCCGCCTCCCACTTCCAGCTACCTCAATGCTGAAAGATGAAATCTTTCACCCAAAGACAGGAAACAAGGAAGACACGTTTACTTTTGCCCTTTCTGTTCCTGCTCACACCAGATGTACCAGCAAAAGAGCAAGGGGACACAGTGGAAAAGGTCACGTGACTAGAAAGGAGAAAGAAGAGCTTTATTTACTTAAAAAAAATTACATTTTATTTACTGTGTGTGTGCAAGAGTGTGTATGCATTTGTGTACTTATGTGTGCCTATGTGTGCCTGTGAGGAGGTCAGAGGAACCTTCCAGAAGTCGGTTCTCTCCTTCCATCCCTTGGGTCCCTGGGATCAAACTCAAGTTCTCAGACATGGCGGCAAGTGTCTTCACCCATAGAATCATCTCACTGGGCCTTAAGCTCTTGGCAGACTACATGCTTGTCTACATAGAAAATGCCAAGGAACCCCCACATGTACACACAAATTCTTAGAATTTAAGTGAGTCCATCATGTAAGGTCAAAATGTAAAACAATAAGGTATTTGTTTGAGACAGAGTTTCTCTGTATAACAGCCCTAGCTGTTCTGGAACTACTTCTGTAGACCAGATTTAAAGATACGCCTGCCTCTGCCTCCTATGCAGAGGTTAGAGGCTTCTGCCTCCACCACCTGTCACAACAAGGTATTTCTTTATAGTAATATTAAAGAAATAAAGACATATACATTAATTCCTCCCATGAGAGAAAAGCATAGGTATAAATGTAGCAAAACCTGTCTAAATTCTAGATGTTAATCAGGGAGAGAGGTACTATGCTCTTAACAGAGAATCTATACTGCACAGATGGTGACACTGCCCACACTGATTAATGGCTTTCCATATATATATATATATATATATATATATATATATATATAAATTTTATTTTATGTGTATGAGTGTTTTGTCTGCATGTATGTCTGTGCATCATGTATGTATCTAGTGCCCTCAGAGTTCAGAAGAGTGTATTAGAGCCCCCAAAACTCAAGTTACCCCCATGGATGCTGGGAATCAAACTCAGAACTTTTCCAAGAGCAGCCAGTGCTCTTAACCAGAGAGCCATATCTTCAGCCCTTACATTAATTTAAATTTATTTGTATTGATTTCTATTTGATAAATATAAATATATATTTATATTGTGTGTGACAGACAGTATGTGTGCTCATATGCCACATGCAGTGCGTGTAAAACCAGAGGACAACTTGCTGGAGTCAGATCACCCCTTCGAAGCACCATGTGGGCTCCAGGACTTGAACTCAGGCCGTCAGGCTTGTCAGCAAATGCCTTTACCTGCTGAACCACCTCACTGGCTGAATCATTGGTTTTGTACAGTGCTGGTTAAGTGGTACAGAGGACAAATCAGGGACCGTCAGGTTTAGCCATGGGGATTGCTTGATCACAGACAGACAGCACAGGCTTGGGTGCCAAGGCAGATCTCTGCCCTAATCATGGCAGCATTTGGAGGAATCTATTCTTGTGTCAGACCTCAGCCTTTGCTTTACACTTTAGGAAATGGAGGGGTTGGGGTTACCATAGTAATCTAGCTGCTATTTCTGGAATCAGAAGCCCCATGGTCAAGGGTCAGCTCTCCACTGGCTCGTTTGTAAGCTACAGGCTAGTCATGTCCTTCTCTCAAGGCCTCAGTCTAGTCATCTGTAGCAGGAGACCATATAGTTTCCTCTTTTCTCACTGCAGAAGCTGTTCATGGGAAATCACATACCAGGTCATCTCACATTGACTGTGTTCCCAAAGGGTGTCTCCTGCCTTAGAGACCATAACACACTTGTCTTCATACCAGAAAGTAAGAGACGGTTCAATTTTTAAAAGAGCCCACGGACAGCACCTGAATCTCAGAAGTTCCCATGGGTCCCCACGGCTCCACACCTACACCCTTGTACAGTCTTATCCCATTCTCTCATGGACTAAGTTCCAAAAACAAAGGGGTGGTACAGCCTGCATGGTTCTGCCATTGATGCTGGTGTGAGCCCATGATTCTGGCTTTTCTGGCTCAGCCTCACATTGTTAGGGGGATATTTGTTCTATATGGCATTGTCAACCATGAGTTCTTAACTCCTGTATGTGGTGGGTTGGACACATGTAACAAGGGCTGGCCTGGAATAAAAGGGGTGCTATGGCAACTGAATGATGCTCAACTGTGGAGAGTAATGCCAGGTGCCCAAAGTTGCACCCATTGACATGTGATTTCCAGTGCTAAGAGCACAGATAAGGAAAGTGAAACCTTTGGTCATTGGTTCTCAACCTATGGGTCTTCACTTTTTTGGGATTGTTTAATCAGATATTTATATTACATTTATAACAGTAGCAAGATTACAGCTATGAAATAAATAATTTCATGGTTGGGGGTCACCACGACATGAGGCACTGTATTAAAGGATTGCAGCATTAGGAAGGTTGGGAACTGCTGGACTAGAGGCTGCCAGTGTAGTGACTGGGAGAGACCAGGAAAGAATTATTTTGAAAGCAGAGAAGTGCATGATAATGACTGAGGCTATGTGAAGTTGGGGGAAGTATGCTGGAATTTGTCCCAAAAGAGGTGACTTTAGATTTAAATAACTGTGAACAATATTATAATGCACTAATATTTTATATCAACTTAATGGCTTTTTCTGATTTTAGGATTTGCTATGAAGTTATTTGGCATCTAAGTAGAATTTTTAAAAAATGTTTTTAAATTTAGCAATCACCTAAATTGACCTCAGAGTTCAGTGCAGTTGGACACTAGATGGTGTTTCCTCCAGATCCCTACTTTCCTCTACCCACCCTTCCCACACCAGAGTCTCACCTTTCAAGTTCCTTATTCTGGCAGGTTGGTGGCTTATCTGCCCCAACACCTTTGTCACCATAGAATTTCTGTCATTTCCGTTTTCCACCAAAATGGGGTAATCACATCCTGCCTTGGGCTGACATGGTAACATTATTTCTCAATGAAACTCTTGATATTTAAAAATCACATCCTGTAGCATCCTTAGCCAGACAGTTGGACATTCTGTAGCTAGCAGCCTGTGATGGCAACAATATGACCATAGTTAAAAACATGCTTAAGCCATTCATTCATGCACACTCATTTTAGGCAGCTTGGAAAAAAAAATTAAGAGGAAATAATCATGCCTGGTCTTGCCACCCAGAGCAAACCACCAGTTCATGTTTGCTGTGTTTTCTTCCAGCCCTTAAAAAATATTTTTAGCTGGGCATTGTGGTGCACGCCCACACTCAGAAGACAGAGGCAGGGGATCTCTGTGGGTTCGAAGCCAGCCTGGTCTACAGAGCAAGTTCCAGGACAACCAGAGCCACACAGAAAAACCCTATTGAAAAAAAAAATAAAGATTATTTTTAAGTGAGTTGAGGGTGCTACTCAGCTATAAGAATCCTGAAGCCCAGAGTTTGATCCCTGGCATAGGGTGAAGGTGGAGGTGAGGAGCAGAGTATTCTTCAAAGATACTGTTGTGTGTGTACTAGTTCGGGGTGCCATGGTGCATGTGGGGAGGTCAGAAGACAGTGTGGGAATCAGAGTCAGTTCCCTCCTTCCAGCCTGTGGGTTCTGTTCTGGATAGAACCATGGAGTCAGGCTTGGGGCAAGTGCCTTTACCTTCTGAGTAACCTACGCAGTCCCAGGTGACAGCTTCCAAAGTTGGTTCTGTTCTTCCGCTTCAGGTTCTGGTATCAAGCTCATGTCCCTGGGCTGCTGCCTGCTAGGTCAACTCCCTGCCGCCAAGGCAGAATATCTCAACAGATATGCCAGTGCAGAAGGTGTGCCAATGGCCAAGGAGCCTGTGGAAAGCTGCTGAGTATATTAGGGAAATGTGAGCTCAGATCAATGAACCTGAGCTTTAACTCAGTGGCAAGCCATTGTCCTGGGTTTGACCTCCAGCACTGACAAAAAAAAAAAAAAAAGAGGAAAATTAAATCAAAGTCAGCTGCAGAGGCATACCCCTGTAATCCCAGCACTTGGTGAGCAAAGGCAGGAGAACTGAGAGTTCAAGGGCATCCCCAGCCAGTCTGAGCTACACAGATACTTCTGCTTTATAATCCTTTCCAAAAACTGATACATCCTTGAGGAGAATGAGGCAGATATGGTGTTCTATGCATTTATGCTTGCACAACTATTCACGTGACTCTGTTCCCAATGCTAAGCTTTTGGTATTCAACAAGTTCTTGCTGAACGAATCAAGAAACAGGCCAGAATGAAGAAACGGCTCTAGGGTTGCTCCTTCATACCTCTGTTCTTCTTTTTTAACTTGTAGGATCGGAACGTCGATTAACGGCTGACACTGCCAGCCCACCTCTTCCCACCCACCACCCATCTGGGCTCCAGAGAGGAACGGATACACCATGATCTCACCATTTTTAGTACTGGCCATCGGCACCTGCCTTACCAACTCTTTTGTGCCAGGTAGGACTTCCGGACTCAGGTGAAAGAAACAGATAGGCAGGGTTGGATGAGAGTGTGGTCTGGGTTCAAGGTCATGGATTCTGTCATGTAAGAGATGGGAGCCAAGTGCTCAAAGCAAAGCCCCTCAGCTTATTTTTGAACTGGCCTTTAGTGGGAAGGGGTATGTGTGTATGTTTGTGTGTGTGTGTGTGTGTGTGTGTGTGTGTGTGTGTGTGTGTGTGTGTGCTCTCTTACAGAAGCTGGAACAGTGCCCCAGATCCCCTGGAGCTGAAGTTAAAGGCAGTTGTAAGCCACTACACACGGATGCTGGGAACCCAGGTCTAGTCCTCTGAAAGAGCAGTATGCCTTCTTAACTATTGGTCTATATTTCTAAGGGAATTTCTTTGTGTTACCCTGGAAGCCTTTCTATGATGCCATATTCTATTTAGTCCTTTCCACACCTCAGGTGATCCACAAATTCTAGATGAGTTTTGTATTAGTGCTTTATGCTCTAAATTCAAATCTCTGGCTCAGATGCAGGCTCTCTCTTCCATCTCTTTTTCCAAAGCCACACACATCACATCAGCTTTCGTGAGACCTGTGTCTGCCCTGGTACCCAGAGTTCTGCAGTTACTGCTGTCTACTCCTTTGCCTTTGATTTTTTTTTCCTTTTAAGTACTTCTGTGGATTTCACTGTTCTTCCTTCTTTTCTTCCTTGCACTGAGGATCTGGTTTTAGTCATTTACCTTTCTTGACATTTCTTTGTATATCTTCTCCATGTATATCTTCTCCATGTATATCTGTGTGCCTTGTGCATGCAATGACCATGGAGGCCAGAAGGGGCATTGGATCTCCTGTAAGTTACAGACAGTTGTGAGCCACCATTTGGGTGCTGGAAACTAAAATGAGGTCCTCTAGAAGAGCAGCCAGTGCTTCTAACCACTGAACCACCTCTCCAGCTCTCCACCTGATTTCTGAGATGGGGTCTCTGGCTGAACCTGGAGCTCACCATTTTAACTAAACTGTCTGGCCAGCAAGCCCTGGGATCCACCTGTCTTGGTTCCCCAAGGCTGGGGTTCCAGATGCATGTTGGGGATCTGAAGTCAGGTCCTCTTTCTTGCACAGCAAGAGCTTTAGCCCTGAGGTACCTCCTCGCCTCATCCTTCCTGGCTTTATGTAGCTAAAGTCAGCAAGGAGTCCCTCCTTGGCTACATCCATCATGTGGCTGTCCTGCCTTGCTTTCTATGAGACTCAGTTTCCCCATCTGTCTGGTGGAGATAGTGCTTCTCTTTGGAGCCATTCAGGGGTTGCAGAGACTGACTCAATATCTGATAAAAAAGTGAGTTTGCAGAAAATGCTGGTTTCTTCTTAGGGAGTCTCTTATTTCAGCAGAGGGGAGGGGCTGCTGAGTGTTTATTCCAGCAATGATGGGGTTCCCAGACCAGCATGTTCTCTGGAGTCCAATGGGGCCCATCTATGGGCAGCCTTGAGAATCCAGATTCACCCAGGCAGGGTCCTGTCTTTAGAGGTTTCTGTGTCCTGCCCAGTTGGTCCCACAGCCCAAATAAACATACCGAGAGGCTTATATTAATCACAAGATATTGTGCCTATGGCTCAGGCTTATTATTTGCTAACTCTTTCATTTATTTATTTTTTTAACTTTTTTTTAACTCTTTCATTTAAATTAACCCATGATTAAGGTCCCTGCTTCTTAGCACTCACAAGCCACTTGGATATGAGAGATGAGCCAGGGTTAGAAAAGGAAGAGATGAGCAAAACCAACCAACAAACAAACAAAAAATAGATGAGGCTGAAGAGATGGCTCTTCCAGAGGACCGGGATTCAATTCCTGGCATCTACATGGCACCTACAAAGCAGCTTATAACCATCTATAACTCCAGTCCCAGGGGATCCAACAGCCTCTTCTGAACTTTGTGGACACCAGGCACATGTGTGGTACCCTGACATACATACATGCAACATACCCACATACATTTTTTTAAACCAACAGATGAAAAAGATCTGCTAATTAATATTTAATAATTTAATTTTTATTTCTCTTTCTAGCCATTTTTAATAAATTTTACTTACAGTTTATTTGTGTGGGTGTGCATGCATACACATACATGTGTGCACCTTAATGTTCATATGGGGAGATCAGAGGACAACCTGTATAAGGCAGTTCTCTGCTTCTACTTTATGAGTCCTAGACATAAAACTCAGATTAGCTGGCCTAACAGCAAGTGCCTTTGACCACTGAACCATCTCAGCCCCGTTATAGCCATTTTCTTTCTTTTTTTTTTTTTAAACTTTATTTATTTATTTATTTGCCTTGGTGTTTTGCCTGGAACTGGAACTACAGACAGTTGTTAGCTGCCATGTGGGTGCTGGTAATCGAACCCGGGTCCTCTGGAAGAGCAGACAGTGCTCTTAACCGCTGAGCCATCTCTCCAGCCCCTATAGCCATTTTCTAAGGAGAATGTCATGTTGTTACACTGTCTACTTTTTACAATTAGTTATAACTAACAGTAAAGAGCATAAATCTTAACTGTCCAGAATGATGCGTATCTATTTCTCTCTTTCTCTTTCTCTCTCTCTCTCTCTCTCTCT
This sequence comes from Sigmodon hispidus, assembly GCA_004025045.1. NCBI lineage: Eukaryota > Metazoa > Chordata > Mammalia > Rodentia > Cricetidae > Sigmodon > Sigmodon hispidus. Next base: position 124,301 of record PVIH01002398.1, on the reverse strand, counting down.
CTCTCTCTCTCTCTCTCTCACACACACACACACACACACACACACACACACACACACACACACACACATATTCCCAGGCACAGGAAAGAGGCTAGCTTCTCAGTGCCTCTCCCAACAATTCCTTCCTGGTTCCAAGTATCATTTGGTGTGTTCTGGATCCCGTATAAGTGGATTCATGCAGTGGATACTAATTAGTACCTTTGTACATAATGTCACATCCTGGGCATTGGTCCCTGCCATTTGTCCCTTGAAACAATGGTCTCCTGGTATTTAATCATTCAAACTATCATTGCTTAATACTGTCAGATTTCTGGCAAGGAGGTTGGTTTGATATTGACTCAGCCCTTCCTAGAAACAGGCCCTGGAGCTCTCTTTGGATTCCCAACCTTGCAGAGACCAATCAGAATAGTGGCAGAGCCAGGATTGGGAAAGATCATGAACACGGGGCAGACTGGCGTCAGTCAGGCCCCGTGTCTGCCTGACTGCTGGGGGTAATGGGTATGTGGTCAGAATGAGCTGAAGCTCTTCAGCCCCCAAGTGATACTCGTGACTGCAGAGACTGTGACCAGAGCGTTCTGGTGTGTGTGAGGCAAAGACTGGAATCAGGGGCTGGAAAATGGGGGTTCAGTTGATAAGGATCTGGGCTTGATCCCCAGCTTTCATATGAAAAGCTAGATGTTGAGGCATATGCTTATAATCCCAGGGCTGGGGAAGTGGGACTTGTGGTCCAGCACAGCCAGTCAGCTCCAGGACCCAGTGAGAGATCCTGTCTCAGAAAGACAAGTGGGCCTGTTATAATCTTAAGACCTCCTTGGGGGCTGGAGAGATGGCTCAGTGGTTAAGAGCACCATCTGCTCTTCCAGAGGACCCAGGTTCAATTCCCAGCACCCACATGGCAGCTAACAACTGTCTGTAGTTCCAGTTCCAGGCAAACACCAAGGCAAATAAATAAATAAAGTTTTAAAAAAAAAAAAAAAAAAAAAAAGACCTCCATTACCAGCTCCCCATTTCATTCACCCTAGCCAGAAACTAGAGCAAAGAACGTACCCAATGGCCAGAGCTGGACAGCAAGGTCCAGGCCTCCAGGTTCCACTGGGGGCCTCACCTATGAGATATGAAACTGGGGGTCTAAGCAGGGCCTGGAGCTTAGGGATGAAGGCAGCAGGCGGAGTTTAGGGTGCAGGACGCACGAGAGAGGATCATGGGGGAAGGCTGGAGGTTGGAAGGCCCAAGGCTTGAGGTAGATTATAGTCCCCTCCCCTGGGTTGTCTGTAGTGGCCATTGCTTGGTGATTTGGATGTCCTCAGGTCTTCCCCAGCTCATTTTTGATCTCTTCCTGCTGGAAGAAACTGATGCCCCTCCTATGAGGTGGCTGAGAAGAAACAGAAAATATGTGTGTTCTAAACTCTTGGCACACAGGCAGGGATCCGTGCAGGCTCCAGGACAGAGTGGTTTCTCAGGAGCACATTGTCCTAAGAGACAAGTGTGGGCCTGAACAGGCTGGAATGTGTGACCATATCTCCAGCCCAAAGACATACACTGTGGTCCTGGACTGGACCCTTCACCTCTCCTGGCCTCTGCCTCACCCTGGCCAAAGTGGGAGGTCTCTGAAGGCGGCATCCATACAGGGCCTTCAACCTTGAACTTCCAGTCTGTGGGTGGGGCCAGTGGAGCCAGAGGAATCCAGAGAAGAAGCCTTGTAAACAGTGGAGACCCTTCACCATCTCCACAGACAGGATCCTAGGGATCTCCTTGGAATACAGGGTTGGAAAAAGGAAAAGGGGGTATCTTCAGACCCTCTGTTAAAGCAGGTATGTCACTTTCATATTTTGTGAAGTCCTCAAAAAGACCCTGAGTAAACCAGGAGGTGGTAGCAAACACCTTTAATCCAAGCATGAGGGAGTAAGTTTGAGGCCAGCCTGGTCCATAGAATAAGTTCCAGGATAGCCAGGGCTACCCAGAGAAACCCTGTCTTGACAGGAAAAAAAAAGCCAAAGGTACAGATAACCCATTTGACAGGTGAGGACACTGAGGCTCTGGAAAGTAATTTGCCCAGAGTACCACAGCTATGGATTAGTTACTACAGGAGATGAAGACAGAGAAGGGGAGGAGGGAGGAGCAAGAGGTAGAGAGACTTCAGTTCTTATTAACTCTAAGACACCAGCCCAGGGATGTAGTGAGGGTTAGAGACGGAGGAAAGGGGCTGAAGGCTCAGCCAATTCCTCCCCAGCTACCCCAACTGGAGTGCCTTGTCTGTCCACGAGATGCATTCAACCAAGGATAAGGCTTCCTTCCAGCTCTGCTCTTGGGGTTCTCACCAAGGCACCCTGATCTGCTGATCCTGCTGTAATGAACAAGCCAGGCAGGATTTATCATTGATGGTTGGCTGCCTCTAGGGACTTCGGCAGCAGTTCGGTCCTGTGAAGAGGTTAAAGATTACACTCACTGGTGGCTGTTCTTGCTCACTGCTAGGTGAAGGGCAAATGTGGGTTTTGCAAGGAAGTCTAACTCTGCCAAAGTTTGTTCATGCTTTGTATCTTTGGGAGAGTTACTTGGTGTCTCTGGTCTTTGGTTTCTTCGTTTTGAGATGGATGAAGATGCCAGTGTCTCCAGGCTTGTTTGTGGGGTTTGCCTGGAACCTGTTCACAAACCTTCACCCCCTCCTGCATATTTAGATCATCTCATCGCTCAGCAATGAGCTACCGGGGTGTCTGGAAATCTGGGAATGGATAGCCCATTGTCTACTTTGCCAGATAACCACCTCTCTCTGCAGAAAAAGAGAAAGACCCCAATTACTGGCGACAGCAAGCCCAGGACACCTTGAAAAATGCTCTGAAACTTCAGAAGCTCAACACCAATGTGGCCAAGAATGTCATTATGTTTCTAGGAGATGGTGAGCACAGTGACTCTGGGGATGCTGGAGCTGGGGGCAGTCAAGCTGGCAGTATTGAGGCTGGGGCACTGGAGCCTGGGGTGGCTGGAAAGGATGATTTCTAGTAGCAAATGAAAGGGGCATATGGAGGGGGCTCTGGGAGATAGGGTTAGGAGAAAGGGACCAGGCTGTGGTCCCTGAGGGTATAATATGAAAGGGCAGAGAGGGTCCCATGACATTTATAGAGCCATGCTCTTCTGCCTACTGCCCACTGCCCTTGACTGTCTTGACACTAAACTAGAGAGCTCTGGGTGCCTGACAAAATTGATTGGAGGGCCCAATCAATTTGGAGACTCCAAAATTGATTGGAGTCTGAGCTCTCTATCCCCAACAGGGATGGGCGTCTCCACAGTAACTGCTGCTCGCATCCTTAAGGGCCAGCTACACCATAACACGGGGGAGGAAACGCGGCTGGAGATGGACAAGTTCCCCTTTGTGGCCCTCTCCAAGGTGAGCCCTGTCCCAGATTGGCTCTCCACCTGGTGGGCTGCCAAGCCATCAGACCTCCTGGGTCCAATGGTCCCACTGTGAGACCAGGACAAAAGCAACTATCCCCAAGGTATTTGAGGCTTTAGCTCATTGATTAGAACCTGTCGGTGTGTAACACACCCAGGAAGAAGTATGTGCCGTCCAGCTGCTGGTGTCTGTGTAACCGACTCCTGGCTGTTGCACCCGAACACAGACCTGCTGCCCCTGAGCTGTGTCTTTTCCTTGTCTGCTCCTCCACTGACAATAGCCACTGTCCTGACACCATTCATTGGTTTGTCTGCTCCTGTGTTTTCTGTAAACAATGTCAGCCTAGTTGACACCTTCCAGGTTAGATACCAATGTGAATCACTCAGTACCCTGCATGCTGGGGCCAGCTGTGGTTATTGGGGGAAGGGACTTGGGGGGGGATTATATAACAGGCACATCCTAGCCACCCAGAGTCAGGCTGGCTTCTTCTAGGGGAAGAGTGGGGATTGTAGTTTCTGGGCCTCTGGGGAGCTCTCGGGCTCATGGGGACCAGGAAGGTGGTCCTATAGGGTCTCTCTGGGAAGTCTAAACAGAGAGGTGAACATTTGCAGGGCAGCAGAGAAGCCAGGTTGGTCAATCAGACCCACCATCCCCTCCCCCTCGGGGACATTTTTCCTCTCTCTGCCAGTCTTGCTCCCTGCCCTTTGCTGGTTCCGCAGACTCAGGAACCCTTGAGTTCTGCCAGTGGGAAGCAGGCTGCTCGGTCAGGTGGCCTTCTGGTTCTGAGGGACCTCAATGAGCAGCAGCATTCCTCACACCCTGTTCCCTTGATGAAGGTGGAGGTGGGATGGCCACAGTGGGTGCCCATCCCCTGTTTCTCCCTCCCACCCGCAGACATACAACACCAATGCTCAGGTCCCCGACAGCGCGGGCACTGCCACTGCCTACTTGTGTGGTGTGAAGGCCAATGAGGGCACTGTGGGAGTGAGCGCAGCCACTGAGCGCACGCGGTGCAACACCACTCAGGGGAATGAGGTCACCTCCATCCTGCGCTGGGCCAAGGATGCCGGTGAGCCATCACAGGCCGAGTTCCTGTGACTGTCTGGATCTTAGCCTCCCCATCATGCATAGACGGTGGAAGCAGGCTCTCCAAGAGCCTCTTGTTTCCCCGGGAGCCCCTTCTGAGCTGAGGAGTCTGCATGGAGTGTCTGGGTCTGCACACTTCACTATAGAGTGGGCATGACAAGAAGCCCCCCACAACCCCTAATTTGAGGTGAAAGCCAAAGCACTAAGCCAGGGCCAGCCTACAGCAGTTCAGAGTGACTGCTCCTTCCTTCTGCCTCAGGGACTTTGAAGGCAGGGTGACAGAGCCCTTCTCTCTCTATCTGAGGTCCCCTTGGGGCTGCCTAGGGCTTCCTATAGGCATGGGCTTCACAAGTCACGAATGGAGGAGAGGACCTCAGTTCACCTCAGGTACAGGGAAGGGTGTTTAGATGTGTCTGCTTTCGTGTAAACTAGGGAAACTGAGGCCCAGGCAACCAGAGGAACGGAAGGGAAGCAGTCTATGGCAGGGAGGGGGAGGCAGAAGTTTGAAGGAACGCCTTTATCTATAAGGTGAGCTAACCTGTCCTGTTCCACACATCAGGGAAGTCTGTGGGCATTGTGACCACCACAAGGGTAAACCACGCCACCCCCAGTGCGGCCTATGCACACTCGGCTGATCGGGACTGGTACTCGGATAACGAAATGCCACCGGAGGCTCTGAGCCAGGGCTGCAAGGACATCGCATATCAGCTCATGCACAACATCAGGGACATCGATGTGAGTTGGGAGCGCCGGGCACAAATGTGACAGGGTGGGGTCCAGTGAGGGGATGGGGACGGATTAGGCCCAGCATGGCCTGAGAAAGGCCTGAGTTCTCCACACACCTGGGAAAGCTCCCAAACCATTAGAGTATTTGTGGTTGGGACAGGCAGCCACTGTAAGGTTTCTCTGTGGTGAAGCTGTAAGGCAAACCCTCATGTGGCTGCCACACCCCAACAGCCAAGTGCTCAGGGATTATTCCATGAATTAGAGCCTGATGCTGTACCCCATCCCCAGTATGCACTGGCACCTCTCCATTATGCACTGATATTTCCTACATACGCTCACTATACACTGATACACACACACAGAGTACGCACTGACACACAGTGTGGTCTTAGGGGATGGCCTGCTCTACACTTGTGAATACACTTACACAGAGTAGCACATGCCTGCACAGAGCTGACAATGTCCAGGAAACATCCAGAGCATGCCTTGCCTACTCTTGCTCTGCTTTTTGCTGGCTGTGTGACCTTGTGCTGATACTTAACCTCTCTGAGCTTTCCCTGGTACAACCCTTCTGCTCCAACAGCTCACTGCAAAAACTAAGTAAGAAAATCCCAGCTGAGTTTGGCACTGAGCCTGTCCTGTGAACGCTCTCGTGGCAGCCCTTACATGTACACCACCTGTCCTTGACGAACATACTTCGACACCCAAACAGGTTCTTACACGCAGACCTCAGTTCTTGAGGAGAGTTTCTGAGTTGTTCTTTTTTTTATTGTGAGGGTTGACCATGAATTAGGCCTGTTGAGCCTGAAATATGGGCCAGATTAGGCTCAGAGAAAGCCCTCAGATCCAGGGCACCCCTCCCTACCTCCTCAATGTCTCATGTGCGGCCTTCAGGACCAGTGGTCCTGCTGATTCTTCTTAGACACATAGCCACCCATGGGGCTTTATTCCCACCTGCCAGGTGACCTGCCATTTTCCACCTGCCAGCTCTCAGGCTTCACAGAAGGAGGCCAGGATGAGGTCATGTGGTCCATGTGGTCATGAGAACACCGGTCCCAGGAGTAATTACCGGAATTCTTTAGCCAGCTTAGGCAAGAGTCACTGAGGCAGGGGAAGTCACTTTGGGAAAAGCTGCTTTGGAACCATGAGGGCATAAGCCAAGGAGTGAGAAGGGGAACCCTTACGGCCTTCTCTCCTCTCTCTCCTCTTCCAGACCCATTCACCCCTCTGTTACCACTGCTCCAAAAGAGCCCCAGACTGTTCATGAAACAAAAATCATGGTGTCCACTCTAAAAATAAATATCTGAGCTTTAAAGAGAGAGAAAGATACAAACCCAAACCCCAAAGGCGAACATCGAGCCTGTTATTTGGGAGTTTAATGAGCCCGTGTGAAGTCTCCAATGGACTGGGAACCACGCGCTCCCGGAGGGAAGATTGGGGGCTTCAGTTCCGCTCTGAAAATGCCAAGGGCTCAGGTTCTGTGGGAACAGAAGGCGCCAGCGACCTGGCGTCCTTTGCTCCCCATCCCAATCTGCACCATCCAAGTTCCTCACCACACGATGAGGGTAAGAGCTGGCCTCCTTAGAAACATATCTGTTCATCTTCATTGTTCTCTTCTGTAGGGGACATCTTTCAATGTGAAATTCCCGAGTGACTCTGGATGACTGCCTTTTTTCTCTGGACAGCCATTCCCATTTTATAGACTAGGAAACTGAGGCCCTGCAAGGTCAAAAAAAAAAAAACAGGCCTTTGGTTAACAAGCAGTAGAATAGGGTCTTTACTTCACTGTCTGTGGCCTTCCTGGGTGCCCATAGCTGTCCCTGGGAACCTTCTCCACACGCACTGTCAACTCAGGCACCCAGTTCTCTCCTCACCCCCATAGAACCCTGGGAAATAAAATCAGAGGTAGAGAGAGAACTTTGCCCCCTCTGGGGACAGTGAATCTCAGGTGTCAGCCAGGGGCAGCAACTTGGGCTGTTGCCCACGGTGACAGGAGGTCATGGTATGGTGGTCACCATGGGCTGTGGCTGTTATGTTCTTGGCCTCCGCTTTAAAAATAGTTAGGACTTCAAACATGGATTCCCTAGAAAAACAAACAACCCCGCGTCCGTCTGCCTGCGCATGCCAGCCACAGTGGATAAAATTAGCCTGGCGGTGACTACACAGACGTGAGGGCGGCCCGTGTTTGCCTAGGCAGTGGGCTGGTTCCCAGCTGGGCTGCCCCGAGACCTCCCTGGCCGAAGCCACTCACGGTGGGAGAAGAGACTTGGAGGCCCCTTCCTTGGCCCTGTGTATACTGCAGAGCCATTGCGGGGTTTCCGATAGAGAAACACTGGGTTTTGGATTTGAATTTTGTCTGTCATGCACCGCGGTGTGGCTGAGGGACAAGAAATCACATCTCTGTGCTCATGTCTATGTCAAGAAAATGTGGACTGCTTCCCTTGCAGCTTAGGTAGGAGGTTGAGTGAATTACTCTAGCTTAGAGGCTCAGGGTTTGACACACAGAAAATGGGCATTCCTCCACAGGGGGTGTTAACCAGGTGGGGTAAGCGTTCAGGAACACTAATATTGCACCCAGAAGCCCCAAACTACAGTTCTGCTAGATTAGAGATTTCATCTCTCCAATCTGAACAAGTAGAGGCTAGGCCAGGAATTACATGCCGAGCAAGCATCCACACTCCACCCAGACTCTGGTGGCTTCTTTTCAGGCTGGGACCCTGGGGGCTTCTGGACAATTTAGAATCCTGGGTATGATGGCTTGTGTGTCCCTCAGGTGATCATGGGGGGAGGCCGGAAGTACATGTACCCGAAGAACAGAACTGATGTGGAATATGAACTCGATGAGAAGGCTAGGGGCACAAGGCTGGACGGTCTGGACCTCATCAGCATTTGGAAAAGCTTCAAACCCAGACACAAGGTAGTCAAACGGCTGCAGGTGGGGTCAACTGTGGGACCTTAGGAGACCCCCCACTTATATCTCAAATGTTTTCTCCCAGTAAAGATCCTGTTTTTGCCTTTGTTCATTCAGCTCCTTACAGACCTGTGACTGACACCTGGGTTCCCTACAGGGAGGGCACCAAGGGGGATGGTGACAGGGTCAGGGAGTCAACTAGATGGGCCCCAAGCTGACTGGTCACCTAGAGAAGTAGGAAAACACAGGGGATGTTGTGTGCCTGGATGGCAGGAAGTTAGCAGCTTCCAGGTACACAGAGGGGATGCCACAGAGTCCCTGAGAAAGTGAGATGGTGTGGGGAGTCTGTGCAGGGCAGATGACGGAGAACCCGGCCAAGCAGAAGCCGCTGGCTGAAGAGGGAGGTGTAAACCCTCAGAGTACCTCCCTGGGGCCAGGGCATGGGTGGGCTGGGAGGCTGGAGCAAGGTCAGGACAGACCCTGGTTCCTCCAAGAGGCCTCTGGCCCTTTAAATCTGCAGCTGTGGGCCAGCTGGGCAGCTGGGTCTGGAAATGACTGTGGTCAGGGCTGAAGACAGTGGGGAGCAGCCTGGCAGCTGCTTTGATGTCACTATGGGGTTGGGTTTCTCAGGGTTCCAGGGTAGTCCCTGGAGAGGCTTGGTGGGATGAGGCTGGGCTAAGAGTATGGTTGGAGCAGGGCTAGGGACAGCCCCATGCGTGGGTACAGGATTGGGAGTGAGAGACTGTTCTTTTTTCCCTCTTGGGCTGACTTGGACAAGCAAACCAAAGAAGCACCCACCTCCTTGCCTCAGTTTCCCATGATCAGGACAAGCAAGCCATCCTTCTTGCCCTGGGATTTTACACTAGACCCCTGGCATGGGGAGGGGTCCATACTATGGCCATGAGTCCTGCCAATAGGGTCCCTGTTGGATCTCAGTTTCTGGACATCAATAGAAGGGCCTAGAAGTGGTTCTCAATAGCCCTGGTGTGTGTGTGTGTGTGTGTGTGTGTGTGTGTGTGTGTGTGTGTGTGTGTGCATTCTCTGCTGTAAATAGGGGGCAGACTGGGAGACTGCTGTAAGGGTAGCCTGACAGCAGGGTACTGGGACCTTACCTCCTCCTTCTGAGCAATGTAGAGTACTGGAAAAAAACAAAACAAACGAGAACCCTCCTCATAAGGCCACACTGCCCAAAGAAGGCAAGAGCAAGTTCCTCACGGTGCTAGGACCACACATCTGGGCCCTGAATAATTCAAGCAGAGTCTCACCCTGTGTTCCTGTGCTCTGGGAGAGGGATTGGATTCCCCAGGCACAGCCAGTGGACTTCACCCCTGCCTGGCTCTCCAGGGAACCCCCAAGCACTACTCATTTCTTTCTGTAGGCATTCAAGGTCTTTGGGTCATCTTTGCCCTGAGACACTCTCAGGGGAAAAACAGTTCCCTGGTCCTAGGGGGATCATTTTCTACTTTGCCTTCATGACCCCCCAAAAGGTGTCACCTCTACCAGGAAGCTCTCCTTAATCCAGCCCCCAGGATCCTCATCTACCTGAGTGGTACATGATAATCCTCCTTTATAGCTGTCATTTCTTGAGTACAGAGGGTAGGTACTCGGGGAAGGATGTATAGTGATGCAGGAAAACTGAACCATGCTGACTCTGAGGGCAGCTGGGATTGACCCCAGATTTCCCAGCCTGTGCTGACACAGCCCTTCTCACCCCCCGCCCCCCCCCCAGCAATCCCACTATGTCTGGAATCGCACTGAGCTGCTGGCCCTAGACCCCTCCATGGTGGACTACCTCTTAGGTGAGTAGAGAAGATGGGGAGCCCATGGCTGGGAGCTCTAAGAGGCTCACACCAAGATACCCGAGGAGGTGTGGCATAGAGGATGCACTGGTCTCCCCATAGTTATTCTATGGTGACAGGGTGAGCGATGGCTCTCATATGGGAGTGAACTGGAGGCAATAAGCAGAACAGACAGTGAACGAACCCTACATTTCTGCTGCTTCACCGCACAGGCCACTGTGCCCTCAGACCTCACCTGTAAATATGTGCACACTTATGTATGTTGCCCTCACTGAGCCCTGTCCAGAGTCCACTGCCTCAGAGACATGGTGCTGCATCCCCTGGGTTTGAGTCCTAGATCTGCCCTTTCACTTGCTGAAAATACCAAGTTGTGGGGCTGGAGAGATGGCTCAGTGGTTAAGAGCGCCGTCTGCTCTTCCAGAGGACCCGGGTTCGATTCCCAGCACCCACATGGCAGCTCACAACTGTCTGTAGTTCCAGTTCCAGGCAAACACCAAGGCAAATAAATAAAAAGTTTAAAAAAGAGAAAATAGCGAGTTGTTGGGCCCTTGAGAACCTTTGTCTCCTTCTTCTCTGTGAGGTGGGCCGTAGACCCCTCCTTTATTCTCCTACTGAGGTGAACTGTAGACCCTGTGCCCCAGGTGAGGTAGGCTATGAAGATAATAAAAACTCTGAGTCTTTTCCAGATCCACAGAGCCTCCAGGGTAAGATCCCTCCCTCCTACATTTGCCCCAAATTAAGCGTAGGAATTTTACATCATTTTGTCTCCTCTGCGGCACCCCGGGTTCCTTGGGGTCCTGAAGGCTCAGGACTTTTAGCACCCACTTTCTTGCCTATGCCCACAGGTCTCTTTGAACCCGGGGACATGCAGTATGAGTTGAATAGAAACAACCTGACTGACCCTTCGCTCTCTGAGATGGTAGAGGTTGCCCTCCGGATCCTGACAAAGAATCCCAAAGGCTTCTTCCTGCTGGTCGAAGGTAGGGCCTGATAGAGACGAACCTTCCAGAAACATGGTAAAGGTTAAGCAGTGGGATGGTACAATTTTCAAAGAGAACTGTCAGCTTAGAGGTGAAGAGAGAATTCCCTCCTAGGAGAGGATGGGGAAATTGTCTTTCTATCAGCCCAATCTGAGAGGGCTTCCTGGCAGAGGAGGCAGTCATCTCCCTTTGAGCTGTCTTTCTCGAAGACCTGGCTGTGGAGGGCCATCCAGCCTCTAAGCATCACCCATGCAAAAACAGTTCCGCCTGCACTGTGGCTGTCAGAGGCCAGGGAGATGATGCATGGGTTCTTTTTCTCATGCTACCATAGCTCTGGGACTCTCGCTAAGCATGTTTGTAAAGTGAGACCAAAAATTGTCTCCTGTCCTAGAGCACTGACTCGGCTCCATTGTGCTCAGAAGTGTAAAGTGAGGACTAAGTATTGGGGGAAATGATTCAGTGAAGGGCCTGTCACTGAAGGAACAGAGTTCAGATCCCAGAACATGTGGAAAAGTCAGGCCTGGTGATGCATGGCTGGAAACAAGGCACTGGAGGGGTGGGGATGGGTGGATCCCTGAGGCTCAATGGTTGGCCAGCTTAGCGGAATTCATAACCTTCAGGTTCACTGTGGGACCCTGTCTCGAAAATATGGAGGTAGAGGGCCTGGAGAGATGGCTCAACAGTTAAGAGTGAGTGCCGCTCTTCCAGAAGACCCAGGTTCAGTTCGCAGCAGGAACATCAGGAACTCACAATCACTTGGATCTCCAGCTTTAGGAGATCCAACACCCTCTTCTGGCTTTCCAGGCACCCCCTACACACACACATACACACACACACACACACACACACACACACAGGGGGGGGAGATGGAGGCAGAGAGTGAGAAAGATATAAGAATAAAATAAATCTTGAGTCTGAGGAGATGGTTCAGCAGTTAAGGGTGCTTGCTATTCTTCCAGCAAGTTTGATTCCCACCATTCACATCAGGCAGCTCACAGCCAGCTGCTTATAACTCCAGTTCTTGAGGACCTAATGTCATCTTCTGGTCTCATGGAGACTGCAGGCATGTGTGTGTGTGTGTGTGTGTGTGTGTGTGTGTGTGAGAGAGAGAGAGAGAGAGAGAGAGAGAGAGAGAGAGACAGACAGACAGACAGAGACAGAGAGAGAGAGAGACAGAGACAGAGAAAGGCTGGGAGCTGGAGAGATGGCTCAAAGGTTAAAAGCACTAGCTGTTCTTCCAGAGGTCCTGAGTTCAACTCCCAGCAACCACATGGTGGCTCACAGCCATCTATAATGAGATCTGGTGCCTCTTCTGACATGCAAGCAAAACAGTGTACATATAATAAATTTTTTTCTAAAGCTGGGTATGGTGGCACGCACCTTTAATTCTAACACTTGGAAGGCAGAGGCAGCTAGATCCCTGAGCAGGAAGCCAACCTGGTCTACACAGTGAGTTCAAGGCCCGCCTGATCTACATATCGATTTCCAGGACAACCGGGGCTACACAGAGAGACCTTGTCTCAAAGAACAAATAAATAGATAGATAAATAGATAAATAAATAAATAACATACTTTAAAAATAAATAAAAAAGGAGAACATGATTGCCTCTGGTGTCTATACACACCCATGTGACACCATGCACACACTCATAACTAACAAGTACATAGGCCCCGGGAGAGCAGACAATGAGAAGTAGACCTCAGTGTTTCCATTTCTTTCATTGTAATTACATAGTAGCCAAAGCAACAATGGAAAGTAACAAAATTCCCAGAATTTCAACAGCCCTGCCCTGTGTTCCCTGCTGAGATATACACGTATGTACCCCATGCAGACACGTGGACATGCCTGTGCACGCACACATCCCCAATATACACATACAACTCAGGCCCCTCCACCTTCCAGAGGCCAGTGGCCACCAGCCCAGCTAAGCTACCTCCTTGCCAAGCCCTGGGGTTCCCACCAGTGCAGTGATCTGGCCCCAAGCAGGCCTCCAATCTGAGGAAGCGCCAGGAGCCAGTAGTGGTGACCATGGGTCCCCCGGGAGTGGTCCTCTTTGTGAGCAAGGCCAGGCCATGCTGCCAGGCCAGCTGCTCCCAGAACCACAACAAAGAGAAGGCCAGCTTGCCTGCCCTGCCAACCAGCCAGGCCAGCAGTGAGGGGGAAGCAGCGGAGGAGCTCCGCCTGGAGCCCCAGCTCAGGACCCTCAGAACTGGCAGTGACCACTAGGTGGCATCCACAGGCAGATAAAGAAAAACTGTTGCTAAGGCTAACATGGGATTCAACCTTCCACTGGCCTTTCTGGAAGGCCACCGTGACACTGCCCAGGCCCTTGGGCGTTTGTGCCACCATGGAGACCTAGAAGTCCTCATGCCTTTTACTTACAGTGATGTGTTCATGGGGGAAACAAAATTATGGGCTTTGGAATGAGTCAGACTTCCTATAGGAGCTCAGACTGAGATCCTTTCCGGTACCCTATGGGATGCCACTCCCTCAAACTTTCTCAGTTGCTCTATCTATACACAGAGCTGAGTCACCATCCCTGCCCAGGGTTGTTGTGGCATCTGTGTCATGCCCAGCACACAGTAGGGCCTTAAGCATACTCTCTTCCTTGCCCCCCTAAAGCCTTCAGCTGAGGGTGCCTAGCAGGGAGCAGAGGGATGGGGTGAGATCCAGCTCTGCCCCTGCTCTTCTCTCTTCACTTGGTGACTCTCCCGACACGTGCCACACTCTTCTTGCCCATCCTCTGAAAGCCCTTGATAATGTGAGATGCCTGAGGTAGATTTGGGGAGTTGGTGATGAAGGTCACTGTCACTCCCTATCAAGCAGATGTTAATGAGATGACAGTGTCCTAGGGCCTGTGAAGATGTGGCTCCTTCCCCTGTCACTTCATGGGAGGCCTTTGTCTTGATGTTCCCAGGAGGCAGGATTGACCATGGACACCATGAGGGCAAAGCCAAGCAGGCCCTGCATGAGGCAGTGGAGATGGACCAGGCCATCGGAAGGGCAGGTGCCATGACTTCCCAGAAAGACACCTTGACAGTGGTTACTGCAGATCATTCCCATGTTTTCACCTTCGGTGGATACACCCCCCGAGGCAACTCTATCTTTGGTGAGTGGGCCACTCCCTGGGGTGGGAAAGCCAGCCAGGGTGGCTGGGATGCCATGCAAACTGAGGAAGAAAGATGAGACTTTGGTATCAGGAGGGAGAATGCAAGAGGTGGATGACTGGGTGATGGGTGGGCAGATAGACTGGCAGCATAGAGAAAGGGTAGATGCATGGGAAGAGGGGAGGTAAGTGGAGGGGTGAAAGGTGCTGGCATTTGGAAGTTGCTTTGTGGAGGTAGATTGGCGTCCTGAAGGACCACAAGGAATACCAAGCCACAGTCTCCAAGGAGATTGCTAGGGGGCTGCTGACCAGAATTCCAGTTCTGCATTGTGACCTTGGAATGCTTCCCTGCACAGGACTGGCTCCCATGGTGAGTGACACAGACAAGAAGCCCTTCACAGCCATCCTATATGGCAACGGGCCTGGCTACAAGGTGGTGGATGGTGAACGAGAAAACGTGTCCATGGTGGATTATGGTGAGATCACCAAGACTGGGAGGGGAGAGGGTATCCCTTTGGCATGGGCTGATGTGGTCCTGGAGAAGCCCAGCTTTGAATCAGAACCTCAGTTTACGTTCTCTATAGTACTTAGCAACTTGGTCACATGATGTTTACCTCCTCAGCTTTAATTTCTCTCATGAAAGACTTTTGCCTTCTAGGGACTTTACTCTGGAAGATAAAATGGGTCTGATGAGGCTAGCTTGGTGCCTAGCCTGTGCAGTTACAGAATGTGTGTTTTACTGAATGGTTACTTTGTAGGGGCCTGAGAGTGTATGTGTGTTGTTCTGGGTCAGGCAGGCTTGGGTTTGAACCCAGTCCTTTGGTGAAATACACACACGCACGCACGAACGCACATGCCGCCACTGCCCTGGGTACTGAGCTCTGGCTTCCTCTTCTGTGAAAAGGGCCTTCTGTGGGTGAGGAAGAAGGGAGATGCTTCTTTCACAGTATTGAGGCCCAGGCAGTCACTCAAAAGATGTTTCTGGCCTACAGCTCACAACAACTACCAGGCCCAGTCTGCCGTTCCCCTGCGCCACGAGACCCACGGTGGGGAAGACGTGGCAGTCTTTGCCAAGGGCCCCATGGCACACCTGCTTCACGGCGTCCATGAGCAGAACTACATCCCCCATGTGATGGCATATGCCTCCTGCATTGGGGCCAACCTCGACCACTGTGCCTCAGCCAGCTCCAAGAGCAGCCCCTCCCTAGGGCCACTGCTCCCGCTGGCACTGCTTCCCCTAAGCACTCTGTTCTGAGGGCTCAGGTCCCACAAGCCCACAGTGGATGGCCAGCTCCCCTCCCTTTGTGGCCCACCACCTGGCAGCCCACACTCAAAGGAGAGGTCCAGGCAACCTCCAGCAGGAACAGAAGTTTGCTGCCTATTTTCCATCCGGAATGCTTCTGGAAGATTCCAGACTCTGCCTTTACTCCCTACTCAATACTCTTTGGCCAGAAGGGCAGGTCTCTCTCTTGGGCAGGCAGGACACAGACTGCACAAATTCCCAAAGCACCTTATTTTTCTACCAAATATATTCTCCAGACCCTTCAACCTCCATGGAACATTCCAGATCTGACCTTCCCTCCCTCATCCCTTCCTTCTGGAACACTGGGCCCCATAGTTATGGCCAGTCCCCAAGCCCAGCCCTTTCTGGAGGGGAGACCAGGTCTGCTCAGGATGAGACTCCCAGGAAGCCACCTCCGGGGTTGGCTGTCTCCCCAGGGTGGCTGCTGGACAGGACGCACACTCCCCACCCAGCTCCAGAGACACATGCCAGCCCTTCACTGAAGCGGTTCTCCTGTTTGGAACAGCAAAAAAAGAAAAAAAATTAATTTCTCTTTTTGGTGTTGGTTAAAAGGGAACACAAGACATTTAAATAAAAACGTCCCAAATATTTCTGAGACCAGAGCTGAGTCTTTGTGGTCAGTGGGAAAGAGACCAAAATAGGTCCATCACTCAGGATAGAACTGGACTTGGGGTCCAGGGCAAGGACATGTGGAGAGGGAATGTTGGGGCCCCTCCAGTCAAGGGGCTTCGCCACCCACCAGCTGCCATGGCGTGGATCCCTGGCTTTGTGTCTCCTTGCCCCGTGTATGGCGATACGAGACAACCCACTTGAGTTACTGAGAGTTGAAAAAACTTTTTAAAAAGGTCCTTTTGTCTCTAAACCCACCATAGAGAAGGTTCCAGTGACCTGGGGCACCTTCACAGCATGACACCCACAGAATACACTGCATAGGCTGGAACAGTGTCACTCTTGCTTTTAACAAATCCTGAGCGCTGCCAGGGGCTGTATAAAGGCTCAATCATGGCATGACCAGGGAGAAAGCTTAACCCATGAAGCTGCTTGGCACACAAGTATAACGAATCATGTTTGATCCCCAGGATCCATGGAAGGCAGATGGAGGGAGCTGGGTCCACACACTTGTCCTCCGACCTCCCACACATGTGCTGTGTGGCACATGCTCTCACACAATTCTAGAGGATCATGGTGAATGAGGGGGGGTTAGGTCTTCCCTTCCAGAGCTACTAATACCCTAGCAACTAATCTTTCCATGCCTACTTCTCATGTGAATGCTCCAGACATTGGGGTACACAGGGTCCCCCAAGTTTACTCCCCTTGCCTCAAGCCAGTTTGCCCATAAGAATCAACATTGGTTCCTGCATATAGCCAATAACGCCGGCCTGATGTGTGTATATTCACTCAGCTTCCTCTTTGAGGAAACCCTTCCCATCACCCACGTTTATGAATGAGGACACCCACAGAATGGGAGACCATATGATTGTCAAGGTCCCCCACGTTGTGGACAGGGATTTGAATCCAGATTTGCTCGACGCCAACATTCCTGCACTTAATGACATCTTTTATTTGTTTATAATACATTTCCAAATTCCTGCCCACCCAGTCCCAGCCAATGCCAGTGACTCACAATTCACACCAGTTAAACAGGAACCAAGACTGAATATCTGGAATGGACATCTTTCAGGTCTAAAAGGACACTGAACAATTTTTTTCTCTGAACTACCTAGCAGTCAAAGCAGAAAGGGAAACGGGACCAAGCTGATGCTGAGATGCACAATTAATCTGTATATAGTCTCTCCAGGACGGAGATCCCTGCCTCATCTTGAACTGTGTATCACAGTGAGTTTAGGTGTTAGTACAATACCTTTGCAGTCTTTGCTGAGTCTCGGGACTATCATGTAAACTGTTCCTTATATTCGCATGGAAGCCGTCCATTTTTAGTATTCCCCAGTTCTCTCTGCAATCCATCAATGTTCACAGCTAAGAACACAATCACCCCTGGGACTGGAGACAAGGGGCGAGTGAACTGTGGCTTTGTGTCTTAGGCTGAAATGGGCATTAGTTATTAAACTGAAGAAACAGAACAAGGGGATCGAGTGACTTGGCAGCCGGGCACAAGAGGCACGGGTTAGTGTCACACTCAGGGTGTGAAGGAGATGGGATGTTTATTCTCTTCCTCACTGGCTGAGAGCTGACCACAGAAAGATCACACTGACCATCCAGCTTGCTTCTTGAAGAGCTGAAACTCCAGACCAGTTATAGGAATCAGAATCCTAGAGGATGCAGATGCATCTGCTGAGCACTGAGGTGTGCTAAAGGGGAAATGGCTGGATCAGAACCACAGGGGCTGTAGCCTGGGGCAAGGTCTTGCAGCCCGCTGACACCTCTGTCTAGCATGCTGTGGGCACTGAAGACCCCGCTGGGAACATGCAGTTCTTTCTCTGCGGGATGTCATCAAAGTTGTCCAGGTGCTCACATGCCAGAGGGCTAGGTCCTGACTCACACATTATAGGACCACTGTCACCCTGGCTGCTGATCACGTGGGCTGTGCATTCCAATCTGAGCCAGGGGTCTAGGCAGTGAGCCCAGCTCTGTCCCCAGCAACCACAGCCATCGCAATTGGCATCCAGTGGCTCACAAATCCCCTTGTCCTCAGGCTTCTCAAGCAAGAAGGATAAAGATGGGCAGGCAGGTCCTCTTCATAACACAGTATGAGTCTATTTCCATGACAACAGATGAGTACTCTGGCTAAGAGGTATAGACCCATGCTCTTCCCACCAGAAGCCACTACCCCTACTTGCTGCACAGGTTTCTTTTCTATCTGGCCAGTACCTCGGTAACAGAGCCAGTACCCTGATTTGCAACCTGAGCATTCCTTGTTCCACTCAGAGTTTATTGGTAGGGACTGATCATGTGTCCATCCAAGTGCAAAGGATGCCGGGAAATGTAGTTTTGGTTGGGTAGTTGCCCTCTACCAACACAGACCCGGTGTTATGGGAAGAGAAGAACTGGGGCTACTGGGCAGCAGGGTATCAGGTGCCATTCTGAGAAGCCTGCGGGTTGCTGATGAAGACCCTGGGGAGCCACAGAAGGTCCTGGACTGGAGAATGAGCGCTGTTGCTGAAACATCCTCCCTGCCGCCGTTTTTGAGGAAATGATGCTGAAGGCTGGGCAGCCACATTATGACTGTAACACCAGATCAGACAGGGAAGTCTGGGAATGTAGGAAAAAGAGGAGAAAGGGCCCATATAAAGCCCTCAGCAATCTGGCTCCTGGTTATTGAGGAGGAATTTAGGCCTGTACCTGAGTGATGTCAGCATTCCAAAAGCCCTGAGATCAAGAGCTGGAGGCTGCCAAGACACCTACTGTGTGCTACACACCATATTAAGTGCCCCAGATGTGGCAATGAGTTGTAGCCTAGAGGACAGACAGACTTGGCACATCTGTCCCACCATTATCCTGTCTGGGGGATAGTATCACCCTCGCTTACAGATGGGAAAACTGAGGTTTAAAGGCATGACTCTGTGCTCTATCACTGGTAGTTGGAAGGCTCCACCCCATCCTGTACTTCTAAGGTGTTAATCTATCTTAAGACAAGTGCTCCAGCCCCATAAGCCACAGGACTGTGGGTTTCTTGGGGAAGAATTAGGGGAAAGACCCAGACAGCTAAGTTTGTAATTACCCCCTGGGCTGAACTAAAGACCTCCCACTGGTATGCTCCCTGAGATGCAGGGGGCCATGATTAAACACTTAGGGAAGAATTTGGGTTCCGGGTCCCTACGTGGCTTTTTTCTGCCTCCGTCATGGCACTGGGCCCTTTCCCTGGCTCCTCAGGGTTGTCTGAGTGACCCTCAGGTGGAGTGGCCATGAAGGCTGACAGCAGAGAAAGGTCTACTGGCTGGATCACCTCCTTTCTGCCTATGGGAATGTAGACACAGGCCCCTCACACAGTAAGCTATCCGCACAGTATGTGCAGAAATGTTCGCACAAGCAATCCCGACACCAGCAATTTCCATGCTGTCCCCTGAGTCTCAGGCACTGTCTCTAAGTGCTCCTTGACATGAATGGGCTCATTAATTTTTTTGCACTAACCACCCTTGGAGAGCTAGGGCTATTATCCCATCTTACAGATGAATCAAGAGGATCAGTAATAATAGTGGTAAAGTCCAGGGAAGCTTAGCATCAGTGTGGGTTGGAACCAGGGCTCCAAGCCCCATAGCTCAGAGCACAGGCTTTTAAAAAATTATCTCATTTGTTATTATTGCATGTGTGCATGATACATGTGTGTGACTATAAATGTGTGTGTGTGTCACAGAGCATGTGTGAGGTCAAAAGACTTTCATGAGCTGTGTCTCTTCCACTAAGGGTTCCAGGTAGCAGTCTCAGGTCATAGTACAGGTGGAACTCTGGGACAGGCGCCATTTTACAGATAAGAAACAAATTCTGAGTGCTGCCGTGTAGCTGGCAAGTCAGGGAAGACCTGTCTGAGAAAGTGATACAAACAGGGACCCAGTTAGGAAGATGGTGGCCCTGAATGGCAGGTCACTGGAAGCAGAGACAAATCCAGGTGAGAAGAAACTGATGTCTTAGAGGGGTAAAGAGAGGGGACATCCTGGAGCCAGAGAAAGGATAGTGGGGGCTGGAGGGTGAGAGCAGGCCCTAGACTGTGGTTTCAGAGCAGCCTGTGTGTCCTGGTGTCAAAAGAGAAGCTACCATGGGGTCCAAAGACTAAAGGGCCTGTGCCTTAGCTGCTGTCAAAGGAGCCTGGACAGCAATGGAGGCCACTGTGTAGCCTGTGGGCCTGTGTCCTCAGGACTGGAGGTAGTGGTGGCTTGGAGTGGTGACTGGTGGCTGGATCACAGATGTGTTGGAAAGCTGAAGCCGGCAGTGCTGTATGACAGATGGCATATGGAGAGGAGAGGAAACAACAGAGTCACGGGATCCCCCTTCTAAGTTTTTGGCCTAGGGCCTGAGTGGATGAAGGTGCCATTTATGGAGGACCAGATTTGGGGACAATAAGTAGAGTTGGGTTTGGATCACAGTTAGATGGTAGCACACACTGGACTTGGGATAGAGAGGCTGAGTGAGCAGTCAGGGGAGCCTGGGGCACAGGGAGAGAGCCCCACTTGCCCACAGACAGGGTCACAGTAATATGTAGAGTTCTGGGCATAAAGAGGAAGTGATTTGCCCAGGTTACAGAGGGCCAATGGCCAGGGTGTTCCTTCTACCCCAGAGCCATCCATCTCTGGAAGGGTGAGGAGAGATGTAGCTAAAGAATGGGGTACACTTGTTACCAGACTCAAGTTAGGGCAAGAAGACCCTGAGAATGAACTCAGACAGATCCCTCCAGCCTGGGTTACTGCCCAGCTGAAGAAGCCTTTTCTGAGCTGTTCCTTGCCTGTTACATGGATGGAAAAGCCCAGGTCCTAAGGAGGTGGGGCTGGAGTCAGGTATAGACACGCCATCAGTTCTGTGGTGGGCTTCTGCTTGGAACTCAGGAGCTGAGTGGAGACCATATAACTGTGATGCTCCTGCTATCTTCCTGGGCTTAGAACCCAGGGCCTGAAGTCTCTTCTGAACATCTCCACTTGCCTAATGCCCCATGTCCAGCCCACCCCCAGACCTCGGGACCCCTCCAGGTCCTCTTCAGCTTGCCTCTGGTCATGGCTCCTTCCCTGAGGCCAGGACTGAGGCCTCCCTGGCTGCTACCCAGACCACCCAGCGCCAGGCCCTGGCGGAGCCTGTCAGGGCCTGGCCAGCCGTGGTTTGGCTCCGCCTGAGGGGCTGTGGCATGGGAACCACTGGCTGTCTCCTCGGGGAAGCGGCTGGGTCTCCAGAACAAACATAGAACCGCAGGCTCCTCTCCGACCCACCGAAGAGAGAGCTGCTTCTGGCTCCCAGCCACACCCCACTCTCCAGGCCTGGCTCCCACGTCTGTGGGGGATGGGCTGCAGAAGAGAGTGGGGAACACACTGAACGGGGGAGGGGCGGGGGCATACAGGAGGACTACATACAAGAAGAAGGCAGATGGGTCTTTGTGACCAGGAGAAAGGGGCAGATGGCCGAGACAACTGTGAATGAAGAAGGCTGTAGGGGAAGGCAGGTGACCTAGGATGCCCTGGGAGACCCCTAGGAAGGAGACTTTGATGGCTGGGGTGGAGCCAAGCCTCAAGCCAAGAACAAAGCTTTGCAATCAGGCAAATCCAGACTTAGCCACATCCAAGCTAATGGGTCTTGGGAAAGTGACTTTGCCTCTTTAGACCCTCAGTTTCTACCTTTACAAAATAAAGTTCCCATAGCCCCTGTGTCACAGAGTAATGGAGAGATGACATAGTCCCCTGGACGGAAAATGCCCTGTGCAGAGCATGGCACAGAGTGGATCCTCCAGGGCCATCGGCCACAGTGGCTCCTGGGGGGTCCTGGGTGCAGGGGAGAGGGGCATACCAAGACAACCTCACTGATTCACACCAGCTGGGGGATGGGGCCCATCTGACTGCACTAGAAGAAGCCACAATTAGAGCCCAATTTAAAGAAATGCTGGGCTGGTTCTTCCCGGGACAGATATGATTATAGGCTCAGAGCTAAAGTGTTACTAAAGGATGACACAGAGGTCCCAGCCAGGCCACAGGGGTGTCCAGCTCAGCCCCTTCCTGTACTCTGGGGAAACAGAGGCCTTGGGTGGAGGAGGAGCCAGGCTCCAGCCCCCCCCCCCTGCATGGGAAGAGAGTGATACTTTCTCCAGCTTCTACTTTCTCTGAAGGATTTACTGCCACATTTGGATGGTGGGGAGAAGCAAGGAAGGGGGCATCTCAGTAATGACCATAAAAACAGCTGCCTTCCCCAGGCTCACACCCCAGAGACCTAGATCTGACCATCAAAATAGG
The DNA here is from genome assembly GCA_004025045.1 of Sigmodon hispidus. Lineage (NCBI taxonomy): Eukaryota > Metazoa > Chordata > Mammalia > Rodentia > Cricetidae > Sigmodon > Sigmodon hispidus. Next base: position 102,120 of record PVIH01002398.1, on the reverse strand, counting down.
CCGTGGTAGCAGTTCCCTTCTGAAACACCCACAGGATAGCCACCAGATAGATCCCTGCATGCTTCATCATCCTCACAGACTCTGGGAGAGAGATGCTAGTGTGGGTCCTATTCTAGGGAGGGCAATGCTGAGGTTCTGAGCCTACAGTGACTTGTCCACAATAAGGCTGGGAAACAGGAGCAGAATGAGGCATGGCACAGCATAGGTGTCTCTTGTAGAGTTGGAAAAAATTGTTCTAAGACCCTTCAGCAGGAGGCCTAGGCAGGGGGCTCGGGACGAGTCAGCTGAGTGAGTGGAAATGATGAGCAATCAGAATAGCCAAAGTGTGGTGGGAGGAGGGATGGATGGAAGGATGGATGGATGAGCTGTTGAAAACGTGGGCTGATAAGCAGGAGATGGGTACATGGATGGATGGTTGGGTGGAGGGATGTATTATGAGCAGATGAGCAAATGGTTGGCTGAATATGTTGGTAGGTGTAGGGGTATTTGGATGAGTAGGTAGGTGGATGGGTGGATGGATAGGTGGGTATATGGACAGATGTATAAATGCATAGATAGGCAGGTAGTGGATAGGTGAGTGGAGGGGTGGGTGAGTAGATAGATGGGTGGTAGGTGGGGAGAAAAATGGTTAAGATGGATAGATGTAGATGAGTGGGTGAATAGATGGGTGTTTATGTGGATGAATAGTGGGTAGGTGGGTAGAGAGCTGCATAATCAGATAGGTGGACAGACAGGTGAGTAAATGGATGGATGGATGGATGATGAATAAGTATATGAGTGAATGTATAGGTAGGTGAATAGATGAATGTATTGGAAGACTGGATGTGTAGATAGATGTGTAGGTGTCTGGGTGGATAGACACATGGATGGATGTATAATGGATAAATGATAGATATAGATAGATAGATAGATAGATAGATAGATAGATAGATAGATAGATAAGTGGATGTATGGATGGACGGACAGATGGATGGATGGATGTTTAGGTAGGCAGAAGACTGGATATGTAGATAGATAAGTGTGTAGGTGAGTAGACACATGAATGGCTGGATGAATGGAAAGAAGGAAGGATTGGTGGATGGATGTATAAGTGGACTGATGGGTGGATAGATGTGTATGAAGATGGGTGGGTGGGTGGATATGTGGGAAGATGTATGGGCAGAGGAATGGATAGTTGATGGATAGATGGGTGGTGGATAAACGGGTAGGTAAGCTATTTAAGGGGCTCTGTCTTGAGAGGAATAAGAGGCACACAGACCTTGCCCCCTCCAGAGTGACCCCTAAGATGAATGGTCTGTGGAATCATGGTTGAAACCTCATTCCCCAGGGTCAAGGATCTCCAGTGCTCTGGGTCTTCCCTGGCTCAGATGCCCCCTAGAGAATATAGAACAGCACCTCAGGTCCTCCTCTTTAGAAGGCTGAGTTTCTTGTTTCAGGCCTCTCTCCTGCACCATTGATAGGGGCTGAACCCCAATGCTGGCCTGGGACAGAGTGGGCTAAGGAAAGAGGAACCCACTACCCTACTCTATTTCCATGCTTCAGCTGCCTTTGGACAACCCTTGGCTGAAGCCAGTGCACCAGGCATTGGCTCCTAGGAATTTAGCTAAGAGCAGGATGATGGAGCCCTCTTCTGGCCATGTGCCCCACATCTACAAGGATGAGTTGAGAGTAGTCTTATCTACTAAACACTTACAGAGGCCCCACTGTGTGCCTCCTCCTGGGGCTCAGCAGAGTACATATGACCCTCTCTTCGGCTGCCAGGTGATTGTGCTTGGATGGCATATGCCCCTTTGTCATGTCTCCCAAAGACTCTCCCCATTTGAAAATGAAGCTTCCCTTCTGGGCAGGGACTGTGTCTCTACCCTCAAGCTAGCCTGTAGAACTGGCTGTCCCTAAGAAGCCTTCCCCCATTCCCAAGGCTACCAGGACAAGACTGCCAGATAAAACATAGGGCTCCTAGTTCACGATGAATGTCAGGTAAACAGGAATAATTTTTTTTTTGCTATAAGTATGCCCCAAATATTGTATGAGGTATACTTAAGCTAAAAATGAGTCTGTTTACCTGACATTCAAATTTAACTGGGTACCGCATGTTTCTGTTTGTCGCTTGCCAGCCCTTGCCCTGAAGCTCATTCCCCCAGCTGGCATCTGGCCTGGCCAGATGGTCCAGGTCGTGCCTGGACTTGGCCCCTACATGCCGGACCCAGCTCTTGTCAGCCCCAGGACTCCTGCCCTGGATTCCAGGTGGACACCCACCTCCACCAGCCTTCACAGAGCAGGCTACGGACCATTCAGTATGATGCATCCAGTCTCCTAGGAAATGGGCCTGGAGAGGGATGGAGTCCCAGCTGCAGAGAACAGAGGGGACACGGTGACACATGAACTCTAGAAGCAGAAGACAGGGGACGTAATTGTCCAGGGCAGTGGGGGAGAGCCTGCACTGTGACAGAGGGAAACCTGGGCCTCTAAATCCCAGCATTAGGCCTGGGCTCCCAGGCTTTAGGAAGCAGTGTGGGGTGTCCAGTAGCAGCCCCTCCCAGGGGCACATAGGAACATTTCACAGCTTCCCAGAAGGGCCCACAGGGCATCCAGAGTGGCTTTTAAAATTAGCCTCACTAACCAGATCTGGTTATTTCAGGAGGCCCCATCCTGGGCTGTCCCCTCAATAGGGCAGGCTCAGGGAGTAAGGGAGGGAGGGAAGGAAGGCAGACCTCCATATTCCGGGGTCCCTGGCTAAGCACCCCCTGTGATCTAAGAAGCAGGGAACACCCAGATCTTGGTCCCCTAGTACTGAACCAGCCTGGGCCTGTAGCCACTTCTTTGGCAATGTTGCCGTGGAGCTGGCCATTGATGATCAAGGACACTTTTGCTGTGGGGATGATATGGGAAGACCCTCCTTTTGGGCATAGATTCTGCACTAGGTTTTATGTATGACTCCTTAGAATCCTGACAGTGTCCCCAATCATAGGTAGGTTTGTCCTGTGTCAAGGTGACACTGGAGAGTCTTGCCCACAGGGAATGCCAAGGGTGTGAGGTGCCCCCACTGTCTCCTTGGGAAATGTTGCTGTTTCCAGCACCAGGGTTATTTCTAACAGAGCCTATTGCTTCCCGGAGCTGATGCCCCCCGCCCTAACCCTAATTCCAGCCTCGGGTTGGTGTCCTGAATTGCCCTCCACACCTCAGAACCCAGGGCAGGCACAGAACTGGCGTAAGGACAAGAGAAACAGAACTGTCCACTTTGATCCCAGATGCATCCTCAGCCTCTCTGAGCCCCACCTTGGAGCTTGAGAGTAAGGCCTTGGGCCATGAGCTGGGGACTGGCCCTGTAGCAAGGCTGGTAAAAACAGGCAGGGGGCTGGGAGGAGCTAGCCAAGGCCTGCTCTCCTGGCTATTCACCTGTTTTTGTTTCAGGGCCCTGCTGTTCCAGCTCAGCTCCGGGATAGATCAGAGGAGTGGGTATACAATTGAACGAAGCCCTATGAAGGATGCTCAGCCCAAAAACCTGTGGTGCTGAGGCTCAGATGCATTCCCAATGCCTCCCAACTACACTCGTGTTTGGAACCAGCCCCTGGGACAATGTCCTCTGGACACAGAAGGAGTTGCATCTTTTGAAGGCTTGGGGATAAGGATGTTCATGGTTACCTTTGTTCAGATCCGCTATTGACTCCTAATCCCCACACACTCTTGTCTGAGCCCTATGGCTCCAGCTGTACCAAGACCACCCTAGTGAGGCCTCGTTCACCAGGCCTCATACCAGGGACCACAGAAGATGGAGTAGAGGGTCAGAAGGCCAAGATCACCAGGAGAATGAACTCAGAGTCTGTGCCCAGGAAGCTCTCTGCTGGATGGCATGGCTGCAGACCTTAGGCTAGGGCAGAATGCTCTGTAGAGCAGAGCTGGTGGGAGATGGGGTGACCTAGGAGGGGGAACCACCAAGCTAGGGCAGTGTGGAGCCAAACCTTGTTGGTCAAGGCTGGAATCTGTGTATGAGTCATGGTCCCTGGGTGGCCTGAGGCAGCTGAGGCAGGGTCATAGAAGAGCCCTCTCAAAAAAGGCATGGTACATCTCAGAGAGACTCAGTGTCCTCAGCATCTTCCTGGGAAGGTGAGAGTGATCTCAGAGTACCAAGCTTCTTGGGAAGCTAAGCATGGCAACTTCCTCTGAGCTCACTTAGATAGCACCCTCAAGTCCAGTGTCTCACCCACGAATCCCTGTGGCTCTCTCCCTGAAGAAACCCATCCTTCATGGCTCCTCCAGCCCACCAGGCCCTCCAGACTCCATTAGCAGCCACCACAGCTCTGTGTGTCTCTCCACTGCAACCTGCATGACATCCTGGCCCTGGGCTTGGCATTCAAGATCATATGGTCTGTGGCCGCACCCTAACCTAGCTCCTTGTCCCCTCTAGGACGGTCCTGACTTTGGACACCTCTCAGTTTTAGATGCTCTTCATCCTCCACACAGACAGGTCCCCCTCCCAGAGACCTCTTCTCATCCTGCTGCTCACCCCAGCGCAGTTCATCCTTTAGCTACACTGTAATGCTACACTGTTAGCCTGAGGCCGGGACTTTGACCTGACCTGTCCCTGCTGGAGATCCTTTGGTGCCCCCTGTTGGCCACCCGAGGGAAACCCTTGGGATTTGCAGGACAAAATTTCATTTGCAAGTTAAGGAGGTCTAACTGTTGTTGAGTACCTACTGTGTGCTGTCCACTGCATGTCCTGTGACTGTGTACACTGGATGCTCACAACCCCTGAGGAGGTCACAAGCTCGTCCTGCTCCTTTAAGAGAAGAATGACTTCCTCACCACCAAGCTAAGGAGAGATGGTGCCAGGACTGACTCCAGAGCCACTTCCTCCATGGGGAAGGGCACAAGGTGGGAAGAGTGGGACTCTGGAGAGGAGGTCCCAGCTGGTTCACAGACCCTGTGGCCTCCTGGCCTTGGAGGTACCCCCAGACTCAGCAGCACTGAGGGACAGACCAATTCCCTCCACCTTGGGTCCTCTGGGCATTTATCTGGAGTGTGTTTAGTCAGGGTTTACTCAAAGCCAGGCTCAACTCTCAGTACAATAGCGATAAATAGAATTTATTTTGTACAACCCTTACTGACATACATGTAGCCACAGGGCTTCCAAGTGGGTGTTGGGACTGGAAGTCTGACATGGGCATGGCTCCTAAGAGTGAACAGATACGCACAAGGACATGGCTCACAGCAGCTATGCCTGGCAGCCCCCTCCACGGCAGTGGTGGGCAGGGGATGGCCTGGACTCCAGACCAGCTGAGACCCCTCAGCCCAGAACGCCCAGGAGCATGGGGTGGCAGGGTTAAGTGCTGGATGAGGAGCCAGGGAGGACCCTATTCCCAACAGGGGATACTCGGCCATCGTGTGGAGGCAGTGAAGGGACATCAGCGGGTCTGTGGTAAAGCTGGGGCCTCAGATGGGGTGATGGGTACAACAGCCCCAGCCCCTTAGCCCACCTGGGGCCTCAGGAAGCAGTCAGCGTGATAGGAGGTCCCCAGGAGCACAATGACAGGTGCATGGACTCAGTGTTCAGTGACCCCTGAAATAACCTTGTCCACTCGTAGCAGAGATGCCCAGAGAAGGAGTGTGCCTTGCCCAAGGTCCCGCAGCAGAAGCCCCCCAGGACTCCCTGCTCAGTGCTCGCTCTGCTCCTCGTACCTGCTGCTTCCACAGTGGGCCATGCGCACAGTACCCCTCTTCTGCTCCGTGCCCCATAACTCCAGAGGGGAACCCAGTGGACAGAGGCCCAGGTGGGGGCGACCCAGGGCCACAGTCCTTGCTCACACCCAGAGTCCCAGCCTATGGTGGGGGAATGATGCCAGAAGCATCCACTCCCAACTCTGGATGGCTCCGCCCTGCGGAGACAGCCCAGATCGGTGGGCCAGGGGGGGTTGGAGGCAGGGGTACCAGGGGCTGGGGTGGCTGTGGGGCAGAGGGCCAGCTGCCTGGATGTGGTGCAGCATCTTCTTCTTGTGCTTCTGAGGCCTCATCTGCAAGAAAAGGGAGATAAGAAATTCAGAGAAGAAGACGGCAGCCTGGGAGGGCCAGGCATGGGCTCCTTCCATCCCATGGGCATCCCCAGCCTTCCCGGATCCATCATCACCTCGTTCCTTTTGGCTCCATCAAGCTCCCCAACAACTCATAAGCAGAGGTGAGACAGTATTATGAGCCCCACTGCACATATAGGGAAACTGAGGCCATGAGGTACCAAGATCACCCCAGGTCCCCAGCCACCAAAGCATGAAATACACCACGCCCCCCCCATAGGATCTGGTAAGTACTGGCTGACCTGCTCAGTCCCGCCTTCCGATGAGGTGGCAGCTAGCAGCCCTGCAACCAGAGGCAGCCAAAGGTGGGGACACAGGGAACCAGAAATCATCAGATGAGCACAAGTCCTCCTAGTCTAGAGGGGCAGCCAGCCATCGGGGGTCCCTCTGCTCCCCTGTCCCTGTTCCCAACCAGCTCTACCCTCTCCCAGGAGACAGCCCCTCATACCATCTGGGGTGTGTGCTGCTCAGATGTTTCCAGTTGGATCTTGATCTCGGGACACGCAGGGTCCCCCGACTTGCCGGCGTCTGGGTGGGGTGACCGCGTGAGGCCTGGGAAAGGGAGCAAGAGGGAGCCACCTCACTGGCCAAGAGGAGGCACCAAGGAGATGCAGGCATGGATGGCTGGTTGGTACTGGGGGTCCCCAACCCTGCCAAGTCCTTCTCTTGGGGATCTCCATTCTTTAACTCACCTCCCCGCTACCCCTTACTGTCCTGTGTGACCAGTCCATCTAGCCTGGACACTGCTCTACATAACTCCTGTCACATCACAGCCCCATGCTCCCCGCCCTGCCGCCTGCCCTCTCCCACCCAGCACAGCTCTCATGGTACCTGGGGAACTGCCCCCGCTCGTGGTGCTCACACTGTCGTCCAGCCATGTGCTGTAGAGGAAGGAGTCCCGCTTATGGGGAGTTCCTGAGGACGACACGCTCTCCTGGGGAGGGGGGGCAGGTCAGCCCCGCCCACAGCCCCCACCCACCCCCATCCCTTGCATATTGTTCTGGTCTGGGTCTCAGGCATAGAACAGACCCAGTCCCTGACTTCAGAGAGCTTGAAGTTTCAGAGGCCGACAGGTTGTGAAGAACCCTGTAACTCCATTGTAGAGGGCCAGCGGGAGGGTGTGTCTGCCAGGGTACAGGCCAGGAGCGGGTACCCATGAAAGGATGTTAGATGAAAAATGGCCAAGGTGCTGAAGGTGAGGCCCAGGCCACAGGGCCAGTGTGAGTCTGCCTGGCCAAGGGGGAAGGTAGGAAAATAAGAGTGGGTACCACAGCCTGAGAGTGGGGTCAGCCCGTGACGGTTAGGGACTGCAGAGGACCTCAGAGTGTCTGAAGAACTAAGAGATAAGACAAGGACACAAGGAATGCCTGATCCTCGGGGGTCCCGGTGGACAGCACTGAGGAGCTATGAAGGCTAAGATTTGTCTGCATCTCTTATGACCTAGGACACTCCCCTCCCCAACACCTCAGCCACAGCCAGGCTTATTCTGCTGCCCAAAGCACCTCCAGAGGCCTAAGAGGCGCCATCCCACCCCTGTGTGGCCCCGACCCCTCAGGCATCTCACCAGGCCTGTGTCATCTCCGTCTACACCTTCTGTTTCTTCCACCACACTGGCAAAGCTGCTGGCACTGGACGAGGATCTGGAAAAGCCTTGCAGCGCTTCAGCTCTCTGGGCAGCCGCCTCCACTCTGCCACACAGTGCCATCAGCCGGCAGCCGCGGGCACTGCACCTCACTCCCTTGACCCCCACCCTCCCAAAGCAAGCTCAGCCGGGACCAGCCAAACTCCCTACGGCTACCATTGCGGCTCTTCCAGCCTCTGAGCCTCCATGGCCTCCCAGTGAAGAGGTTCCAATGGGTGGATCTGGACCACCCCCTCCATCCCACTCCGCCTAACATCCCCTCATGGCTCCTCACTGCCCTTGGTCTGACAGCCGTGGCTTCATACAATGTGACACTTAATGGCTTAGTCTAGTAAGCATTCATTGGGATCTATCCCCCGAGACAGTCTGTTACTGGGGGACCCATCTCAAGGACAAGGAATCACACAGAGGCTCAGCCTCAGGTCACATTCAGCTCAAGTTAGCAAAGGAACTTTGTGTCTCCTCCCCCAGAGTCTCTCCTATTCTAAAAATCCCCAATGTTGCCCCTGGTCACACTTTTCTGTCTCTGTTCAGCAGTCGGACTCTCCAGCTTATGATGAGTCCTCCTGACCCCCACCCCCACCCCACCCACACCCCAGCAGAGACCAGCCCTACAGAATAGCAGCCTTCTCAGGCCTCCCTGTCCCACTCGCCAGCCTCTCTCAACAGTGTGTATAAAAACATTGCTCTTGGGGCTGGAGAGATGGCTCAGAGGTTAAGAGCACTGACTGTTCTTCCAGAGTTCGATTCCCAGCAACCACATGGTGGCTCACAACCATCTATAATGACATCTGGTACCCTCTATGCATAATAAATAAATAAATCTTTAAAAACAACAACAACAACAACAAAGCATTGCTCTCTTCATTTAAGATAACGCTCAACGCTCTCACAAAACCTCCAATGCTATAAGCAGGTCCCCACCCACCGCTCTGCCCACAACCCAATGGGCTCAGTCTGTTCCAGCTGCCTGTAGCCTTTCTTTCCATCCATCAGGCATGCCTCAGGGCCTTTGCACTTGCTGGTCTCTGGCCCCACCCAGCACCCTCTTATCTCTATGAGGTCTATCAGAACTGGTTCTTCTCTCAGAGCTTTGTCTAAAGACCACTGAGGACATTTCATTCCCTCTTGCACCCGTACTTTCTCCCTCTGCTCTCGGCACAGATATGGTTTGCTAAGTATATTTATTCAGGCCAGCAGCCGCAAAGCCCCATGAGCACACAGCCTGCAGCTGTGTTCCAGCATGCACAGGCACTCTGTGGGACATCAGAAAATAGTGAATGTGACGCTTTCCTCTCCTAAGCCCAGTGTACCCGAAGCCTACCTGTTCTTGGTTGTGGGCATCTCCGGGGAGCTCTGAGTGGAAGAGTTCTCTGACTTGGGCTCCTGTGAGGCATGCCCACTGTCTGGGGTCTTCTGGCCAGCTGGAGGGCTCTCCCTGCGGGGCACACGGGGGCAGCGGGGAGACTCAGCACCGAGCCTGGCAGTGGAGCAGAATGAGGCCCAGGCTATGAGGCGTGGTCATGAGCATGGTGGAGCCTGAGATGGGATTTTGGCTAGCTGGCCCTTCCTTTACATTTGATGGTCTCCTAAAGGATGCCCAGCCAGGATGTGGTTACCCAGGACTTGAGCCCAGGATTTATATTCCAAGTTCAGACGGTGTGAGACTCTACTGGCCGTTGCGCTGTGTTCCCGACAAGGAATCTGCACCACCGCCCCAGGCTGCTGGCTGTGCTCCTATCTCACATTCTGTTTCTCATCGCCCGTGATGAATCTCAGAGAAGTACAGTGGCAAACCCAAGGCTACACTTCTGAAATAGGGTGAGGACCTCTTATCTGTTTCCAGGCCTCAGCCTTGCCCGCAGGCATTCATAGATGCTGCCAGCCCCTCTCGATGCTCCGCCCTTGCTAGCTGTGTGAACTGGGCAAGCTGTTTCTTGATCTGAGAGGTGCTGGCTCCAGGGAACCAGAGGAAGAACTACTGTGTCAGATGGACCATTTCCTCCTAGGTGTTAGCTCTCACTGGACGGGCGTGAGGCCGGGGACAGGCATGAGTCAGGGCGGGGGGGGGGGGAGAGCGTGCTGGATGCCCTGGCGGGTCAGCCTCCCACTCACCCACCTCTTTTCCTGCACCTCCTGGATGTTTTCAATGCCAATGGCACTGCTGCGGCGGGAGCCAAATGGACCAGACTTCTTCCTTGTGGGGCTCTTCCCAGGGACAATCAGGGACTGTAAAGAGACTCCAACTCAGTGTTTACTTTGGAACCCCCTTGGCCCCCCACCTTCCCTTGGGTCCCTGCAACCGCGCCCTGAAGCCAACAGGTGATGAGCAAGAAAGGAGAGAAAAATGTGCTTTCCGGAGGGCTGTCTGATAGAGGGGCAGGCCCAGAGAGGCCCAGCGCTGCTCCGGGGAACACACAGCATGGCTGGGCTGGACCTTAGTCCGAGAAGGACACGGGGCAGCCACTGGGGTCAGGAGGAAGGACAAATCCCCAGAGGGCCCCACCTCTTGCCATCGGACCTCATGAAAGCTGCAGCCTAAAAATAGTAGTGAGAAAGCAGTGGTAACCCCAGCCCCTGCCAGGGCACTTGCACCCTCAGACTTGAGGCTCTGTCCCCCAGTAGGAATATCCTCCTTTACACACACTATGGTGGGATGCCCAGCATCAGAAGCATGGGGAGGTAGGGAGTGGGCCCTGAGGGGGCATGAGGGTGGGGTCAGGGCCTGCAGGCAGCTCATGGCGTGGAGGGGACACAGGAAGAGAAAAAGGGTGGTGCTTCATGCAGAACTGGCAATATTGGGAGACGTGCATCTGGGCAAAGGGTCTTGGAGCACCAGATCCCAGCAAGGACCCAGTCAGGGTTCTGAGGGCCAAGCCAAGGCCAGAGTCTCCTAGCGAGGGCCTGGGGACTCTGACCAGGTCCTAGTATCACCAGAGCTGTAGCACTCTGCCCTGCACGCCCTTGGGCCTGTCCCGGGAAGGGGGCAACGTCCCCAATATGGCCTCCGTCCTGAGAGCGAGCAGAGAACAGCGCGTGCAGGTGCAGGCCGCTCCAGCGCCTGGATGGGATGAGCACCTCTTCCACAGCTCCTATGCCTAAGGCGCTGCCCCGGCGTCCGAATCTACTCGCGCTTTTCCCGGGAATAAGCAATGACTGGCGAGGGGCAGAGAGGTACAAAGTGGTGGGAGAGAAAACACAAAAAGAAGGAGGGAGGGAGAGAGAGAGAGAGAGAGAGAGAGAGAGAGAGAGAGGAGGCAGTGGCAGGTGGGAACCGCAAGAGCACACACCAGGGGCAGAGAGAAACCGAGGGAGGGAGGGGTGGGGAGGGAGAGCGGGACACAGATCGGGCAAAGGGGGCGAGATGGAATCGGAAGGGGGTGCAAGCGGACAGGAAGAGGAAGAACGACGGGGAACGGGAGGAAAGAATAAGGAAACAGAAGGCGTCAGAAAAGGAAGCCACACGAAGAGAAGGAGAGTTGTGCAAAAACAAAAACAGAATGGATCTGGTTACTGCCATGGTGGGTGCGGCTGGCCTGGCCCTAACCCGGGGCCCCTCCACAGCCACCCACAGGAGGTGAGGCCACTCCACGGGCAGGAAGGGAGGGGCTGAGAACCTGGCTCGGGGAGAAGTCCTAGATGACAATGGACTTGGTGCTCATTAGGCAGGAGAGACCTCACCTTGATCCCCTGGCCAGACCAGACCACACGAGAGATGGTAGGGGGTGGGGAGACTCCTGCCACATGCCACGGCCTCACAGCACGAAGTACAGAGCTCAGCATGCAGCGGACAGGGAGAAAAGGATGGGAGGCTGGGTAGGTGGACGGACAGATGGACAGATGGATAAGTGGACAGGTGAGTGGATGGTGGGTAGATGGATGTGTAAGTGGCAGATGGAATGTACGGACAGATAAGTGGATAGATGGATGGGTAGATGAGTAGTATGATGGGCAGATGGGTTGTAGGATGGGCAGATGAATGGAGAGATGCATGGGTAGGTGGGATGAGTAGATGGATGTGTGGCTGGGTTAGTATAAGAGGGCAAATAGGGGTGGAGGGGAGAGCAATGGGGCAGTGTCTGAAGTGGCCACTAGATGGCGCAAAGCAACTAAGTCATAGTGGAGGTTTGTAGAATTCCCCACTGAGTGTGGTGGGCAGACTTCCATGGAGCCTGGCAGACAATTAGTAATCAGTGAAGGGGTTCACTCAGGAGAAGCCCACGCAGAAGCCCAGTTCCAAACACACAAAAGGCAGTTACAGGCATTAAGGCCTTGGTTGACGCAGATACAGACAGCTACACGAGAAATGTCCACACAGCAACATACATCCTGACAGCAGCCGTCCCCTGATAATTACAGCTTAGCACACATCATTTGTTCACACAGCAGCCCAAGTTCTGACACACAGTAGGTGCTCACGCAACAGCCTGGGGTTGGGGCACACAGTAGGTGCTTACAGAGTAGATGCCACACAGCAGCCCATTTTCCAACACACAGTAGGTCGGGCATAGTAGGTGCTCACAAGAACTCAGGGCTGGGACCACAGTAGGTGCTCACAAAATGCATGTCCACACAGCAGCTCAGGTCCTGACACACAGTGATGCTCACAGCCTGACATACAGAAGTACTTCCAGAAACCTAAGGCTTGACAGTAAATGCCCACACAGCAGCCCAGACCCCAGCACACAAACGACAGAAGGTATTCAGTAAGGACTAAAACACAGAGGCTGCAGAAAGTCACACCCAAATAAACAAAGGGCCAGGTGAGTGGAGAACAGTAGCCCAGTATCCTGATTGGGGTGCTTGACCATGGACAGCAGTGGCTATACCAAGTCCAGTGCCCAGGGTGGGCACATGAACACCAGGGCAGTGGGAAGTGGTAAGGCCAGGCCTCAGGAGGCTGGGAGAACCAAGGGCCCAGGGGCAGGACAGAGGGAGTGTGGGGACACTCACTATTCCAGCCGCCTTGGCCAGGTCAGGGTTGTTGGGGGTGAAGCTACCACTGTGGCTAGTAGACACTGTGTTGGGTTTCTTGTTGCTCAGTCCCATGGCATCCATGGACTGGCTCCGGCTCCGGATGACCCTCTGTGGGAGTAGAGGTGGGCATAAAGCAGGTATGAGTTTCCTAGGGACCTCTTACCTTTGGGAAACCTCAGGGATACAGGCCTCTGGTCCCTCCCCACCAACAGCACCCTCTGGGTGACTCTAGGAAGCCCCATCTTTTTGTGACAAATCAGTTTCCCTATGTGCCACACAAGAGGCAGGTATATAGAGTGTTTAGAGTAGCTGGGCTTTGGCTATCTCACCAGCTCGCTGTCTTCTGGATATCATGAGGATGGAGGTTATACTGAGTATGGACTATGCTCACCAGGAGCCCATGCTAGACCAAATGCTTCCTCAGGAACCAGACTGTGGATATAAACTCTGCCACCCAAGCCTCCCTACAAGGTGGAACTGTCTAATGCCCACTTGACCCAGGAGAAAACCCACAGACTCCATCGCCTGGGACCTAATCCAGGGCCCCAACTTGGTACCAGCCAGATAAGAAGCCCCGAGATCCTTCTCAAAGAAAACACTAGACCTGGGTTCAGTCCATGGGTCCCTGACTCTAGTGACGGGGCCAGGGCTCTTTAGGCCAGTTTGTTGGTGTCCTTTGTGGGCCCCTAGACTAATCTACCTTCCACCGGCAGACTAGCAGGAGCAATCACTGCCTAGCACCCTGCAGCTGGGTGAGTCCAAAGGGAGGCGGAAGTTCTCCTCGGTGCATCTCCAGTTTGCCCTTGCTCTGGTAGACAGGGCAGGTGTCTACACCCACATTATGCTAACCTGCTTTGCAAATAATTAAAAAAACATTTGTGTGTGGCAAGCTGTCATGACCCCCATTTCCCTATTCAACAAATAAACTGAGGTTTGGAGAGTACCCAAGCTTGTAAGTGGCAAAATGGAGATATAAACATGGGGATTCTATGCTCTTAGCTAAACCACAAAGTACCAGGGAGGTCACATGGCGAGGTCCCTCTGCAGTGTCTCCCAGTCCGCATCTGCCTCCTGAGCCTGTTCTCCCACACACTTTTTCTGTGGCACCTGAGGCTCCTTGCTGCCATCTAGAGGACTTCAACCTTTGGTGATGTTCCCAGGTAGCCCCTCTTCTGAGCCCTTCCAGCCATTAACTCCACCCCAAATCAAGAGCCCCACTTCATACCCTTCTCCCTGGCTCAGACTACCCAAAGCACAGAGCACATCTCCAAATCTCAAGGCACCTAAAAGTGTAGGTCCGCCCAATCCTAGGCACACTTCTAAGCAGAGACAGGAGACCTCAGCCAGGCTCCACCTCTAGCTCCATCCCCAGGACTCAGCCTACAAGACCTGCCTTCACCTCACCTCTAGCTACACCTCCCTCACAAAGCCATAAGCCCCACCTCTTCTAGCCCTTCCCAGGCCCATCCACGCTGAGCTACCTCTAGCTATCATATCCATCCCTCCTCCATTAGCCCCAGCCCACCCAAGCCCCATCCTGCCAGGGTAGAGCCAGGCCGTGACCTTGAAAGACTCGAAGAAGCCGCCCCCTCCACTGCCATTCTCCATCTTGTCGTCATCGCCACCCAGGCCCATCATGGACTGGCTGTGGATATGGAGCTCCTCATAGAGTGTCTCCAGAAGGGCCGTACGTGTCCGCTCCTGTGGGTCGGCCATGAGAGACCCCAGAGATCAACCCCTGGCCTGGCAATTCCAATCCTGGCTTCACCTATCCTGTGCGAGGCATGGGGAGGTCCTCAGGTCCCTGACTGGCTCCCCCAATCCTCTAGCGCCCTCCTGCTGCATGCCATGTTCCCCTCCATGCTGGACACCGCCCTCTGCTGCCTCTCACTTGGCCTCTGTCCTTCCCAGTCAGGCCCCCAAAGCCAAGGTCTCAGCATGCCTTTTCCCTCCAGGGAGGGGGTCCTCCCTCCGGCCCTCATTACCTCCAGTTTGGCGAACTTCTCTGCTTTATAGCAAGCATACTCAGCGTTGATCAACTTCGTCAGTAGAAATTCCTGGAACTCAGGCCCCTGGGAGCCCCCAGAGTGGAGGAGACAAGAGGGGAGGAAGGGGCTGAGCTGGGTGAGTCTGGCTGGAGCTCCCGGGCTACGCCATAAGGTGGCCTGAGCTCACCACCCTCACACATCTCCTTGGGCTCAGCACTCTAACTAGGCGCCTACAAGGGACCCTGCACCCGATGGCACACCCTCCCCCCAACCTGGGAGGGCCCAGAAGGACATGTGGGAGGGGGGGAATCAAACTAAGGTGTGCTATGTAACTGCTGAGAGGTTAACAGAAACGTGTGTATACCCTCAGCCCCCCAAAACAACAGACTGTCCGAGAGGGGAGAAAGTGCAGGCCACAGTTCGCTAGGAAACATCTCAGCCTTGCAGTTTACTCTGCGACCTTGTAGAATACGTCACAGCATTTATCAAGAACAGAGACAGGCATGGCTAAAGGAGAGAACCCAGATCCCCAGCACAGAGTGGGGCTTCACATCCTCCTGAGGCAGGCCCCCTCAGCCCCCTCTCACTTCAGTCCTGCTGGGGGTGGAGTAGTGGGCCTGTCTCTCACCTTCCTGAACACAGCAGGGTCCGGGAGGGGGGGCCCAAAGAAGGGCACATCGTCTCTCGCAGTGACAGAGACCTGGAAGGAGAAAAAGGTAGTTCTGTGGGGTGGGTCCAGGGTGCACCCTGCTCACAGCATCTAGAAACCCCTAAATCAGCTCCTGTCCCATGGGGTTCAGGAGGCTCTGGGGCTGTTCAGTTTGGGAATTTTTAAATCATAATTTCAGCTCCTCCAGCCTCTGCCCTGAGTTTGCGGGGTGGGGCTGGGGGCTCATGAGGATGTGAAGGCTGAGGAGTTGGGGTAAGACCAGACCTAAATGGGAGGTGAGTGGTCCTTCTGAGGAGGGGCCCTCCTTCCTCACAGCCCACAAACCCTGGGAGGCTCTAACTTCACCTACCTTATAGAGGGGGCCATCAGGGCCACCCGCCTCTGCCTGTACCACCACGTAGGCATGTAGAAAGTTGGATGCAATCATGTCTGGCACGAACGGTGTGTTCTCGTCCTGGAAGACTACAGCCACGATGTCGTTCCCGATATGTCGTTTCCTCTGCAACTGAGCACAGGACCACAGGCCTTCACAGCCTGGCCATGCAGGGTGTGGAACAGGGGTGCCCAGAGGGTGTGGGGGTCGGAGGGGGAAACAGAGCAAGCAGAGAGCACATGTAGGAATGTGTGTCTCCTGCCCACCCCCAAAATGGCAAAACTCATTCTAAAATTATTCCCATTTCCTTGGCTACCTCTAGCTGATGAGAAAATAGAAGCCCAGAGAAGAGTGATTGAAAGGTCTCACTATGCCCTTGGGGACTTGAACCTAGGTCTCAAACCCAGGTGCCACCCCTCAGCCCTTCTCCCTATCTCAATCCTATCGCAACATCCACAAACAGAGTCCATCACTGAACAATGAAATTAATGTTGCTAAAAGAAAAAAACCAAAGATAAAAGCCAGTAAGAATAATACATCTCCAGCATCTGTTACCCTTTTTGCACCCTGGGCTGGGAGAGTGGGGCCAAGCAGATGGCCTGATGGGAAATGCTCAGAACAAGGTAAACTGAATTTTGAGTTTAGACCGTGTCTGGACTTCCTATTCTCTCTCCACGGGACTCCTCACGTCTTTCTGCTAGCAGCTTGGCAGCCTGTCGTTTTCTCTTAAAAGTGCTTCCCAACTCCTGGCTCTGCTGTCTCAGGACCCTACGTGACCCACCATGCCTCTTGTTCCCCTGGGCAGGGCTCCTGTTGTGTATGATCTGCTCTTAGCACATTTCCTCGTCTTTAACTGTCTACCTTGTAGACACCATTATCTGCCTCCACAGAGGCAGAAGCCAGGCCTTCCCACCTACAGCCCGCCCTGAGGGGGAACAGGTCATTTCCATCTCTGTATCACGGGGCCAGCATTGAGTCTGGTGTGAAGGATGCTGAACAGACATGCTAATAGGGTCACAGGTGACTACAGGAAACAGGTGATGGGCACCCAGGCTACCTGCTGGGCGTCCCCTTCTGTGTATGGCAGCTTGGTGGACACGTGAAACATGATCTCCTTGTTTCGGAAGTTGCAGTACACGGACTCGGTCCCCGTCTGCCCGTGAGTCACGTCCAGGCCTCCTCGGAACCTGTCCCCAGGCCCCCAAGACCATAGCTCAGTCTCCAGCTCCAGTCAGGCCTCTGTGGGGCCAGGATGGGGCTCCCTCTTTGCTTAGGAACATGGTCATATTTGCTCTATCGATCTGACCCTGGGACTTACCCCTTGAAGTCCTGCAATTTGACTTTCTGGCCCAGAAACTCAAGGAACTCCACAAAGGCGGGACTTTCCTCATTGGTGCTGAAGAGTTCTTCTTCAGATGTCTGGGGGACCGCGTGGGGGACAAGGTCACTAAGTTGTAGCTCCTGACCGTTCTCCCTCGGCCCCATTTCCTCCCAGAGTGGCGATGGGCATTCTCCAAGCTCCTGGGAAACTGAGTGCTCTGGCAGGTGACAGATGAGGGTGAAGTGGGGGGGCCACAGGGTGGGGCCAGGGGAGAGGGTGGGTAAACACACCTGGCCCAGCTTCTGATAAATGACTCCAAACTTGAAGTTATTGCTGATAACATGTTCATCAAAGGTGACTATGAGCCTGGAGGCCTGTAGAGAACAGGGCGTAGTGTTCCAGGGGAGCATCACTGTGCTTCCCCCCCCTCCCACCCCCACCCCCACATCATCCTCAAAACAAGGTTATAGGGAGATTCCACCATTCTCCCACTTTTCGCTTTCAGAAAAGCTTCACCATTTTGCCTCCAGTCAGCATCCTGTAGGCCTGTGCAGGGCTGGGCCCTGGCTCTGATCCTGTTGGATTTCCATGGCAGGGTTCTACCTTGAGCCCTGCCCATTAGCCAAGGCTACCCCTTAACCACTTTGCAATGCCCAGCTCACTCCCTGACACTTCGGCCAATTTCCTAATGCTCCATAGCACCCACCCCCGAGTCCAGCCAGCTTGCCTTGGGGCCTTGAGCCGGTGTCCCTTCTCTCTTTTTGCCTCTTTCTCCCACTGAAACCAGGATGGGGGACTAGATTCCTGAGATCCCTCCCTTCGCCTTTCAGGACCACAGCCTGGTTAAAAAGTTCATCCAGGACCCCCCAGGATATTTTAAGACCATGTCTTCCAGAAGACAGAGGCCATTGCATTTGTTCCAGCACTTATAACAGCCATGAGAGCCAGCAGCATGGGGCTGTAAGGGCATCTGTAATGGGGATGCACTTAGAGGCTATCAGTGTTATTCTGTCTCCCCATATCCCCTAGAAGGCAAGGACCATGGAAAAGAAATCTAGAGCACATCATCGTAGGAAGCTTTCCAGATAGCACTGAGATATTCCAGGCATGAGCAAGGCTCCAGGCAGCCCCCCCTCCCTATCTGCTGTGCACCCTTAGGTAAATACAGAACCCTCTATGCTTTCTACTGCACACTGTGGGCAATGTAGGGTTGTCAGGGGCAAACAAGAAGACCCGGAGGAGATGCCCAGTCACAAAAGGTACCACCAATAGGTGTTATTCCTCCCGAGGTCACCCACCCTGGGCGTACAAGTCAGGCCAGGTACCTTGGGGTAGAGCACAGGGTAAAATCGATCCACATTGACATCTTCACATACCAGCTGCAAAAGACAACAGAGAGGGGTGTGAACTGGGGTCAAGGAGAAAGGGAAAGACTTCCTGTGTCTTCGTAGGCAAGTCTAGGAAAGACAGCAGTGCAAAGAAGGGATGCTGGGCTGGGCTGGAAGCAACAGAGCCTAGTGAAAGATTGGAGCCCTCACTGCTGCTCAGAATGGGGCTAGCTGAGATCTATGGGTAGGGTAAAGAGAGCTAGAAACACATGTGCAGGTACTCAGGACAACACCAGGCAGCATGCACACCGTATGAGACCATATAAGAGCCTGCCCCCAGAATCAGCTGCCATATGCAGGCCTAGGGATCCTAGAAGTAGCAGACCAGGAAGCTCATGGCCTCACCTTTGCCATCTGGACCACGTTGGGGAACTCTGTGAGGCAGGAGATGGGGATGACATCATGGTAGGTCCGACACTTGGTCCTGGGAGGAGAAAGCTACTCAGAGGAGAAACTCAACATAGGGAAGATGTCAGGAGGACCGGAGGGTGACAGCAGGGACCAACCTGGCTAAAGCACTACCCTGCTGTGTGACCATAGGCAAATTCTTCCGCATCATTGGGCCTCCATCAGGAAGGCAGGTACAAGGAGTTCTACACCTGAATGCTAGACCTCAGGCCTCCCTACTGCCTTGGGGTTCCCCCTTCCACTGCCCTTACCTAAGTAGTAGCCTCAGGTGCTCTTGATCTCCGATGACATCATACTTTAGTGAGAAGACCAGGTGGCCAAGAGCACTGTCCAGAGAATAGTAATTGAAGTGTTCCTGTGGGGGGAGGGGCGGGGGAAGTGAGGGAGATGAGGTTCAGGCTTCTGGAAAACTAGCCAACTCCATCCTGACTGAAATCTATCACCAGCAGCAGATGCCTTGGGCAACAGCGGACTCTGCATCAGGTGGATTTGCCCCTAACCAGCTGGACAGCCTGAGGCTCACACCTGCTTTTCTGTATCTCACTTTCCTATTCTATTAGATAGGAGGGTGCCATCTACCTGGATGGGGCAGGGGAGTGAGGTAAAGTGCCTGGCACCGTGTTCAAGAATGCCCGTTGGAACTTCTCTCTGGCTCCTTATCAGAGTCAGAGCCACATGCAAATCTGTGTGTCTGTATGTATATGTATGTGTGTGTGTGTGTGTGTGTGTGTGTGTGTGTGTGTGTGTGCATGCTCCAGTCCCTAACTACCCAGCAATCACTCAATAAGAAAAGCCAATTAGCCAAGTGGTGGTGCTGCCCACCTTAATTCCAGCACTGGGGAGGCAGAGGCAGGCATATCTCTAAGTTCGAGGCTAGCCTGTTCTACAGAGCAAGTTCCAGGACATCCAAGGGTACACAGAGAGACCCTGTCTCAAAACACCAAAAAAAAAAAAAAAGTAAGAGAAAGTAAGAAAGGAAGGAAGGAAGACAGGCGTGGTGGTGAATACCTGGCATTTCAGCTTAGGGAGGCTGAGATAGGCGATCCTGAGTTCAAAGCCAGCCTGAGCTACACAATGAGGCAGCCTTAAGAAAAAAAAAAATGGTAGGATGGCTCAGTAGTTAGGAGCATGTACTACTTTTGCAGGCCTGAGTTCTGTTCCCAGAACCCATGTCAGATGCTCACAAGTGCCCGTAACTCTGGGGTCAAAGGATCCCGTGCCCTCTTCTGACCTCCACAGAATGAAGGCAGCGAGAAGGATGGCAGGAAGGGACAGAGGCCAACTAGCAGGTTCCGAAAGGAAAAGAAGTTGAACAGCCGATTGCCCAACCTGTGGCTCAGTGGCCCCTGAAGCCAAGGCCCGTGAGAAACAGGAAGTGACGCATCCTGACTGACCAGGCAGGTTCCTGCCCTCCTCCTCCTCACCTAGAGATGAGGGCACAAGAGAAGCCTATGACCGGAATGGCACCCCCTCTATGGGAACCCAGGCCTTTTGGGGGAACCTTTTGGGGGAAAATCCCTAAGCCCAGAAGGGAGGCACCACAGCCCTAGCCCAGCCCTGGGCTCCCCCTGCTGTCTGGGGCCTGGGAGTGGAGCTGTTCAGCCACACCTGTGCTGAGAATTATTCTGGAAATGAATCTTGTTTAAACATGAACAATGCATTTGGAGACAGGGTGGAGAAAGAGGCAGGGCGAGGGGGTGTGGTCTCAAATTTGCAGTTCCTCTGAACTAGGTCTAATGAATGGACTGAGACCAGAGCTCTCCTGAACCCCAGCTTAGGCACAGGGTAGAGAAAAGCCCAAAATGCCTGGCACTGCCCATAGATAAATGGCTGGGACTCGGCTGGGAAGTCCAGGGGCTGAGAGTTCCCAACAAAGCCAGAGGAGCCCTAGGGCTGCAGAAGAAGGTGGGATCATGGCTAGGGTGAGGAAATCGGTTCCTTGGTCTCAGGAAATCGGTTCCTAAGGCTACCCTTACAACATGTGGTCCCTATGCTGGGCACTGCTTCTTCCCTAGCCACCCCACCTCCTCCCCTCTGTCCTGATGTGATCACCACAGCCTCTGCCTGTATGTACTTCAGCATCTGCCATACCAAGACCCTCCTCCATTCTGCACAGGGACTCCTTTAATAAAGTCCAGAGTGCAAACTATGTTTCAGACTCACAGTCCCTGACCCCTAGACACAGCCGAAGCACTGGACAGTGGGCACTTGGAATGAAGATCTCCCTCCCTCTACCCCAGGCTCAGCCAGGAGGTAGAATCTAGAGCTATGCTCTGGGTCCGTCCCCAGGCAAAGGCTAAGTTAGTTCCCACACAGGGTATCGCCCCACCCACTCCCCAACAACACAGTCCTAGAATTTCCTAAAGGTAGTCTAGCGCCCTGGGTCCACACTGAGGCCACATAGCTTCCCAATCCTGCAAGGGTGCCCCTTATTCAATTATGTGCATATGTGCAGGAGCGTACACACACACACACACACACACACACACAGCTTGCCTGGGAGCCCCATCTTCCAGAGCATCTTAGTGAAGGTCTGTGAGAGGTGGTTCAATTCTAGGCTCAATAACTGACCTCGACCAAGTCATTTCACCTGAGTTTCGGCTTCCTCTCACTCAAGAACAATAGAGTCTTGCTCTCACAAGGGAGCAGGCAGGTGTGGCAGCCACCATCAACCACATGTTTATTATGCGCTTCACAGGCCCTAGTCTCACCTTCATTTTTACAGATAAGGAAGCAGTTCAGGAAGGTCAAATAAAACACCCAAGATAACCCAACCAAACCAATTGAAGGAGGAACACCCAGGCCCCAGAGTCCACGGCACACTGACAGCACCCGTGTAGTATCTAGGGAACCAGCACGGGGTTCTCAACTCCCATCCAGTAATCCTCATTCACTTGCTTTCTGTTGAGACAAGGTCTCGCTCTGTGGCCTGTAGGTAGGTCTTGAACTTCTGGTAATCCTCCTGCCTCAGATTCTCAAGTGCTGCGATTACAGGCATGCATCACCATGCCCAGCTCACACCTGATAACTTTTTGAAGAGTTATCACCTTGCTCAATAACCACTCAGCAGAGCGTGTCACCATGGGCGTCAGTCTATGGAGCAGTTATCAGGCAGAGTCCGGGCTCTGAGGCTGTGGTGACACCAGTCCAAGTAAACGATGACACTCTCGTGTCTTCCCAGCCCCTCCCCTGGCTGTTGAGGTTTTCCATACATAGTGTTCAGGGCAAGATCAGGTACACAGTTGGTGCTCATAATTTGCTTATTCTGAAAAGCACTTACTTGGTTTGAGATGCATTTAAAACCCCTAAGGACATCTCATTAAGGCTCCCCAGCAACCACATGAGATAGATATCATAATTGCCATTTTACAGATGGGGAAACTGAGGCACTCAGTAGCTAACCTGGCTAACACACAAACCATGATGGGGTCTCTTCTCTTCACAACCATGCACATCTTCCTTTTGTAGCATTTGTCCAGTGAATGAAGGAATCCACATAATGCTCCCTGAGACTCAGAATTCTGGGATACTGATCCAGCTTCAGTCTAACATCACTTCCTGTGTGGCCCAGCCTCCCACCCTAGCCAGTCACTCACCTTGCCCAGAAAGTGCTTCCGGTAGATGCGTGCTGTGGGGTTGCACTCCAGTTTGACCTTGGTAGTGGGAGACTGCAGTGGCTCTGTCTCAGGGATGCTGGTGATTTCATGGTTGGTGCCTTCAATCCAGTAGCCCCCAAACTGGGGCAGCAGGATGAGGGGGAAGGGCCCTTCTCTTCCCAAAACCTAGAGGGGGATTCAGCTGAGAGCTACTCCATAACAGCGCCCAGAAGGGTCCCAGGGCAACCCCCCAACTTCAGACCCAGAATTATCGGGTACTATGGGACAGTCCAAGGCTATGAAACCCAAAGCGCTCATCCACCCCTGAGGAACCTGCTTGGATCCTTACTTCTCAGCACTATGCAAAGGATGGGGGCGAAGGGTGGAAGAAGAGGATGGAGCCCAGGGCCATGGCCCGAAACATGTTGCCGAGGGGCCTTGGATTCGAATAACCTCAGGCCTCTCAGGACTGGAAAGTGAGACTCCCTGAGACAGCCCTGCAAGAGGGCCTCCCAGGGGGGTCATGGTAAGGGTGGATGTGGGGCTGAGGCTGGTACCTCATGGACACTTGGGTAGGGAATGTAGTCCTCCTCCGTCTGCAAAATATAAACAAGCCAAGGACCAGCTGAGATGGGACACACATACACACACACACACACACACACACACACACACACACACACACACACACACAGAGGCACGAGCTTGCTCAGAGGCTCCCAGAATCTGCTATCTTCAGAAGCTTTCTGTCGGAGACAAGGAAGGTTCCCTGCCTCACCTGAAGAAAGCCAGGGCAGACCAGACAGTACTCCAAGGCAGTACTCCAGGGAGGGCCTTAGAACTGACATTCCCACCAAGCCCCTGGTCTAAGGACTGCTCTGGGACTCCAGCCCTGAATGAAGCTTCAGGTTTGCAGCCCAGCAAGGCCTGCAGCCCTGGAACCTTCCCCTGGGTCCAGCCGCATCCTCTAGGGGAGTCAATGGAGGAACACGCCTATCTGAGGCCCCTCCTGAGAGGAACAGAGATTCACAGGCCAATAAGGAAACACAACCATGGATGGCAACCACCTTCGCAGCAACAGGGGCTTAAGCTCTGGGATGAGGTGGCCTGGAGGGGCAGGAGGGCAGCAAGAGCTGGCTGGGAAAAGGCTCTACAAGCTGCTGGATTCCCAAAGCCAGGTGCCCTGTTCACCAATACTGATACACAGTGGCAACTGGGACACCCTTCCTGGCCCCTACCCAGCCCAGTACAGTGAATGGCCCAGAGTCTGGCCTGGCCCACCTACTTTGAGGGGTGGCGGGAAGGAGCATCGTTGTTCATCCATCCTGCTTCCCTGCAAGAGAAGGTATACAGTTACTCTTCTGTCATGACAGTCACCAGGAGCCCTCTCTCCTTAGGCTGAAGCCCTAAGACAGATGCCCACGTATGGAGAGGGCACTTACAGAATAGGGTGTTGGCCTCTGGCATCCCCATGGCGACTGAGGGATGGTACAGCAGCAGAGGACCTGGGGGCTCTGTGTGTTCGCACGCACGTGCTGCTGGGAGTGGGGGCAGGGAGGTGCGTGCAGGCATGTGGTGTGTGTGTTTGTAGGGAGGGGCTAGTACATCAAGAGCTACTTGGAGGGTTAGGAGATGGAGAGGGAGGAGGAGAGAGGCGAAGAAAATGGAGGAGTGGGAGCCGAGCCGGAGAGCTGACTGGAAGGAGGTCCCTGAGGCCACAAACAGAACAGGGCTGGGACAAGAGGAGGAACAGGAGTAAAGCAAGGGGCGGGGCTGCACCCCAGTTTGCCTGGCTCACTAATGTCTCCCCACCTGCATCTATCATTTACTTTCTCCTCCGTTCTGATGGGGGTACTGCACAGGAGCCTGCCAGAACTCTG
Organism: Sigmodon hispidus; assembly: GCA_004025045.1. Taxonomy (NCBI): domain Eukaryota; kingdom Metazoa; phylum Chordata; class Mammalia; order Rodentia; family Cricetidae; genus Sigmodon; species Sigmodon hispidus. The sequence goes on along the minus strand of PVIH01002398.1, from coordinate 77,812 downwards.
CTGAACTAGGCTGGTGTGTACATGTGGAGATGATTTGCTGGGGACCCAGGAAGAGATGGAAGCTAGGACCGTGGATGAGTTCACAGACAGGTAGGGGATGGCCACCTTTAGCCCAGCCAGCTCTGGGGCTCCCTCGCCCATCCTTACCTGCATCTTTTCAATCATCTCAAACAGATCTGTGTTCTACAACAGAGATGGGAGAGTGAGGTCAGTCCTGAGGGAAGTACAACGGCTACTACCAAGTCTGGAACAGCCTCCAGCCACCCCAGATTGCCTGGTCCTCTCATTAGATACCAGAAGAGAGTGGCCAGGACTTTGTGGGAGGGGCTCTGTAAGGCTAACCCCCAGAGTTTGGCCAGTTTCGTCACCTAGTGAGGTGAGCCCAGAACCTAAGTCTTGGGTCTCTGGACAGATGCTCCACTCAGTTTGTTTTCCTGAAGGAGGAGGAAGCTAATTTATGAGAAGAGACATCTTCTTCTCTGTCAATTCAAAGGTATCAGTTCCAGGATTGGCATATGTACCCCTGAGAGCCTCCAGAACCCAGTCCTAGAGCCAAGACCTACTAGGTTGAGAAAGTGGGTTCACAAATGCCCAGGCCAGACAGACCTCCCCACAAGTGGTGTGGGCTGGGGACACGTTAGGGAAAAATGTTAGGCTGCAATTGGTCCTTTACCTGTGATGAGCCCCAACGCACCCCACATGCACAAGACAACCTTTTCAAGGCAAATCAGGACACACATAGGGTTAATGCAGCATCTGGCAGCTGCTTGGCAGCATGGGCCTCTCCAGTGCCGACTCCTTTGTGAGTCTTCTTGGAAGGTGGCATGGAGGCTGGCAGATTGAAGGCCAGACCTGGGAAGCCCCTCGAGTCTCAAGGAAAGCCTTTCTCCTAGTCCTTCCAAGGTTCAACTCAAGCAGTTCTACTGTCCAGGAGGAGCCATCTGAGCTCACACACGTGTGTAAGGGTGTGTACCAGGAAACTCTCTCTGCACACTCTCTGTGGGACACACATAGGCAGGCACACCATGATTTGAACAGTTTTACTACACCAGGCATACCTTTTGTATATTAAAATACCTACATAAGCGTGCACGCGCACACACACACACACACACACACACACACACACACACACACACACGCACACGCGCAGAGGGATCCATATGGAGCCTGTGCATAGTAATTTGCGAAGACATAGCCTAACACACATGCTAGTGTCTTGGGTTACACACAACACACACTCAGGTCCATGTCCCTGAGATTCACACATATGCAAAATCACTCCTGTGCATCCTGCACCCCTGTAACTGCACACACATACACACACAAACACAGTCATTCCCTGGCTGAGATCAGGAGATGCACTGGCATGGGCAGGGACAGCCAGGTGCTCAGGGAAAGCAGACACTGAATCCTAGGTATCATTGCCAGGATCAAGGCATGCTGCACAACAAACCCAAGACAGCATGCTACACTGTAGACAAGAGTTCTGAGAAATGGAAGAGGGATCAGGCAACGGCCAGGGTTAAGCTAGCTCCACGGGGTCCTGAGTACTGACTGCCCAGCAGCACATACGCACATCGTGAAGGTCACAAAACTTAAGCCCTCATGTACATAGTCTAAAACCTGCCTACAGAACAAGACCCAGCCCGAAAAGTCCACTTCAGCAGTACCCAGACACCCCGAGCCATGGTCACCTGTGGCCACACCCAATACCTCTGAGTTTGGAAGAACAGATCCCCCTGGCAGTGTGACAAATAGCAGACATACACCTCTAGTCCAGGAAGACAAACACACCTGTCAACTGCACTCAGTGTTATAACACTGCCTTCATCTATCTGTTCAGGCTCAGCCAGACAGTTTCTGACCTACCCAGCAAAGGGCCGAGGGGAAGATAGGGGTCCACTGGAGGTGACCAAACTGCCAGGCACAGTGAAACATCACATGCTGCTGTACCAGAATCACAACTGCATAAACACTGACACATGGTACTGTCACCCAGAGTGTACACACACAGCAACAAGTAACACCCACAGTTCCAGCCCCATAGGCAGCAGCAGACGCCCTGACACATGGCAAAAGAAGGCTGGGAGTGGTGTGGCCAGAAGCCGGGCATCCCACCTGGGGAAAAGCCACCACAAGTCACCTGGTGGCATCAGTGTAGGGAAAGCAGCAGGTGGTCCCAGTAGCAGACACACACACACACACACACACACACACACACACACACACACAGTGCCACTGAAGCCCATAGTCACAGTGTCCTCACGTCTGTCCCATAGGCAGCTGTGGAAAACTGCCATGGGACTGGGGTGCTTCGTGTGGTCCGGGTATCAGCCCCAAAGCACACACATTCACCCTGACGGGCTCAGGCACAGCCTGTCGGACTGGAGGTAGTTGGGGGTTTAGGGGTGGCCCTAGGGTCCCCCATCAGCCAGGCCGCTCCTGCCAGCGTCCTCACCTGCCAGCCGGCCAAAGCCGGCAGCGAGCCCCTCCGTGGTCGGCCTTGGGGCGCTGGGGCCCGCGGCTGCGCCATCCCGAGCCCCAGCCCCGGCGGCGCTGCAAGCCCGGCCCGGCCCGGGGCCCTGTAGCCCGAGCTCCGAGCTCCAGTCCAGCCGCTGTTCTGCCTTCTCTGGGATCGCCCCACCGCGGGGCCCGGGGGGGCGGGGCGCCAGGTGTGGGAGGCGCGGGAGGGGGCGGGACGTCTAGACCACGCCCCCTCATAGGGGGGAGGTGGCCCGGCTAGCGGACTGGGACACTGCGCCTGCGCGCAAGGAACCTTAAGTACTTCTGTTAGCTGCTGAGTGTTCCCAGACTGGAGACCCTGCCTCCCGGCTTCAAGGACAAGGTTCTTGGGACAGCTCTGCCCAGGGAATGCAAGAGTCCTGGAGACGGTAATTTCCTTGAGCACTTCCTTAGCTGAACCCTTTTGCGTGTATCACCGTCTAGCAAGAGTCAAGGAGGTACTTGGCAATCCTTATTAGACATATTTAAAAAACCGTACTTCAAGAGGTGCAATAGTTTATCCAAGACCACACCACTAGGGAAACCAGGGATCTCTGGAAGAGCCTGGAACTGCCTCATCCTCACCTCTTCTCCACCTCCCTGGGGCCTAGAGAAAGGCACATGCAAACTTTAAGATAGTTATTCTATAGTTTAGGTTTTTCAGGGTCTAGCTCTGGCCTTGCTACAACTTGCAGAGTGTATAAGGAAGTCTCTGGCACCTCCGTTGGCCCACTTTGCCTTCTGAAGTACAAGGCCTCTGAAGCCCTCCCATCTGGCTCGACTGTCCTTGTGTCTTGGGCTGGTGCAGTCCCCAGCCATACCACCCACCCTCCAGACAGAGGCTGAGGAATTCTGGGTGCTGCAGGGGCAGGGATATCCTCCAGCTCGGTGCCAGACCTCCTGCAACTTCCCAGAAGTACTGCCCACTCCCCTCTGTCCCCAGGGTGGGGGCGGTGGGGGGGGTGCTCCTGCAAGGAAGGCAGAAAGCATTTTCCTTTCCCTCTCAGACCTGGCCCCAGGTCAGGCTTGGGCCCAGAGAGCCAGTGAGAACACCAGAGATGTGCATTCCAGACACCAAGTAGCTTTGGCTTTAATAATTAACAGCAGCAAATATTGATTTATGCAACCACTTCCAGACCTGCACACTTCCGGGCACCCATCACAATGCAGCCGGAGGAACATCCTTTCCCACACTGGCCCTGGGGGAGGCCAAGCCTGCTCATATCACCAGCGATATGAAGGCCAGGTAGAATGTGTGTTGTGCATGCTTCTAGTGTGTACGTGTGCAACTCCAAGGCTAGATGTAGCTATACTTGATATTCTGTGCTTTGTAGCATAGCAGTGAGGGGTAGGTTGGAAGGGGTGGGTAGGGACAGTTACTGTCCGTCTCCTTTATGTGTTCATGTGCAAGTCTGAATACACTATAGATAGGTGCTTGTATCTGTCAGTCTGTCTGTGGCCTGGCCCCCAGTATCTAGGTATAGGTAGGCCAAGTCTGCACTTGTATGTAGATTTTACAGTCCCTGAATCCTGCACAGGGAAGTTAGTGTCTATTCAAATATGGCTTGCCAAAGAAAAAAGAATTGCCCTGCCCAGCCCTGAGAACACAAGCAGACTGATAATTTCTAGCACTTCCCCAGACATTGCCCAGTGGGCAGCTGGCAAGGTTGATAGAGAAGACACTGTCCACTCTGCATTACAGGTGAAACTTGCCCTTATACACAGAGAGGTCATATGCTCCTCAAACTAGTTCTAGTAACATTATAAATATGTACTGATATAGGGTGCTGAGAAAAACTGGGGAATAGCACAGGTTTGATTCCAGCAGCCAGTAGCCTGCTGTTAACCCCAAAGGAATCACTCAGTGTCTGGGAGTTGATTGCCAGTCCTGGACAAGGATGGGTCCTCAGTTGGAGGACTGGTGGACTGTAGGGAGGGGGTAGTCCAAAACTCATTGTCTAAACTGTGTTAGCACAATTGGGAAGTGGCAGCCAATTGGGTGGAGGTCAGGAGACAGGAAGGTAATCAGTGGTAATCAAAAGGGCCCACCTGTGGTGCAAGGCTCTAAGGATGTGCTCCTTCGTAGATGAAAAGACCAAAACCCCGATAAGACAAATAACAGTCCAATGCCCAGGAGATGACTCACTCAAAGACACAGCAGCTCGGGCAAGTGGCTGCTATCAAATCGCTGATTCCTGAGATCCCTTGTGGGCCTCCCTGAGTCTGCTGCCCACCAGGGAAGACAGGAGAAGATCTCAGGAGTCCCTGTGTGACTTAAAGCACCCCTGCTTAAGATTTCCATAGAGATAGCATCCTACACACAGATAACACCCCTTAGTCCTAGCAAAGGTGCCGATCCTTATCTTAGAGCTCTGGAGGAGGTTCCTAACAGAGCCTTTCTGGCTGTGCAACCCTGTGGAAGACACTTCACATCTCTGAGCATTTAGGCCCTAGCAGGGAGCAGTCTCCCTGCCTGAAGCTGATGAAAGTGTGGCCTTAGGTGGGATTTAGTTACTGCAGAACATTCTGCTACAGCAAGGGTTCATGCTCCTGTACTCGAGGGTCCATGAGCCACATACTGACCAGAAGCATTAGCTGGTCCTGGCCCCACAGCATCCAGCCTGCAGCCCTTTGGGCAAATAATAGTATCACTGAGCTTGGATTTGGATGATGGTAACTAGAACAGAGTGACTAGCTGAGGGACAGAAACGCTACAGGCAAGACACCAAGTAGTATGTACCACTGACCAAATCCCCCGAAACACCAGCTGCCACTGGCCCCTGACATTCTATAGAAGCTGTTCAGTCATTCTGCTCTTAGCTGGGTATGGCTTTCTTGGGGTAGGGTCTGTGTTTTGGCCTGCCAGGAATCTAAGTTTAGTGCTAAGCAGGTACCAGGCAAACCTTAGTTGTTGGTGGCAGCAACAGAAAAGTCTTTACCATAGGGCTCGAAGCCAGAGACAGCCCAGGCTGTGGAAAAGACACCTTTTATCCAATCCTGGTGCATGTGGACTGGGAATCAGGGGCTATTATCACATCTGGTCCATATGTCCCCATAGCAGGGACAGCAATAGGCATGATGATAATAAGGAGAAGGCAAAGAAGCCACTGGCTTAATAACTTATCACTAAACCCTAGTTCCAGCACTTCTGTAGACAATGGTTCAACCTCTGAGACCACACAGGCCACCCAACGGTCAGAGGTGGTGTCCTTTTGGGGACTTAGCCCCAGTGGCATCGACCTGAATATTTTACACCTTCCCAATGGTCATGTTTAGGCATCTCCCAGCCCTGGCACGGTAGCACACAGATCAGGGCCATAGGTTGGGGTCGTTTACCTTAGGATAAGGTGAGACAGGATGGGAGGAAACAGAGTCCACCAGTAACAGGTCTAGTGCCTGAGGGAAGCGCTGCTTCTGTCCATCACTCTTCCTGTAAGAGAAAAAGAAGTCTGAGGTCAGAGAGAGCCTCGGCTTGGGAGATTTGGGGCCTCTGGGCGGAAGAGTCCTCTGGGAACTGGGGGAGCAAGGTAGGTAGGGATCTGAGATCTTCAGGAGGAAGGGCGGGGTAGCTCCCTGAACAGGGCTAAGGGTGGGCTCCTCTTCCCAGAGGTCAGAGGTATGTACCCCCAAGTTGTCCAGCACATTCTGAAGATGAGTCGGACATAGCAAATGTTGCTGTAGAAGCAGGAGCTATTAGATTCCCCGAACCCTAGGACCCTCCCAGAGTCTTTCATAGGCAGCAGCCTTGGGACTGTAATTACTAATGCCAGGAAGTGCCACACAGTGGACCCACTATGACCAAGCCTGTGAGAACCACTTCCCAGGCCTTGGAGGAACAGCCCTTCATTTCTACTTTAAGACATGGACTATGATGTACACAGAGGTCACATAGTCAGCCCATAATAGGCCACTGTTTGTGACCCATCTGACTCTAAGCCTGGATAAAGTTACACCCACAGCCCTCTAAAGACAAGGGACAGGTCTAAGAAGCATGAAGAGCCTACCTCTCAGGTCAAGGGGAAGACCTGCTCAGTGGTTCCTAGATCCAGGGAACCTGTGACCTGCTAAAGCAGGACTGGCCTCTGTCACTGCACAAGGCCAACCTGACATGACTGCACCTCAGCCCCAGTTCCACCAAGGCAGGCTAGTTCTGAGAGAATGGGTCACCTTCAGAGAAGCTTCAGTGGCCTGTTCCTGGGCTTGGGTCAGCCAGAGCCAGGAAGACACACCCAGGACAGGGATGACCCATAGGATCCTGGCCCAGATGACCCTGGAAAGTTCTAAGCCTCTTTACTATCTCCCTGGGTCAGAGGAACCAGCCTCACAGGGGACCCCTGTTGACTTCTTCTAAGGTCTGTGTCCTGGACTGCTCAAAAGGACAGACCTGGTGTCAGCAGCCTTTAGCGCCCATAGCATCACTGTGGGCATGATCTCAGGCACCAGTTGGCATGTGGCTTGAGTTCAGGACACAGCAGCCCCTCTGGGCCTCAGTTTCCAAAACAATTCAGCACCATGACTGAACAGTCATGGGTAGTCACACAACAAACTCTATCCCAAGTAGGGCCCCATAGAGTATTTGCTGACTGATTGCTGACTAAAGGTGGGCAGTAGGAAGCCATGGAAGGCTAGTGAGTGAGGAAATGTGCTCAACATGACTGTTGAGGCCAGATGCACTGACAGTGGAGAGGGCCTGGGAGACAGGTGGAGGATCAGATGGAGGCCCTAGCTGGGAGATCCTGTGGAGACCTACTCTGCCCTTTGTGTACCAGAGTTTGGGGCTATTCTCTCATTCTCTCTCTCTCTCTCTCTCTCTCTCTCTCTCTCTCTCTCTGTGTGTGTGTGTAGGTGTGCATGTGTGTGGAAGCTAGAGATCAATGTCATGTGTCTTTCTCAATTGATTTCTCCATCTTGTCTTTTTGAGACAGAGACTCTCACTGAACCTGGAGCTCACTGACTGGCTAGTGAGCTAGTGAGGTCAGTGAGGCGTAGGCATTCTCCTGTCTCTGTGGCCTAAGAGCTGGGGTTTAAAAAGATAGCCTGGACTACAGAGTGGGTTCTAGAACAGCCAGGGCTACATAGAGAAACCCTGTCTTGAACCCCCTCCCACCAAAAAAAAAAAAAAAAAAAAAAAAGCATTGTTGAGGACAGATGGAGCAAAGCTGGATGCTCTTAATGAAGACTACTGTCCTGTCCTGGGACACCAATGGTGCAATGGTGATTTCCATAGCCATGTTTGATAAGTGGTGCTGTCTACGCATTTCATGGCTCCAGAATCAGACTTTGATGGATGCAGGTCAGCTCAGTGGCCACTTTTAATAAAGCAACTCATCTTAGCCTATTTCCCAGATCCCATATCTATCTCTCTCAGAAATGTAGAAGTCAGAACAGGACCAGGGAGACCTCTCACAACTGAGGGTGGGGAATACTTCAACTCCTTTCTAGAATTGTCTTCCTACACTTAACCCCTGAGTCCACCTTTCCCTCCATGCTCTGGGCTCTCTCCTCTCTATTAACCAGAGTCCTGGCCCTCCCCCAGCCAGACAACTCCTCAGCTGGGTCCTAAAGGACTGGGGAAGGGAGGGGCAGGACAGGGGCAGAGGACATTCTGTTCTCAGTCCTGATGGGCAGAAGGACAATTGTAACAAAAGCCTTCTAGCCTAACAAGGTAGGCCTCTCAAACTACCTACTTCCTTCATGGGGAAAGAGTCTCAGAAAGGGTACCCCCCTGCAGGGCAGGCTTCTGCGCCCCAGTTCAAGGTCTCCAAAATCAAGATCTGAACTCCGTAACATGTGGCCAACCCTGAGGCCCCAGTCCTGACAGATCCATCACACTCTGTTACAGTTGAAGAGATGCCAGTATCAACATCAGGACCAACCAGAACATATAGATGAGGGAAAGAGGCTAACTCATAGGTATTGGTTCCCCTCTTTTCATCACAGTCCCGGGGATCAAACTCATGTCCTCAGGCCTGGCAGCACATGACTATACCCACTGAGCCACCTTACCAGCCCAGGAGCTGATTTTTTGAGAGAAGAAGCTAAAAAGCTCCAAGAATGAGTACTTGCCGAAGGTCACATTCAGTGAGTCCAAGACCATAAAACTCCAGAGATCTGGGTGAAGAAGTAATTATCTCTCTAACCCCACATGACAGAGCCTTTTAACAAATAGCAGCTGTTCATTTAACACTTCCAAGAAATAGACTTAGCCTCCCCTCCTCCTCCTCCCTCTCCTCCTCCTCCCTCTCCTCCTCCCAAGTCCGCCTTCTGCTCAGACATTGCTGCGCCTCTCCGACCTTATTCCCTGTAGCCTCTTGGCCTCTGCATCCCTCACACCGTCTTCATGAACTTGACCTTCTAGGATTCTCCCACCCTCATCTATCTCACCCTCCTCTCTGCCATTCTGATTACATGGGAGGAGGTCCCCTAAATCTTGTCCCATTCTCACTTTTCCAAAACCCTTCCTGACCTTCAAGCCTAGTTCAGTTACAAATATCTCCTGTTCTTCAGACTCCAAAGCCTGGATAAGCACCCACACACACACACTGCCACATGCCCCAGCCGGCTTCTACAGTTCACACAGGCAGTGGGTGCTTAAAAAGAAAATGATGTGGTGCGTGCATGCATGTGTGTGTCTGTCTGTGCGTCTGTCTGTCTGTCTGTCTGTCTGTCGCTTACAGGGTATGCAGAGGTCAATTAGCAAGAGTTGTTCTCTCCTTCACCACATGAGGTCCAGGAATCAAACTCAGGTCGTCTGGTCTGGTGGCAGTCATGTTTACCTGCTGAGCCATCTTTGTGTATCACACACACACACTCACTCACACTCATTCACAATGACTTTTTGAGGTGTTGCTTCATCAAACTTTCATCCAGACAAAAAAACCAGAAGCACAGAGCCTTTCCCTAACCAGCCTAAGATCTCGCAGCAGGGAAAGGGCAAGCTGGGGTGTGTGTGTCTCCATATATATGTCCGGCTGTCCACTCACAGTCCCTCATCTTGTCAACTGGCCTGCCCACAATGCCTTTCTACCCCAGCCCTGGGCTACTGCAGACATTGCCATGGCCTTCTTGGCTCTAAGCTTGCCCTGTCTGCACTGGGCACATCTTTGAACACAGGAACAAGTTGTAACCACATAAGAGGTGACTTGTCCAATGTCACAGGGAGAGCCAACCTGGAGCCTGGGCCAGGCACACTTTGCAGTGACCTTCAACTCCTTCAGCTCCCTGGTCAGCAGCCAATTGGCCCAGTTTCCTTAGCTCTTGGTCCCCATCTTTCCCTGAGCAGGGTCTGGGGGACAGGGCCCAGTTCCTGAGTGGGCCGGCTTGAAGCTGCCACAGACAGCTTCTGGTTTCTTGGCAACTGTTCTGCATCCTGCTTATCATTGCATCAAGGTAACAATAATAATCACACCTAGGGGGGCGGGGTGCAGGCGCTGTGCTTTTCAAAGGCTTCTTTTCTTTATCCTTTGCTTTATCGGCTCTCCTGGGACTCTCACCGGAACTGAGCTGGCAGATAAGACTCTGGCCCAGGCCCCTCATGCCCAGAAAGGCAAACTGAGGCTTGGGGAGGTCAAGGTACCACATGGAAGTGACCCAGCATTGGACAGCAGATTAGAGATGCAAATCCAAGCTCCCCCACAACACACTCCTCAGGGCTCTGGATGCCTCATGAGGATAGGAAGACCTCAAGAGGTCTTACCCTGCAAAACAACAGGGTCCAAGCCAGGTTCAAACATGAGGGGTCCTGGCAGGATTGGTGCAGGCTGAGGATAAGCACATTCCCCCTGTGACCCAACTGGAGGGTCATCGCAAAGCTCCATTTTTTTCTTTAATCCACAGAGTAGGAGCTGAGGAACTGTCAGTGAAGGGCTGCCTAGAAGCCTGAAGCACACTGATGCTGGGCACCAGAAGGGTAGTCAAGCTGACCCAGGTGTTCCAAAAACATGGAGGCTCCAGTGCATCTGGACCCTGCTGACTTGCCTGCTGGGTCTCCACTTCCCATGATCCTCTCCTGTGCTAAGGACACCCACCTGGCACACACAGGTCAGATACAGTAGTCAGAAGAGCTGGCCGGCTAATGAAGGCTTGGGCATGCAGAGCTAGCCAGGGACAGAGGCCTAATGGGTGTCTACCAGCCTGTGCCTGCCAGCAGAGACTAGGGGCAGAGGTTGGTGGCCAAGTGCTTCTACCCACCTGGTGGGAAAAGAGCACAGATCTCCCAGTGAGAACGGGGACCTGGGGGGGGGGGCATGCCCTTCAGAGCTCCAGTCTCCCAGCACAGGCCTGGAGCTCTGCGTCTCAGAGGGCTCTTCTGTAAAACAGGAGCCAAAAGGCTGCCGGAGAGCCTCCCCCACCCAGGGGGCACAGAGGCCCATTGTTTTCAAAGCTCAGCCATCTGGCACAGTCCTCCCTGCCCCATGCCCTGCCTGCCCATCCCTGCTTGTGCCCAGGTACCAGGAAATGTGGCTAGGCACAGCCAGATGAACAGGTTTCAAAGCAAGGTGAAGAGGGGAGGGGGCTTCTGTCAAGGTGGAGGCAGGCGCCTAGGCAGTCAGCCATAGGCCTGAGCTATTCCACTCCTGGATATCCGCTTTGGGTCTTAGATACCTCTGACTTCATGGCAACTGGAAAGGAGCATGAGGCTTGGGGGAAGGGGCCAGGAGCCATTGTTGACAGTGATGTCCTTTAGTCCTTAAAATAACACCCTCTAAGGAGATCGCTGTTGCCACCACCCATTTTTGAGATGAGTCCAAGGTCCACCCAAAAAGTCTTAAGGTGGGCTTGTGGCTACAGCTGCCAGGGCCCCCATGAAGCATGCATATAAAATGCCTTCTACTCCAGGCCAGGGTCACCAGTGGGTAGGAAGGTGGCATGTAGGCCCTCACCATGTGCTGGCTGGGAGCCCAGATACCCGGATCCCGGAGCTGGGCCAGGCAGTGGCCTCCTAAGCAAACAGTAGGTTGGCAGGCCAGGGAGGAGGTCATGGACTGGCCTCAACCTGGGGTGCTGGCTTGTCTAGCTCAGGTGGCCTGACTCTCCCAGCTCCCCTGGTCCTGAGGCATGGACTCCGGCTCTCACAGTATAGGAAGGAGGAGCCATGTGAGAGAGCCTGGCATGGGACTTTTGCTGCTGGGGACATCTGGCTAATGCAGCCAGGCACCTTCCAACTAACACACCATCGGCCTTCCCCCAGGACCTCTGTTCCAGCTACCCTAAAATCCACTGGCAGGTAACACAATCCACACCGTACTTGGAAGAAAACCACAGCCCTAACAGGAGACAGGGACTTGCCCACAGTGACCCCTGAAACTTACACCTTCTAATTCTAATCCCTGCCTACATTGCCATAGGACAGAGTACTATGGGCCAGCTCTCTCAGATGGGCCTGCCACCCCCACCCAGGACATAGAGGGAGAGTGATCAGGGTGCCCTTTCCAACACCCACAGTCCACAGAGTTCCATAGCTGCCTACAGTCTCTGTGTCACCCCACCCTTGACCTATTGTCCTGGACAGCCTCTGCAGCCCAGGAGGTCCCCCCTCTCCAGGCTCCTAGCATTCCTGTGCTCACTCAATCCATCAGTGCCCACACGCATGGCCCCCAAAACACACACACACATGCCCTTCATTCCTATGCTTGGTCATTTAGCCATAGCACATGGTATGCTGCCTGCTCTGAGCCAGACATTGGCAGGGAATAAGAGTGGGTGACCTCCCCAGTGGGTGACCTCCCTGGTGGGTGACCCCCCAAAAAAACAATCCACACTGATTCCCAGATTCTCTAGTTGTGCCCAGAACTCCTGATTTTACCAGCAAGATGCTCAAACCTCTACAACTAAGGCCTTGTTTCAACCATGGCTCCTCCTCTGCACTATCCTTACTAAAGATCAGATTTGCCACCTTGAGGGTTCCAAGCTGGGACAGAAGCCTCAGGAGAAGGAGAAGTAATCATCTCCTGACTAGAGATGGCAAGGACAAACCCTGGTTCTGTCTCCACATCTCTGGAATGTGGGTGGATACCTGAGCATCAGCTTAACAAAGACATTGGGTCTCAAGCTAGAGATCCCCCCAAAGGTGAATGGGAGGACAGTAACCAGGCCGGGGAGGCCTTTGAGGACAAGAAACAGGAGGGGTGACCTGCCAAGGATTGTTTGGAACAGAAACCCAAAAGGAAATCTTTCACTGAGAAGACCTTAAACCCCTCAGAGGTGCTTCTCGGCTCTAGGCCTCAGTGGGTTTTGTTTGGTTTGTTTGCAACATATTTGGATTTAAAAGGAAGGATGGCAATAGCATTAGCCTGTGAGGATTTGTAAGTTTATACACAGAATGTGTGTGGCAAATGCTAATCCTGGAACTTCCCCTTCCCTGCCTTCCTTTTCTCTTTGCTGTTAACAGGCCCCACTCTGTTCCAGAAGGTAGACATGAGCAGTGAGACAGCCAGCTGTGTGGGGTCCCCAGGAAGCCAAGGTGGGCAGCAAGTTGGAGGTGCAGAGAGAAGCCTGGGTGGGGTTCTAAGTGCCTCCCCCCAGCTGCTTAGGACCCTAAGGGACAGGGCAGTGGATAAATCTCCATGACTTCCAGGATTTCCCTAGATGCACCAGGGTAAAGAGAATACAACCACAGTATTTCAGACACCGTCATCCATCTCCTAGTTGAAAGCAAAAGACACACACTTTGGCCTGGAGACTCAACTTCTGCTTTTTCCTCTGTGGACACATGCACAAAGATCTGCAACTCAATGGTAGCAGGGTTTCAAAGGCTAAAGCCTGGAGGGTACTTTAGCACCCATTAAAGGAAGCTGGTAGGTTGAAGGCAAATTCAACAGCAAAACACTCATATGGCTCTGCGTTCACCTGAAGCATTACCAAAACTAAAACATTGCCAGCTCTGATGGTCAAGGCCTATGCTGTCATTCTGAAGGCTGAGACAGTACAGAAACTTCCAGGCTAGCCTGGACAACTTAGTGAGACAATGTCCCACATAAATGTAAAAAGGCTGGGGATATACTTCAGGGATTTAGTATTTGTCTAGCATGTATGCTGCCCTGGGTTCAGTCCTGATACTTATAAGATGAATACTGGGAAAAATTTCAAGGTATGTAAAAAGTATGAAATACTAGGCAGCAGAGATAAAGGAGACCACTAGCACCAGTGGTTTGGGAAACATTAAATAAATAAAGCAAGCTGGGTCCAGCATGGTGTTGCACACCTTTAAATCCCAGCATTTGGGAGGCCAAGGCAGACAGATCTTTGTAAATTTGAGGCCAGGTTGGTTTATATAGTGAGTTCCAGGAGTATAAAAACTCTTGTCTCAGGGGCTGGAGAGATGGCTCAGCGGTTAAGAGCACCGGCTGCTCTTCCAGAGGACCCGGGTTCAATTCCTAGCACCCACATGGCAGCTAACAACTGTCTGTAGTTCCAGTTCCAGGCAAACACCAAGGCAAATAAGTAAATAAATAATAAAGTTTAAAAAAAAAAAAAAACTCTTGTCTCAAAAGGAAGGAAGGGAGGGAGGAAGGAATGAAGGAAATTAGAAAAGTAAGCTGCAACAAAAATATGTCATTTTCTTGTCACTTTTCTTTCATTAAAAAAAAAAACCAAAACTACACATGAACACCTCCATAGTTTGTGTCTAAGAAGCAAGATGATGGCATCTTAGACCTTTTTTGTGACACATTTTTCTACTTTCAATTTTTATTGAGGGGGGGCAGTCAAGATAGGGTTCCTCTGTAGCCCTAGCTATCCTGGAACATGCTCCATAGACCAGCCTGTCCTGGAACTCATTGAGATCTATCTGCCTCTGTCTCCTAAGAGCTGAGATTAAAGGTGTGAGCCACCACCACCACCCAGCTTCTGCTTTCAACTTTAATGAGAGCTGCATTTGCTGTGGGATCCAACCTCTAGGTCTGCATATACTAGATAATCACTCTATCACTGACAGATAGCCTCAGACATACCCAAGGTCTTAGTTTTGTGATTTTAAAAAAGGAGAAAAGTCAAGCATAGGGCACACATGCCCATAACTCCAGCATCTGGGATGTGGAGGCAGGAGAATTGAGTTCAGGTCACCGTTGGCTGTTTTTAAGACAGGGTTTCTCTGCGTAGCCCTGGCTGTCCTGGATCTCACTGTATAAACCAGGCTGGTCTCGAATTCAGAGATTCTCCTGCCTCTGTCTTCCGAATGCTAGGACTAAGGGCATGTGCCACCATTGCCTAGCGAAGTTACAGATTATTATACTGTAGATAAAAAGGATATGAGGGAGGTATTTGGCAAATAATCAATAAAGTAAATAAATAAATAACTAAAGAGAAAGGGAAGCTAAGAGCCTGTTCAGACTGTTAGGACCTGGCTCCTTTGCCTTCTCCAGTCACCCAGGGAGTCTGAAGCCCAGAGCCAGGAGAGAAGAACGGGGACTCAGCTCTCCGCCATGCCACACTCTTTCCCTGTGAGCTGGAAAAGGACACTGATGTCACACACTGCCTATCTCATTTGTAAATGCAAACACGGGCTCTGTGCCCGGCTGGCCACCAGCTGCAGGATTGCCCCACTGCGCCCCAGAAACCTCCTGGTCACCAGGCAGGTGGGTACTAGGGGACCCAGCCCCCGCCCTGAGCTCTGAATAACTGTGTCAGTCAACTTGTTTGTGGCAGACTTTGGCCTTGACAATCACCTGTCTTCTGTCTCAGGGAGAATGGAAGACAAGCTCCGCCTGCGCATGCCAGAGTCGGAGGGGAGGGGCCTGAGAACAGAACTGGAGATCTCAGGGTCTCAGGCTCAGGTCTTGGCCCTGACAAGGCACTGTGCTTCTGAGCCTCAGTTTCCTCCACTGTGCAGAGGTGGCAGCAGCAGCCCTCTGCAGGCTCATGGGAAAGTTCTCTGGTAGTCAGCCACTGCATGCACAGGGGCTGGGTCCCTGGAGCCAAGCTGGTTGCCGTGGGTGTGTCTGTCCCTTCTGAGTACTGGGTTCCCTGCAGCGAGCAAGGGGGCCGTGCAGCGCTGGGTGGGACGTGGCTGGGTGTGCATGACAGGAAGCAGAGGTGTGAGAGAAAGCTCTTGTGTCTGGGGTGTGCGTGGGCTTGCGTGCCAGTGTACCTGGATGGGATCTGCCACCCACCTGCCTAATGGCTTCATTCTGCGTGAGAATGAAGATATGCTGCCTCACGTGGCACCCATCTCCCCTTCAGTCTGGTCCTCCCTCCTCAGCCTCTGCAGCTCCCAAGTCCCTGGGACAATTTACAACTCCAGGCCTTTGCATATGCTCTGTCCCCGCCCTCATAAAAGCTCTGCCCTTCTTCAGCCTCTCCTGGAGTCCCCACCGTACCCGGAGAGGTGCCCCCCACCAGCACGCCTCAGAAGCCTAGGCCAGGCCCATAGGACATTGTTACCAGAATTTACTCAGTGCACAGTGTGACCCACTGAACACCCAGCTTTTTAGGCCACTGCCCTGCTGCTCAGTGAAGGGGTACATTTGTGTGACCCTATCTTTACCACACAGCTGTCTACTAGACCAGCCTGTGAAAGTAAACTTGAAGCTGACTGGGCCCATGGGCATCTGTGTAAGAGATCTCAAGGATGGGCTGGAGAGATGGCTCAGTGGTTAAGAACACTGGCTGCTTTTCTAGAGATCCTGAGTTCAATTCCCAGAAACCATATGGAGGCTCACAACTGTCCATAATGAAATCTGGTGTCCTTTTCTGGCCTTCAGGGGCACATACAGGCAGAACACTGTATACATAAAAAATAATAAATCTTTAAAAAAATAAAGAGGCCTCAAGGAACCTCTGGTCTCATGGGCATGGGCAGCTGGCTGGGGAAAGCAGAGGACTGTCACAGGCTGGCAGAGGTAAGTGATAGGAACATAATTCTCTTGTTTCTCATTCCTAAAACAGAGTCTCTGCTGCCTGGACCACCCTTCCCACAACGGACTTTCCCATCAGTCCTTGGGGTCACCCCCATATCCTCCCAAGGATACACCCCTTTTGTAGGCTTCATCACTCATTTGAAATCACCTCATTGGTCTCTTAGCTCATCTATGTCTGGCCCTCCAACTGAAAGAAAGGTGTGGGAGGCCAGGGACCTCATTCACCTGACGAAAGAAAGGTGTGGGAGGCCAGGGACCTCACTCACCTGACTCCCTGTAAACTGTAGCTCAGATGAACAACCGGCCCAGGAAGAGAGCCTAGAAAGCATTTGCTAAATGAACAAATGGCTAATAAAAAAAAAAGCCTTACAGGGCCTGGTGTGGTGGCACATGCCTTTAATGTCAGCACTTGAGAGACAGAGGCAGGAGGATCTCTGTGAGTTTGAACAGGAAGATCTCTGTGAGTTTGAAGCC
Organism: Sigmodon hispidus; assembly: GCA_004025045.1. NCBI lineage: Eukaryota > Metazoa > Chordata > Mammalia > Rodentia > Cricetidae > Sigmodon > Sigmodon hispidus. Next base: position 60,977 of record PVIH01002398.1, on the reverse strand, counting down.
AGCCTAGTCTATATAGAGTTCCAGGATAGCTAGGACTTAATGGAGAGACCCTGTCTCAAAACAGCAACAAAACAGAATAAAAGAAAGAAATCCTTGAAAGACACCTCTGCAATGATTAGATCCCCACTTATGTATTTATTATGGGCATAAACAGATTCAGATAAGGCAAACCTCCTCTAGCCCAAACTCACACAGCAAATAGCCAGGCCAGGAAAAGCATGCTAGTCTTCTGGATCCTCAGGACCTGAAAACGTTCCTCAGATGACCTTTGTTTTACAGAGATTTTAAAAAGTCTCTGAGAAGCGATACATCCACATGTCACCGGGGCTACCAGGGTCACCAGGGAGGCTGCCCTCCAGCAAGGCCCCCTCACCTCACTGGCCCTGAAGATGGAATCTCATACATCCACAGCGTGAAGGAAGAAAGCGAGACTCAACTGAGAGACTCTGCCGGTGGCCAGCTGAGGCGGCCAACCTGTGTGGGCCAGTGCCAGGGCACCAGTAGGTAGTGTCTTCATTCACATGGGGAGCTGGGGAAAGTCTCCTCATCTGCAGGCAGAGGCCTCCATGACACCAAGCAGACTGACCTGCTGTGTATTCAATGACAGCAATTATCACGGTCAGGGTCAGCTCTATGCCAGTCCCTAATGCACACTGCCTTGTGGAACATTTTCTAGCCAGCCCTTGTCAGGGCCAGAACCACCTCCCCTTATGTAGCTATTCTCATTCAGGTATCTGCCTGGGGTCTGGACACAGGATATAATAAGCCTGGACTTATGTGGTGGGTGATGTCAACCTGTTTCATCCCTGGGTCTTGATTCATTTCTCTGTTAAACTAACTCCGTCTCCCCTTCTCCCACCCTGTGAGTTAAAGACCTACCAAGTGGGGAAATGAGGTCAGAGAGGCTTTTTGCTTGGCAAATTCAAACAGCCACAATCCAGGCCTGGAGTCCAGAGTCTGGGGCGCAGCCTGTAACAACAGCCATCAAGATACTGGGTTCCAAAGCCCCAGAATGATGCAACTTCAAAGAGGAGTGTAGGATAAGTCTTAGCTTGGGGATTCAGAGACTCCAAAGTCTCTCAAAGGAGGTCAGACACATGGCCTGGTGGGGAACTTTGCTGCCCTCAGTGGCCAGGCATAGTGCAGGCTCTGTGCCAACACATGCCATCTGCTCCTTCCCCAACATGATCTGCTAGAATGTTCTCTTGCACGGGGCTCATTCCCCACCAGACACAATCTCTGTCTCCCCGCCCCTCTGGCTCACACATGCACAATGCAGCCCATTTCTTTGTTGGATTATTATAGAGAGATGGTTAATGTTAATCAGCAGCTCTATAGAATTTAGCATCACTACGCATGCCTGTGGGGATTGTTTTGATTGGGTGGGAAGAACCGCTTATTGTGTGGGTGGTAATTCCCTAACTGGTATCCTAGACTGTAAAAGTAGAAAAAGCAAGCTGACAGCAGGCATTCGTGGCTGTTTCCTCACTGTGGATGGGATGTGACCATCTGCTTCAAGCTCCTGCTGCCTTGATTTCCCTACCATGATGGTCTACACTTTTTTTTTTCAAACTTTTTTTATTTATTTATTTGCCTTGGTGTTTGCCTGGAACTGGATTACAGACAGCTGTGAGCTGCCATGTGGTTGCTGGGAATTGAACCCCTGTCCTCTGGAAGAGCAGTCAGTGCTCTTAACCACTGAGCTGTCTCTCCAGCCCCCAACAGTCTACACTTTTAAGTTCAGCCTCATCCTTTTCCTCTCTGGACTGAGAAACCCCAAGAGGCATGGCCTCTTTGCTGTCTCCACTGCATGCTGTCTCCACCCTGTCTCTTGGTTTTCACAGGCTTTGGCCCTCAGAGGGTTCCCCACATAAACAAATGAATTGGACTACTTTGGACAATACTTTTGCATAAGACTCTGTGCCCTAGGGTACCAAGAGAGCACTCCCCTACACCATCCACTTGCCCCAGCTGCTCAGGCACATGGCACTTAGTCTCTGTAGATTAATGACTCTTTTCTTTCAGTGCAAATACTCACAAGGCAGGAAACATCCCTGAGGACGACCCAGGTGGAGTGATGTCTAAGCGGTACTCCTGACAGTATGGATAATGGAAGGCCAAGTAGGCAGGCAAAGTTCACGAAGTGAGTGAAAGCAAGAGCAGGCATCTGAACCTGGGCCTGCCCAGCTGTGGAGTTTAGATCTTTCCTGACAGAGGGGAGCAGTCTGAACATCAGCAGGATACAGGGCCAAGCAAAACAACCTTGAACAAGTCCAGCTCTACGGTGTGGATGTTGTGCATTGGATTCGTGGCAATCGCTTCCCTAGGCCATACTGCAGAACCACAGTAGCCCAGGACTTCACGAAGCTCACTGGAAAGTAGCTGACATGTCTCCTGAAGCTACAGAGAACCATCCTGGTGAAGGGAGTCTCTTCGAGGCCCTACCCAGGGGTTGTACTTTGTATAGAATGGTGGGAAGGGCCAAGGAAAGTGGATGCAGCTTCAGGCAGAATAACTGAGCTGGAGGATGAAAGGGAACCAGGATGCAGACGTGCAACTCCGCCCAGGAGGAGCAGCCTCAGAGAGCTCCTTCCCTCACTGAAGGACTGTGTGCACTGAGGGAGGGGACACCCCAGAACACATACAGACTCAGGCAGATGAAAAGAAGGCTCGGATACCCATGCAAACTGACTAACAATGCAAAGGGGCCACTTCAGGGGCACAGAACCGTCTGTTACTGGGAATATGTGAGAAGGTATGGGGGAGCAGGCAGCAGCTAAGGGTGCTTGTGGAACCCTAGTTCTGTCTCTAGGACCCACCTGGTGGGAGGAGAGAACCGGTTCCTGAAAGCTGGCTTCGACTTCCACAAGGTTCTGTGGTACTTCTCTGTGCCCCCCCGCCCCACCACACACGAATAATTAAAGAATAGAATAAAAATAAAAAGGCGGGTGATGGCTTCAACTGAGATATAAGGGGCTCGAGAGGTCCGTGAAGTCACTGGAAGTAAGAGTGTGTTTTTCTCACAAGCCCCCAATCGCTTCTAACTCTCTACAAGGTCATGAGCAAATGAAGCTGTCCCTTGCCAAGTGGAAGGCCACAAGAGGTTCTTCAACGCCTCTTCCACCTCCAAAGACTCCAGGAGGCCTGCAAGTTCTAAGATTCCGTGAAGCCAGGCACCCGAGACTCAGTGCTTTCACAGGTTAGTGGCTGACGTTCAGAAACCCCCCTCTTACTTATGGAATCCACTCAGTCCGAGCCTCTCCCAACCTCTGACCTACCTCTGACCTCAGGCTCCCTCAGCCCTCCAGCCACCTGACTCCTCACTATTCACAGAATATACTGAGCTCATTTCTGCCTCAGGACCTTTGCACCTGCCGCTCTCTGGATACCCTAGCTCTTCTCAGAATCAGTTCTAACCTTCCTCAGAAGTTTAAACACTAGATTTTTTTTTTTTTTAAAAAAAAAAAAAAAAAACCTTTCAGGACTTTTTTCCTCTGCCTCAGCTTCCTCCTGGCCCAGGAGCAATACAAGGCTCATGGAGTCAATGGAACAAAGCAGCTTGTCTATCTGTGTAAAGGGCAGTGGTACAGCCCAAGCAGCCAGCTTCCTCCTTCACCTGTAAGTCTGCTCAGACTCCAGGGCAAGGATCCGAGGTTGGTTTCTGTCTACTTACAACCTTCTTTCTATTTATTTTTCAAATGAGGATACCAAGGCCCTGAGATGTACAGCCAACTCTGGCCAAGCAGAGATGTCTCGGGAGAAGGACCAGCCTGTCTCATGGGTCACCAACTCCAGCACCTGGGACCCCGACTGCACACAGCTGGTGTTTAGCAGTTGCTTCAAACTCCTCAAATATAGTGGGGGTTCAGTGGTTGCTGCTGACACACAGTATGTACACAATAGTTGCTTGAGGCCAAGTGAATACATGGTAAATAATCACAGCTCTACTCTGTGGTTCTGGGCCACCAGGAGTGTGCATGCACATCTTTTACACCAGCCACTTCTTCAGGTCTAAGAATGGAGGTCCCTCTCAAAAGTGGCTTCTGGAATGTGTCCTTGCCCCTGTTCCCAGTGCGATTCTTCACTCTAGCTGAGCTAGAGAAGATGGCACTGCCTTTGGCCAGCCCAGCCTTGGTATTTGCACCAGAAGGTCCCTGCCCAGAGCCAGGAGCAGGTGTGGGCTCTGGAGGCAGCTGCTGGTTCCCAGCCTGGGTCCTACCAGCTGCGCACTGGGGGCCTGCCCACCAGATACATAATAGATGAGATGGCCCAGCGGGCTGTACCTGCTTGGCATTTGAGAACTCCTAATGAGACTGGGCCTGTACCGCCTGCAGCAGTACCAGTCCCCAAGAGCTCTGGCTATATGATGGCTGTATGTGGGCTGCCAACTCAGCCCACCCCTCAGCTGCTGCATCTGGAAGACTGTTGGACCTGACAGGTCCCATTCACCAGTCACCGACTTCCTGCCCTGGGTCAGCCACTTGCCCTGTTTCCTCGTCTGTCAAGTGGGAATGGAAGTCTACTCCAGAGCAAAATAATCCAAGGAAAACGGCTGGCACAGGGCCTGGTCACACTGTTAAGGACTTGTCTTTGTGGCGGGTGTGTCCTCCCTATGGGACACTCAGCACTGACTCTCATTTTGGGGATGTTTAGGGGCCATTTACAGGAGTAAGACTCCTGTTTCTGTGCCTGGCCAAGATTCCCTCTCCAGTGAGAAAGGGAGCCGGATTCAAATGCAGCCCACACCAGCTGCATGACCTTTACCATTCCCTGAATAAATTGTGGCCTGTGAAATGGAGGTCTACTCTCAGGCGGGACGCCATAACTGACTGAGGCTATCAGAATGATCAGCACCCTGTCTGTTGGGCTCTGCCTCTGCCTCCCAAGGCTCCCAGTTTTAAGAGCAAATCAACTCTTTTCCCCACATTTCTTCCCAGCAGCCCCTGCTGTAAGAAAGTCAACTAGCTACCTTAACACCCCCATCTGGACCCATCTTAAATGCCTAGCCTCGGGATAGCCGGGTCCTCGGGGCTACAGAGACAGAATCCCAGTTCCATTCCACAGTATCCACTCAGGCTCTTGGCTGGGTGCAGTAGCTCTGCGGGGGACAGAGCCCTGGGGATCTGGGACTCACACTCACACTGGTATAGGAAGTCAGGCCCTGGAGGAACTGCAACACACCGCACTTGGAGGAATACAGAGCCTGCCTCATCCTCCAGAGTCACATGGACACATTCAATGCCACACAAGTTGCCTTGTAGAAACTTCCAATTCAGCAAACATGTGTTGAGTATCAAGTGTTGCTCTGAGAGGGGACTGACCTGCCCAAGGTCCCCAACTAGAACATGGCAGAGGCGGATTCCACCCACACCTGTCAGACTTCCCAATCCGTGCTCTTTCTACTAACCAGGGAACAATCAGTAATGTGTGTGAGATAAACAGAGGGGCGTTCTGGGGAGAGAAAGGCGTGATGTGAGATAAGAAAATAGCTCCCCCCTCCAAACAACTGAGGACGGTAGCTGGAGGGCGCATGTGGGGATGGCAGGGGAGACGCGTGAGCGAAAACATCATGGTGATTCTAAGAAAGTGTCCCTATTGATCAGAGATGCGGGCCACGTGAGAAATACAGTCCTGCTAGAGAAGATGGCAGAGGCAAGACACAAGTATCATGACTTATGGAGAAGGCTGTCACTCCCTAGGCTAGGACAGGGTTAGCAGGGGGTGGGGTGGGGTGGGGCATGTCCAGACTTAGCACCTTGGACAGCGGCAAGGAATTGTGGGTAACAGGTACATCCTGAGATTTCAAGATTCTTACATCCCAGAGAGGGTCAAAGTTAGACAGCTGGTCAGTTACTCTCAGCCAAAGGGACTTGTCTCTAGCTCTTTGAGTACTCATCTGTGACAGCCTTGTATACCCGCCCCCATTAGAATCTCTCTAGGGCATGGAGATCTCTGCTCAAAGCTGGAGACAGATATGCCTGGAGGCAGCTGCTGGTTCCCATCAGGGCTATGCATCAGGTCAACGTTCAAATCCTAACTCTATGTGACCTTGGGCAAATCACTTGTCAACTTTCTGTCTGGTCCCCAATCAGAGGTGGGGTCAGGATGAGTCTTCTCAATACATACCAGGTGCCTAACAGTCACAGTTACCTGACAAGTGATGATTGAAGCCTTGCATGAGAGCCATTCACCTGGCCTCTGTTCATCTCTCTGCTCTAGCTCCTGCCCTGAGCATAACGCCAATTTGACTCAGCATCGCATCAGGAGTACAGCTTAGAAAGAGAGTCACCAGCCCCCAACTACACAGCCGGCAACAAAGGGAAATGAGAACGTGTCCCTGGAGCTCAGCCTGGACACCTGTGTGCCTCCTGCCCAGCTTCCCAGGGTCCTGGGCCCATGGGAGCTGCTTAGAAATCTTATAGCAGCTGGATGACTGTGGGGTATGGCAGACACCAGGAAGCCCCAGCAGGGACAGGAACTGAGAATGTGGCCTGGGCCATCGGGGGGCCTTCCTCTGAGGCTGAGGCAATTGCAGAAACAGCCAGCAGGACCATGTGATGTTGGTGCCAGGGAAGCCAGGAGGCGCCCGCCTGTGGGGCATCAGGTGCCCAGTGCTGTGAGAATCCCGAGGTGATGCTGCACCTCCGCCCACTGCCTGGCACCTCTTGGTGTTGGGGAAGCTGCAGATGCCACCTCCTCCAAAGAGAAAGAGGCCTCAGACACAGGAAATAGCTCTGGGGCTGGGTATGAATGAGACCAGAGAGTTTGGGGGCCAGGGAGAAGGTGGGCCACCACCTGCCTAGCTGGGAGCCACACCAGGAAAAGGATGGAGAATGAGGGATCAAGGAAAGACTTGGATGAGGGCCTCTTCTATGCCAGCCTAGGCTTGCACACCTGAGTTCCCAACCAACCTCACACTACTAAATAGGCATCTGTGCCCCCATTTCCCAGATGAAAACTGAGGTTCAGAGAAATGGTGATCACCCAGACAACATGAGCTAAGATATGACTTTGAGCTTCAGAAGGAAGTGTGAGGGGAATATGTGAGTTCTGTGGGGAATGGTCTCTCATGCCCTTCTCAGAGGCTGATAGATCTGATGTGTCATTATAGAGGGTAGAAATGGGGTGGAAGGTGCCCCAGGAAGCAGCCAAGGCAGCCAGATGCTCCTGAGAGTCCCCAGTACTCACCACACACGCTGATGCGGGGAGAAGGATTTGTCCACCCTGAAACACAGCAAGCAGGCAGCCCATGAGGGGACATCATCCATCAGGGCCCTCCCTGCAGGGCACACCAGACCCATTCCAGGCTATCCTGCCCCCTGGTGGCCTGGGAAGGCACTGCTGCTAAAGGTACCCAATGCCCTCAAAAATCCCAGTGGGTGACCAGACCCAAGGTCAGTTTAGACACTTGGGAAGGTGAGCTGAGGCTATGCAAATAAGGACCAGAAGCAGGACTGGGGCCTTGGGCTCACAGAAGCAGGGAATATAAGTGTTGGCAGAGGATGAAGTCAAAAGATGAGCCAAGCAGAGTAGGACAGGGTGACTGTAGTTTAGGGTCAGAGAAAGGCCATAGGAGTGTAGACAGGCTGGGAGGTATGTTAGGTGTCTATGGCTTATGGCAGAATCCCATGCCCTCCCCAAGTCCCAAAGCCTTGGCCCAGCTCATATCCGCCCAGGAACCAGTCACCTGAGGACTGTGACATTCCTCACCCCTTCTTGCCTGAGTGCCTGGGCACACCCCTCCCCCAGACTGCATTCTCCCAGCCTTGTGGGCCCAGCCTGGAGGTGACTGAGTGGGTAGGGCCTTCCCCAGCTTCTCAGCTCACTCTTCTCTGAGAGGGCACCTTGGGATGGGGAGCATTGGGGCTCCACCTTCCTTCCTAGTGGGGTTCCACAGGACTGGGTAGCTGTTGGGAAAACAAACAGGTCTTGCCTCCTGCCTAGGGAACAGAAGGGAAGGGGGGCTGGGCTGCTAGGCTGAGGTTGGGGTACTGAGCTAGGATGCAGAGTAAATCCTGCTGGGGAGGAAGAGAGACTGAGAAGACCAAGGCTCACCCAAGGTCACAAAGAAGACTTTATTCTCAGCTTCTGGGCTGCCCCTGGATGTCATGACCAGGAAACCCCACCCAGCCCAGGCTCCTAGCTTTACTTAACAGCCAAGGCCTCACCCCCAAAACATGCTTCTCTGTCAGTCCACCCTGTTCTTTCTGCAGAATGTCCCCCAGAGGTTGAGCACCTTGAACAGGACCTCCCTTACACACAGCTAGCTCATGGGCCTCTGACTGTACCCCAGAGCACCACACCAAAACTGAGCAGTGCACCTCTGGTAGTTATGAGTCCAGGCTGGTGAAGGTCATGCAGCCCATGCTCAGGAAAGACCACTGGTTTGCCAAATCTCAGCTACTGGCAACAATCCCACCCCTCAGCATCCCTCAGGTGGGTGCTTAGGTCAAGGAGGTGAGCCACCCTAAAATGGACCATGTACTACTCTGCCCCAGCCCTAGCCTCCAGGTCTATTGTGAAGAATATAGGGTGGTTGGCTTCCACAAGGTGAGGTGGTCAGTGGGAGAGGGCTCCTGATGTCTCCTAGGGACTCACTTCCAAAGCCTCAGAAGCAAAGCGAGGTCTCTGCAGGGCCTGCTGAGACGGTCTACCCCACCACACACACCTAGCCCTGCGCCCACCCAGCTGGAACACACACACACCAGGCATCTTGCACACTCTCACACTCATGTTCATAGACACTGCAATCTACACTTACTCTCACCCTTGCACGTGAACACCCAACAGGGCACGAGGGAGCTCACTCATCCCACTCATGACTTAGATGGAAGCCCGCCTCAGCCTCTGCATCCCTCCCCACCACGGGGCCACCTCATCCAGGCAAGCCCCGCACAGCACTTGCACCCGCACACACCTACCCTCCATAGGCGCCGAAGGTGAAGCTGCGCTTCCGGCCGCTCATAGTGGTGTCGCCTCCGCCCGCAGCCTGCCCAGCTCAGGGTCACCTTGGCAACGCCGCCCTGGCCTGGACCGTGTGCGCCCGCCCGCCAGCTGAGGCCCCGAGCAGAAAGGGACGCTTGTTCGCTCTGGGCTGTGGGGCTTTCCGAGAGCGCCACCCCCACGTCGCCACTCGGCCCCATCCACACTGCCACCTCCAGTCCTCCCAGGGGAGAGGCGCCAAGGGTGTCCCACTGCTAAAGTTGGGCCAGCCTGGCCTCCAGGAGGATGAGAAGCTGAGTTAATGCGGAGACACTGTGCACATATGATGTGATGTACCCTACGGCTTGTTCTGCAGGTCAGGGAATGAGAGATGCTCCTGCTGTCCCAGCTGAAGCTCCCTCAAGACTGTCAGCATGATACCGCAGCATGCATGAGGGATCCTGGGCTAGATGCATTTTCAAACCTCCCCTCTAAGGAGCCCTGAGTGCTTCTATGGAATTTTCTGCTTGGGAAAACTTCAGGGGCTAAGGCCGTGAGAGAAGAGGAACAGGCCAGGTGGCAAGGGTCCTCAGAAGCTTTTCCCAAGCTAAGGCGACACTAGCTCTTTCATGTCTTGGGGAGATGACAGCTGTGACTGACAAGGGTCTAGACTCCAGTTCGCTTTACTCAGACAGGGCTGGGCTGGGCGGGGCAGGGCCGGGCGGGGCAGGGCTCACAGCAGTTACTGAGGCAGCTGTCTCAGCCCCGCTGCACCCCTGCGCCTCTGCTCCAGACTCAGATGAGTGGAGGAGCCCTGAGGAGGAGGGTTCGGAGCTGGTTTGAGGCCACACAACTCGCGCCTTGGTTTTGAGCTTTAGAGGTCTTCAGTCTGGCTCTCTCCCTGGCCCTCTTGGCAGGGTGCTCAGAGTGGGGTTGGGGATTGAAGAGCCTGCACTGGACCCCAGTCTCAGACTCTGCTAAAGAGAGACTTCCTCTGCTGGATAGTGTTAAAAGTGTTCTCTGTATGGGGTCTTCAGGTGGGGCTGGATAGTGGGGAGGGGGGAGTCTGGGAGCACCAGAGTCATCCCCTGAGAAGAGACAAGTCCACACACCGCCCCGTTCCCCTTCTGTGGAGAAACGGGTTTCCAGGGAGGAGCTGGACAGGGCAAGAGGAACCTGAATCTCAGCCTGGGCAGGATGTGTGTTGGGGGCTACCTAGCCCTTGGCTCACCCAGGACTCCAGCCCTTTCTGAACTGCTTTTACCCCTGCAGCATGGGCTTCACCCTCCCTAGGTTTACCAAAGGAGCCAATTCCTGTGTGGGTTCTGAATGCCCAGTTGGCAGGGTGGCCAAAGAACTGCCATCATGCCAAGTTTCCCAGCTGGGCCTGGCCCAGAGAGGCCCCCCTGATGCTGGGACAGAAGGCCCTTGAGATGGGCCATGGGGGCTGCAGGATTCCCACCATGGACAAAGAGCCCAGTGTGGGCTGGGCTCCAGCCTCAGAACTCTGGCCAACTGCAGCTGCCTGGTTGGCAAGAGATGGGGGTGGGACGGTCAGTGAGGTCATGTTCTCTTAGCCACAGATGTGGAGGGCACTCCATGGCTAGCCCCTGGCCCTTCAGGCCAACAGCCATCAAATGCACCCGCTTAGCCTGCAAGACTACCTACAAGAATTCGCTCTTTATGTCTCAGCATGGGTACTAAGAATGGCCAAGGACAAAGGACTGGGAGACCTGCATCCTGTGGGCTCTCCTGGGTTCCGAGCAGGGACCTGTCAGCTGAGTGACTGAGGGCAAGGTTCTTAACCTTTCCATGCCTCAGTTTTTTCATCTGCAAAGTGGGGCTGGTAATGAAGGTGCTAATTATTCAAACCGTTCAACTGCATGTTAATTAAACTGCCAATCATAAAGCAGCGGGGATCCTGCCTGGCCCAGTGTGTGTGGTAAATAAAACCTTCACTGTAGCATGATTTGGAGGAGGCTTAACTAGACCAGTTTGCCTCATTCTTCAAGGATAGCAAAGAATTACTAGTAAATTAACTAGTAATTTAGTAAATTAATTACTAATTTAGTAATTAGTAACCCTAACTGGCCACTTAGATGGAGATGCAGGACCATAAAGCTATGAGAAAGGATGGGCCAGGTACGGTAGCAGCGGGAGGTAGACCTCTGTTGAGTTCAAGGCCAGCCTGGACTACATAGTCAGTTCCAAGCCAGCCAACATTACATAATGAGATCCTGTCTTGATAATTAACTAATTAATTAGAATGATAGACCCAGGTATGGCAGTGCATACTTCCATGTGTCTCAAATTAAAGGGTGGGTGGGGCTGGGTGCTGCTAGAGTGCTCAGTGGTTAGAGCACTGCCTGCTTTTGCAGAGGACCTTGATTATGTACCCAGCATCCACATGGTGGTTCACAACCATCTGCAACTCCCATTTCCTCCTCTGGCCTCCTCAGGTCCCAGGCTGCATATGTTACATACACATACATGCAAGCAAAATATTCATACACGTAAAGTAAAAATAAAACTTTAAAATAGTGTTGAAGAATGAGGCAAATCTATGTGTACACAGAACAGATTCCAAGACAGACACAGAGAATGGACCCATATCCACCACCACAGACCCCTGTGACAGGGAGAAGTGTTTGCAGGCTGGCACTGAGTACAAGAAGAAGGTCACTTTTCTTGGTCTCGAAAAGGAAGCTACAGGCTGGGCATAGCACTTAGTTGACAGAGTATTTGGTGAGCATGCATGAAACCCTGGGTTTGCTTTCCTGCACAAAATAAAACCAGGCGTCAGACCCACATGTGGTGGGGCACACTTCTAATCCCAGCACTCAAGAGGCAGAGGCAGATGTATCTCTTTGAGTTTGAGGCCAGCCTGATCTACATGGCCAATTCCAGGCTAGCTAATACAACATAGTGAGACCCCGTCTCAATAAACAAATAATAGAGCCAAGTACGGTGATGCACACTTTTAATCTCAGTACTAGAGAGGTAGAGGCAGGAGGATCAGAAATTCAAGGTCACCCTCAGCTCCAGGAGATCCTATCTCAAAAGGAAAATGGACCCAGGCCATTCTCCAAGGTCAGTTTCCTTCTGGGAAGGTTTCTTCTCGGCCTCCCGAATCAGCATCCAAGTTAATTAAACCCATGTCAGCCGTGAAGAGAGAAGGTGCAGGGGTGGAGAGCAGTGCCTCTCCCCGGCTCGCCTGAGGCTGAACTCCGAGCATCCTGCCCACCTGCCTTTAGCACATCCCTGCCAGCCCTCAGCTGCAACTGGAGAAGAGCAAAAGGTAAGCTCTGAGAAGATCTCAGGCTGGGCTCCACATGCTACTCCTGGACTCTTGCCAAGGTCCCCAATCACCTCTTTCCCTCTCAAGCTATTCCCATGTGCAGGGATGGATATTCTCAGAGCCTCCTGGGCAGGCGACATGGCAGGCCTGGGCTCCCTGCCCTGATCTTGGCAGCTCCTGAGTGGCTTGACTGGAATCTGTTTCCTCCCAGGGCTCAGGTTTGCTCATGTGTTAATCTATCTCCCTCACACATGCACACCAATCTCCTCCTCACCAGGCTAAAGGCCCAACACTGGCGGAGTACACTTGCCTAGAAAGAATTTCACCAGCCATTGAAGCACCCTCATCGTTCTGGCCAGTTATATCCACCCAGTCCCAGGATCTAAAGTGTCCAGATTGGGGTATTCCCTGGGGAAGGAGGAGGTGTGGCCCACACCCTCCCCAAGCAGCTGTGGGTGATGCACTCCTGTGTGGTCCTGATTCTGGTGCAGAGCACTGACAGAACACACTCCCCGAAGGACCTGTACACAAGGTTTCCCAGGTTCACATGCACTTGAACTTGTACAGAGCACACATACAGATGTCTAACTTGTGCCTAGACAGTATGTGAGAGTCAGCCCCCACGCTGTCAGCTCACATGCACACACACGTGCAAAGGTCAGACCAAAGTTTACTTGCCTGAGTCACAAATCTAAGTGTGCTCACCTACTGACTATGGCTAGGTTTGCACTCCCACAAGACACACAAGACCACAGATCTGTGCACAGAATCTGTGCCTTCTAACTATGATTGTCTTACATTTATACAGTGTGTGTACAGACACATCCACACACACATGGCCATCTTACATAGTAACCAGCAAACTGTTGGGAAGAAATGATATAAAGAGGGCGTGAGTCAGAGATGTGTGCAGCCAACCATGACACCCTGAGGAGAACACAGAGTGGAGGTCAAGGCCACTGTCCTGCGATACAGCGGGGATGCATTTAGCCTCCCTATTTAACTATCTCAGCTGAGTATATGACTTCTCTGCCCATTTTTAGGACAGTTGGTTAAAGCTCAGGCACATACCCACAACAGCTACCAGGGCAGCCGCTGACTGAGCCATGTTTCCTGGGTCAGGAGACCTGGATCTGGCCCCCAGGTCTGTGAATCACTTGCTATTTCCCAGAACCCTTCCTATTCTGCCTATACTGGCTCATCTTTGAGAAGGGGGGGGCTAGCAATCCCTCGGAACATTCCCTTTCACGGGGACGGCCAGTCTAGGACCCAGTGAGCATCAGCAGAGCCACGAAGCTCCCACCTTTGCTGTGCTACTCAATGAGAACAATCCACCCCCCCAGGAAGCATTAGGGAAATACAGGAAGGTGGTTTTTAATTTAGCAATTACTGAGAGCCACCACAGCCATTCAGAGGGTGGCAGCCCAAAGATCTATTCAGAGAGAGTCCCACTCAAGGTAGACTCCTGCACACATTGCCCTGCCTTGTGTGTGGGCACAGATTGGTGAGCCAGCCTAGCCCCTAAGTGCTTCATATAACAGTATTGATCTGTGCTTTTTTTTTTTCTTCCTTGTTTGAGTTCTGGATAGAGCCTCATGACCTTGAGTAAGCCAGACAATTGGTCTATCACTGAGCTATAGCCCTGTGAGTATCTTTTTTAATGTGGCTTTAATCCATAATGAAATTTTCTGAGGTTCAATTACTGGAGCTATCCAGAGCTGGAGGTCAGGTGAAGCTAAGATTTTCCACTGTTAAATGGAAAAGTGACTCTGCCGTAAATACTAAGGGTTTGGTTACTTCTGTGATTCTTGCAGTGTGGTCATGCTAAGGCATTCACTCAGACAAGTGCAACACTGCTTCTCTTATGGAGGCATGTCAGCGGCTTCTGAAATGAGCTGAGCAGGTAGGCTTTTATTATCTAGGACTGTTATGTCTGGAAATGAAGACTGCCCTTCTGAATGGTCTCTGAACACAACTTGAGTCAGAGGTGGTCCCTGGCGCCCTCATCTGGCCATCAATGGAACTGCAGGCCAGAGCAGGGAGCACTCCAGGACCAGGGACAGCGCCCCAGCCCCAGCCCCCGCCCCCCCCCCCCCCGGGGCTCTTTGGAAGGGTGGAGACCCTGAGCCCTCAGAGAAAGCACCCCAGACCACGCTGTGACATACTCCTTTCCTCCTCTCATGATGTGGAGGCGGCCCCACTGCCTGTCCTCGCCCTTCCCTCTAGGCTGCGCCTCTCCAGGCCACAATGGCACACCTGCGTGCCACACAATGGGGGCACCTGCTTCGCCGCCTACCGTGTTCCTTCCTTCCTCTGAGAGGATTGCTGAGCTGCACCTACGCATCCTGGGGCCTCTGTGATCCCCACAACAGCCCTAGGAGCTAAACCATACAAGAATTGTGTATCTACCATAACTGATGAGGAAACTGAGGCTGGCAATGGCTCCCCAGGTGCTCAAGAACTTAGTTCCCATCGTTCATGTTTCAGCTCTGAGACTTTGTGCCAAACACATCTCCTGCCATCCTGTAAATTAGGCTGGATTATCCCCTTTCCACAGGTCAGAAAACTCAGGATCCTGGGGGCTGAAGGGCCTGCCCAAGAGTCGGGGGTGAAAATGGCCACAAACACTCCCAGAAACATTCACTGTGCCTTCTAAAAGAAAACAACTATTTTTCTCTGGTTTTCACAGGCTGAAATAGATGAGGCTGGAGCTCCAACTTCTCCCAAGGAACATGGTCCCCACATTTGTCTAGTTTTAGCCTTGCAAGATACACAGTAGGTGATTAATAGATGTATGCTGCTTAGCAGATACCCTACCTTCCAGACACAGAGCTCTATAAGCACCAACACACAGCCTGGACTCAGGGCAGGGCAGAGTTCACCATGTGGATAGGATCATAGACACAGGAGCCACACAGTGCAGGGGCCTGGCTCCCATGACTAGAAGCTGATGCTGAGTGGTAGCAGAGGCAATGCCTGGTGCTCACAAAGGGCTTGTACAGGGTGGTTATTTATACCAATGGAAGCAGGTGTACCTGCTGGGTCCTGCCCCATTTCTCGAAAGAGGAGGTCAGGTAAACCATGGGCACTCAAGAGGATGCAAAAGCCAGTCTGTGGTGGACTAGGGTCAGGAGTGAGGCAGCCATCATAGGTGAGGAAGAGATCCTGCACCTCAATGCCCAATCCATGACTCTCAGCCTCATCATCCTGAGCCTTGATAGGTGTTCAATAAATGCATAAATGTTCTAGGCTAGCTATGGACAGAAACAAGGTCAGTTTAATCCCTATCATAATACACATGTGCTGGCTTGAGCTTGGAATGAGTCAGGCCTGTGTTCAAATCCCCTGTTCCACTATTCCTAACTGATGACTTTGGGTTCTTTTTTTTTTTTTAAGATTTATTTATTATGGATACAGCATACAGAAGAGGGTACCAGATGTCATCATAGATGACTGTGAGCCACCATGTGGTTGCTAGGAATCAAACCCAGGACCTCTGGAAGAACAGTCAGTGCTTTCAATCCCCAAGCCATCTCTCCAGCCTGACTTTGGGTTCTTTTATAAACTTTCAAAGCCTGAGATTTTTAACAGGTAATGGCAATGACAGTAACTATATTTATCTCATAGCATTGTTTTTTAGAATTCAAAAGTTCTCAGCCCTAAGACAGGAGGCACCAATAAGCAGGGACTGACAGCCATAGGTAGTATGCATACACTTGGGGATCTGAGGCAGGAGGATTATAAATTCTAGCCAACCTGGGCTATATAGCAAGGTCCTATCTCAAAAACAAAACAAAAATGTGTGGCTAGTACATGTAACTTCAGTACTTAAAAGGCTGAAACAGGGGCTGGAGAGATGGCTCAGTGGTTAAGAGCAATGACTGTTCTTCCGGAGGACCTGAGTTCGATTCCCAGCATTCACATGGCAGCTAACAACTGTCTGTAATTCCAAGATCTGACACCCTTACACAGTTAAACATGCAGGCAAAACACTAATTCACATAAAATAAGAATAAATATTTTTAAAAAAGAGGCTGAGACAAGAGAATTGCCTTGGGTGTTAAACTTCCCTAGGCAACATAGTGAGACCCAAACAAAAGGCAGAACTGTGATGTATTTAATATGATGCGAAGACGTGTCTTAGAAGAGCTATGACCTGTCCCAGGAATCCTAGGTCCTGAGCCAAGTTCCACACGAGCTCACAGAGTAACTTGAGACAGGTCCCATCCCCTCTCTGGGTCCCTTTCTCTATCACAAGGGCCAACAGTCTTTCTCATTCCGGTTGCCAAGGTAGCTCAGCCCCATGGGCATGGCAGGCAGACTTTGGGTTCCTCCTCTCCACCTACAGGACCTAGTTAGTCCTGAAGCCACAGACTAGCTCTGGGGCCCAGCACCCCAAACTAAAATGGGGCAGGGAGTGAGGGGTGTTCTCTGGCTATTCTGATCTCTCTGCAGGACCTCTAGCCTGGAACCCAAACTGTCCTCAGCTTAAGCACAGCAGAGAAACCCATGATGGGGTCCAGGCCCCTTGTCTGACAGATGATAGTCTCCATGAGTAGGACTGAGTCACATCTGGGTGGCCCCCTGCATCCTGGGAGGCAGTGTGATTTACGTGGTGGCTGCTATTTCATCTTGTGATCAAACTGCAGTTCAGAGAGATGGGCCTCAGCACATGATCTTGCTTCCGGGGCCATCCTTTTCCCTGAACACATGGGGCTCTGTGATATATCTTCTACTAGCATAGGATTGGTTCTGAGAGGACCACGTGGGGATAGGGTAAGAATCAGGGAAAGTTCTTGGGTGCCTAGTGAGACCCTCTTTCCTTCCTGTCATGAGCTATCCACTTTCTCTACGTTGGCACTGGCAGGCTGAGGGATAGGAAAGCTCCTGTCTTGACAGCAGCCCAGCCCACCCTCTCAATGGTACCCTCTCCATACCCATCTAACTCTGTACATCACGTGGTTAACACAGCCCTAATTAAAATCTCAGCCCACCAAGTGACCTCTGGTGGTTGCTCATCCTCTCTGAGGTCCTTATAGATGGCAACAGTTGCTGAGAATCAGTGGGATAGGTCCCCGGAAAGTTAGCATGGGACTAACATACCGTATATGCTCAGTTAATGCCCTCTCCCCTGGTGGGTTCTACCGCTCATCTCACATTCTGTGTATTCTCTCAGAACCCCAAAGGCTGCCATGCAGTTCCCATCCTGCTGGTAAGAACTGCATGCAGTTGGGGCAATGGAGCAGGAGTAAGTCTCGGGCTTCTCTATCCATAAGGACCACAACTATCTACACCTTTCCATCTGTAAGCCTGGTGGCAGGGATGGGTAGGGGCTCAGGCCTAAGGGCTCTGCTTTGTTCTCCCGCAGCGCATAGAGCTGCCAGGAGACAGACTACAAGGTTGGAGGTAGGTGTGAATGGGCAAGGCCAGAGCCCACTCACACGTAGCTGTTGTCCTGTGACTTCCTTAGCCGGCCACCAAGGCTGGCACAAGGACCTGCAGCAATCTACCAGAGAGTGTGTGGTCTCTCGGCTGATTTCCAAGGTCAAAAAAGAGTGTCAGGGAAAAAGATTTACCAACCACCAACGCAGCCTCATCCCAGCATACCCTGAGGTCAGTGGTTTGGTCTTCTCGGTGAATGAAGACATCAGATGCCCTCCCCAAGTTCTGGTCCCTAAACATCCAGGCAGGAAATACTACTACCAAGGTCACCCTCCATTATTCACCTCTACCTGTCCATGGAGGGGAATCAGTCTCTTAGAGATTCAAGTCAGATCTCAGGAGGTAAAGGGCTGAATCCCACAGTCTCCACTTTTCCCTCTGCAAGTGTGTGGAGATAGCTTGGGTGTCTGATCTGAACCCACTGTTCCCAGGGGTGTCTGAGGAACAGGCAGTTACAGAATCACTTAAGAGAGTAACACCCCCCTGGGGCTCACACAGTGCAGGCACCATCATTCTGGAACCCAGTGGCAGTCACGAGGCATCTCCCATGCCACAGATGGATCATCAGGCTCTGAACCTACCTCACTGCCCCCAGCTAGCAAGGCAGAGGCAGGGGACAAGGTGCCGACCTTCTGTGCAGATAACAGTCTTTCTGCCTGTGCTCTGAGTTATAGTTCTCTGCAGGGTTGGTGACTTGATGCCCCTCACCTGCTCCAGGGATAGAAGACACAGCCTTTTGTCTACATGCTTGAGGAAGATGAGGCCCAGGGAAAAAGGCATCGAGGCTGTATCAGGCTGCTTCCTCTTCCCTGGCTACCAAGTCTGGCCATGTAACCAGAGGCTGTGTGCAGAACCCCCAGCAGCCTCCTTAGTGACCTTGTGGTGATACAGAGTCCTAAGGCTGGCAGACCACCTCATCACCCTCCCTTGAAGCCAAAGTCTCCAAACCTTGGTTCTCAATGTAGCTAGTCACACCATCTGCTAACATTCATATTATCATGTACCTACTATGTGCCAGGCCCTGACATCTCAAGAGGAAAAATTGCCCAGTTGCCTTGAAAATGTAATGTCATGGGAGAAAAAAAAAATCCCACTACCTCCAAACACGGAAGGAAAGGCTTTTTTTTTTTTTTTTTCCCCTATAAAGTTTGGGCTGGATGTGTTGATGCATGCCTGAAAATCTTGGAGCTTGAGAGGCTGAGAGGATTACCATGAATTCAAGGTCAGCCTGGGCTACATAGTGAGAACTTGCTAGAGAGAGAGAGAGAGAGAGAGAGAGAGAGAGAGAGAGAGAGAGAGGAGGCTGGTGAGATGGCTCAGCAGGTAAAGGTGCCTACTGCTCAGCCTAATGACCTGAGTTCAACTCCTGGGACCCACATGGTGAGCAGAGGGAGCCGACCCTTCAAGGTGCCCTCTGGTCACCGTATGTGTGCTATGTCATGCCCACACACATGCACGCACAAAGAAGCTAACACACAAACGTCTTCTTAAAAAGGAAAGTGAGGAGAAAGTAAACACTTGGAAGTTTTTTGGGTTTTGTGTTTTTTAAAGATTTTTTCTCCAGGTTTTCCTGGTGTCGGTTTATCCTCTGTACATTTGCATGTTTCCCTCTGAGCCCAGTCAGTCCTATTTATCCAAAGCAGACCATACCACTGTCCTCACAACACCTCCAAGAGGAAAGCCGATATGGGTTGACACTCCTGTTTTGTGGGGAACTCTGAGTCACAGAAGGTAAAAGACTCGTCCAAAGTCACACAGCAGAGCTCTGCCTGGGATTCTTTGGTTGTGGCAGAGCCTGACCTGCAGCTCTGGATTCTGAACTCTGGTACATGCCAGGCAAGTACCGATCACTGAGCTATAGTCCAGCCTTCTTGCTTTTTGAGACAGGGCCTCACTAAGTTGCCGAGGCTGCCTTTTAACTCCCTTTGTACCCTAGATAGCCCTTGAACTTTTATGTTTCTGGCCTAGGGTCCGGAATAGCTGGGATTCCAGGCCTGTGCCAACAGGTCCAGCATTTTTTATTATTTGGTTGTTTTAGATATGATCTCCATATGTAGCCCAGACTGGTCCCAAACTCAAGATTCTCCTGACTTCACCCTCCTAATGTGTTCACTACAGGGCCAGCTTGGATCGAATTTAGAATCTTAATAATTCTTATCCTTTGTCTTTTTTTTTTTTTTTTTTTTAATTTGGGTTTTGTTTTTGGAGAAGGTCTATCTACATAGTTCTGGCTGGCCTTGAACATGCTATGTAGACCATGCTGGCCTCAAAAACCAGAGATCCACCTGTCTTGGTTTCCTGAGTACTGGTATTAAAGCTGTACACTACCATCTATGTTAATCTTTTTAATACTCAATATTAAACAAAATAACCCAGAGCTCCTGCTTTGCAGATAGAAACAGAGCCTCAGGATGGTGAAGGAAAACGCTCCAAACCATGCAACTGGTTAACAGAGAGTCAAAAACCTAACCCTAACCCTAACCCTAACTCAAGTGTGCTCACCCTGATAGGAGGTGGCCTCATGGGCAGAAGAGTCAAGGTACTCTGAGCCTCATCTCTTTACAGGTGACAAGCACAGCAACACATCCACAATGATTGCCACTCCCAGCTCACCACTGTCCCCAATCCTCCAGGCCTGCATGTACTAGATGCTCACGGAGCACTTGCTGAGCAGGTGGCAGGGCCTCTGCCCTATGCTGGGACACAGCTGGCAGAATGGATGTCAGGTTTTCTGTTTTCCAATGTAAAATGATCCCAGTGGGATTCTCTCTGTTTTGGGGTGCCTCCCAAACAGTACCTTTCAGATGTCTCTCTTTGCCTCTTTTCTGAATCACCTACTTGCTAAATGCCAGTCTTTGGCCCTAAAAATAGAGCCTGTCTTGAAGGCTCCAAGAACATCCATGCTGCAAATGGACTCGACAGCTGCAGCCTCCTGCCCCCGGGTCCCCCTCTTCCATGGGTTGATCCCGGGATGGCTGCTTCTGAAATTTGAAGCCCATGGTAGCCTAGGCTAGACCTAGAGCTTCTGGCCCAGAGCCAGGGCCCTCTCATGATCACACTGAGCCACATTTTCCTTTCTCAATGGCAAAGGGGTTGCCTCTTTACACCTCTGGCCCACCTCACTGCCAGAAACTGGGCCCAGAGTGGGGGAAGTGATTTGCTGGCTACAGACCCAGATAGAGCAAGGGCCAAGCTTGGGTTGAGGAGCAACACTGTCAGCTTTCTGGAGTGGGAGCCCCAAATGAGCATGACTGAACCCACAGCCCTTCTCTGGCCCTAACCTGACATCTGTCTGCCCAGGAGGCCTCACAGCAGCCTACCCAATCCTCTTTCGGTAGTAGTCTCCCAGCAATGCCAACCTCTAAGGAGCTCATGAGAAGCTCAGCCAAGGTGACAGGCCTCAGCCTATGGAAAAGGTGAGCAGAGAGAGATATATAACGATCCTCCTGCATTCACACCAGCTGCCCCCCCATGCTGCCCCCCCCATGCCTTCCCTCAGGGCAGAAAACAAAACTTGGTCAGGCAAGCAGGACTGTAGCTGTTCCAAGCTGTTCTGTGCAGCCTCAGGAGAGACCTGGGGATTTGTACCCTCAAGGCCAGGTGAGGGAGAAACTCTCAAACAGTCCTTTGGGGAAGTGTAGGGAGGGATGGGAGCAGATGAAGCAAAAGGATGCGGCAGTTTCAAAGGCTGTTCTTCCATCCCTAGCTGGGTTCATAGGAAGCAGACAGAGAGAATAAGGTAAGGGTTAGCTGAGGAGGGGGCTATTCAAAGGGGCCTCTGCCACCCCTCACGGGTGACTAGGCAGTTACAACCCACACACAGGAAGCTGATGCCAGGCGCTCGTGCAAGCGTGTATCCATGTGGGCGCCTGAGCATGTCTGCCAGGTTCATTTTTTAAGGGCACGGGGCCTCCACGTGTTCTCTGTATGTTCCTATCAGCACACTGAGGCCACTGAGGTAGAAAAGCAACCCCAGATGAAGGCTTCCAAAAGCTTCCTCTTCATCACAGAGGCGGCATCCATTGGGGTGGTGTGTCTCTTATGGGTGGGGTCAGTCAGGGTAGAGTATGCCTGTGTGTTCCTGAGTCTGGGTCTCGGTATTTGTGAGTCAAGCTGTGTTTGTGTCTGGAACTGGCTGTTTGAGGGTCGAGGTTGCTGGCCCAGCATATGTTGGCTGCTCAGGAGTCTGATAGCTGGAACAGAGGCCTTGAAGACAGACAGATGGCATGGAAGACTGACCTGCCCCAGGACTCCCTGAAGGGTCTCTCTGTTCTGAAACATGACAATAGAGTAGCTGCAGGAGCAGAGGAAGATGATCTCAGGCCTCCCTCCCTTCCTACCTGAGCAGACCCTGATGTGGAGGTGCGGGGCGGTATGTATGTATGTGCCTTAAAGTCCAAGAAGAGAACTTCAAGGCAAAGAGCAGGCCTGTTGCACCTCAACAGGTCAGAGAAAGGACTCTGCTGTGACCTGTAATGGGTAATATTTAGAGCAGCAAAGGGGGCCCCTGAGACCATGCTAGGCAGATATTTGGGGAAAAGGGCAAGGGGCTTTTCTCAAAGAAAGCAATGAGCTGGGCCAAATCTTCACCTCGCTTGGATCAGGAGGATTCTGACTGTAGTCCAAGTATGTTGATGCTTCTATCCCTGCCACCCAGGAGGCAGAACCAGACAGATCTCTGTGCATTCAAGATCAACCTGGTCTACCACATCAAGTTCTAGGTCATCCAGGGCTACATAGTCAGACTCTATCTCAAAAGAAAATGTATCTGATCATAATCTATTTAGCCCTGCCAGGCTTGCATCAGGAGATTTCATCCTGCCGTGGCTGGAGAAAGTAGACAGGGTAGGTGTTCTCACTGCAGGTTAATCATCATCCTGGAATCTTTTTCAAGGCCAGAGGCATACCCACTCCTTGCCTGGGTCTTTCCACTGCCCAGGGGCCCAGGAATCAGGCTGGGGTCCCACAGGGGAACCCCATAGGGAAAGGGTCTGAACATAACCTAGTGGTTCTGGGCTTACCTAGACACTCATCAGCACTATTCTGAGCAATTTCTTGCTTCAACCATCTTTAGGAGTCCTGCATTGGTGGGGCACATACATGCAGTTAGCTCCCTTGGGGTGGAAGAGGTGTGATTTCACCTCACTTCCTCTTGGCCTTTCTTCTGCTTCATACCTGACAGGATTCTCTCCCCATCTCTCCTGCAGGGCAATAGGTGTCTGGCCTTCTGACTTTGGCAGGAAGGCACTAAAGGACAGGAACAAGTGCTAATATACTATGTGAGGGAAGAGTGGGATGCCCTTCCTAACCCCCTCAGGCCTATGCCGTGACAGCCACCCCGCAAGGTCAAGCATTGGAGAGGGATGGATACAGGGGCCACACAGACAGACAAACAGATACACACACACACACACACACACACACACACACACACACACACACACGGCAGGGGGTGGGTGGGTAGAGGGCAAGGTTTCATCAAGCCATCACATCAGCAGGGCTCCCAAAGGGCCTGCAGGGCATAGTGGTGACTGCCAGTGGATTTGCCACCAACCCTCAGAGCCAACAGAGCCAGGGGTAGCAACAAGGACTACATGACGCCAGTGCCCCACTCCGCGGTGGGTCCCAATGGGCAGGGATGCATTATGTACCTGGAGATGCTAGGGACATCAAGGCCCAGGGCGATGGCCAGGGGACCCCCCACTCCCCTGCTCAGAGAGGGGAGTGCCTCCCCTTGGGGATGCCGGGCGGGCCTCTCCCAAATGTGCCCACTTCACCCCTCCGGAGGGTGACAAGAGTGACAGAGCATAGGATTCCAGGCACCTAAGGGTGGAACCCGAGTCTGCCCCGCGGCATGGCTGGTGCCCGCGGAGTCCCCCGCCCCGCCACGCCGCCATCTGGCCTGGCCGCGCCCCTCCCCGTCCGGATCCCCTACAGGGAGCCGGCACTCACCGAGGGCCTGGGCCGGGGTGTCCTGGGCTCGGCACTCCGGTGCCCTCGGCTGCTGCTGCAGCTCTGCCGGGACGCGCTCGCCACCGCCGCCGTCGCCGCCGCAGTTCGGGGAGGGGGACGTCACGTGACCGCAGATCGCTCCTTCGCGGCGCCGCTCCCCCCTCACTGCGGAGCCTGAGCCCCAGGCGCGGGAGCGGCAGGAGGCCACCCCTGCTGTGCGCCCCAATCTAACAGGTAGGGAAACTAAGGCCCAGAGACACATAGGAACAAGCTCAGGGCTGCACAGCTGGACAGTGGCCGTGCTGGGGACTCTAGCTAAGGCTGAGGACAACTTCTGGGACAAGCGGGCGAGACTATAGGGTTGGGGGGTGCACTCTTTCACCGGCGACACTGGGGCGGGAACAGAGAGAGGCCCACTAGACAGTGGCTCCCTGCTTCTCCTTAGGTTCTTTCCTGCCCCACCCTAGGCTACAGGAGTGGAAGGCAGGCAGCAAGAGGACCCTGTATCTAGTCAGAGCGACTTCGAAGAACCCAGGAAGAGACGAGACCTGCCCAAGGTCACCTAGCAAGCTGACAGCATCATGGGCTCTTGGGCTTGTCCACCAACTCTAGCTACTGATGATCAACAGAAACCAAGGCTTCCTCGCATCCCTTTTCCCGAGGCCAGGGACAGAGGTTGTCTGCTTAGGTGCATACCTGTGCCGGAACCTTCCTGATAAATGCAAGATCCTGACCAAGTCACAGAACATCAGAGCAGACCTTTACTATCTCTGGGTCTCACTTATAATTCTAATTGGAGAAACTGAGGCTTCAAGAGTGATAGAGAGAACTTCCTTTTGTTTATCCCACTATATTTGGGCTGTCCAAGGTCAAGGTAGGACTTAGGAGAAATGACTCAAATCTGAATTTCATGATTCTTAAGCACCTCCACGCCCACCCCATTTCCTGAGCCACAGGGACTGCATTTCATTAAGGAAATGATCTGGGTCTTTGGCAACCCTTATACCAGCAGCTGTAGGACTTGGCCAGACTTCAGACCCCCAGGGACCTCACTCACCTCAAGGGAGATTAGAGGAAATCCCTCACCCCCCCAAAGGCTGAGCAGTGGGCATGTTCTCCCCTTGCAAGCTCTCTCAGCAGTGAGTAGGGCAGAGGCTACAGCTCAGAATCAATCACACAGGAATGGGCAGACTGCAGAGCACCAGGAGCCTGGGCTCTAGCTTTTCCATAGTGTCAACGCTACTAGTGTAGCGACCCTGGACAAAATGTGTAGCACAGGTAGCCAAGGCAGTGATGAGGCTCCTGGAGAATGCCCTAGCAATCCATTTGACTTTCTACCAAGAAATTCTCTAGGAGTCAAAGCTATAAAAAAGGAATGAGGCTTACCCAGGCTCTAGCGGGGATGGAAATGGGACTCTGAGGTATGGTGGCCACTGTCTCTGGCAAGAATAATTTGCAGAAACTTGGTAGAACCCGTCCTAACTGTGAAATGACACCCAAGTGCCTACATACCTTCTGGCCAGAGTGTGATGGACTAGCATCGCCCATCTCAGAAGCCCAAATTCCAGGGTTCTAGGCATCCTTTGGCTTTGTGTACACAGCAAGGCAGAACCTTGAATTCAACTTCAAGCACAGCCACCACACCTCTTCCTGCTTTCCAGCTTCTTTCCCAACAGAGGCCTTTCCCCTCCCAGCTGTGGAAGTGGTTCAGCACCTGGAGCCTGACCAAGGCCCCCGCAGACAGGTGGATGGACAACAGCCCCCTCCAGGCAGCTTATTATACTCCACCTGGGCCCAAGGGAGCAGACAGCAGTGGATGGTGTAGAAAGACACCAGGGATCTCGATCTAATGGTTCAGACGTAGAATCCTAGCTCCTAAGTTCAAAACCTGCCTGAGCTACTCAGAATTTAAGAATTCCCTCAAGAATTTAGCAAGATCCTGTCTCAATTTTTTGGGGGGTGGGGTGACAGGGTCTATTATGTAGCTCTGACTGTCCTGAAATTCTGTGTAGACCAGGTTGGTCTTAAACTCAAAGATCCATCGGCCTCTGCCTCCTCTTGAGTGCTGGGATTAAATGTATGAGCCACCATGCCCAATTTAAAGCAAAAGCCTAGGGCCTAGAATGTAATTTGGCGATGGAGTAGTAGGTGAGGACATAGCTCAGCTGGTAGAGTGCTTGCCCAGCATGAGATCTTAGGTTCAATCCCCAGCACCACAGAAAGCAGGTACAGAAATGAGGTCTGTGAGCCCAGCACTAGGGAGACAGAGGAAGGACAGTAAAGCTCTTCCCCTCGGGCATACACTGAGACTCAAAAGACAGAAAAGCAAAGAGGCCCAACTTTGAGCATGAAGCTCAGCTGTACCGTCGTGGGCCCTTGTCCTTGCACGCTCTGGACCCATAGACTCAAGGCTCAGGGGCTGTGGTGCTTCTTTGCCTGGGGTAACTGAACACGCCTGACACTGGCTGAGGACAGAAAGGGCTTTTCTGTTCCAGGTCTGCTTCTTCTTTAGAACCAAGGAGTTTTTCAATTACAGCCTTTTCTCCTCTTCACAGAAAGCCTCTTCAATGAGAGGTTTATAATCTCTTCTGGGTCCTGGAGGGCACCATTCTGAGATGGCCAGAGCCCCTGGGAGGAGGTAACACGTGCCTATGAAGGGGGCTGGGTGTGTAGCCTGGCATGGATTGAAGGGAAGATTGGACAAAGGCCCTGCAGCTTTGCTTCCTCTGGCCTATTTCAATCCAAACCACTCAGCACTGACCACTCACACATGGCTGCCTCTAGGCACAAGCTCTTTTCCTTACTTAATATGCTTTAACCCAGCTACCACCTTGCCCTTGCAATCACTAAACCTGGCTTCAAATGCTTTGACATCTAAGGCTAAGAATGGAAACATACATGGCATTATTTGTGACCTCTGAATAACACGTGTGTGTGTGTGTGTGTGTGTGTGTGTGTGTGTACAGAAATGATCCCCTTGGGTGTGTGTGTGTGTGTGTGTGTGTGTGTGTGTACAGAAATGATCCCCTTGGGAAGGACACTTATCTCTGCCAGCTCTGACAAGGAAAGAAAAGCAAGGCAGGAACTTCCCATGGGGCCTGCATCTAGGAAACACTCTTGCTAAGGCTCCCCCAGGCATGCTGTGCAGAGGCCCAGGGGCTAGCTAACAAGCATCTTCAGAAAGGGGATGTTGGCCCAACCCCAACTCTCTTTTCAGATGTGCCCATGGGAAAACCTCTGGTGGACTCTGAGAACGCTATGGCCAGGCCTGGAAAGTAAGATGATCACGTTCTGATGGCGGAGCCTAAGCCAGCCCAGAACCAGGACAGTTTTAGACTTTGGAGTAGTGGTAATACTCTAGTTCCAGAATCTGACAATCGAACACAACCTGGGATCGCCTTCATCTGGAGAACCAGCAACAGACTCTGGAGGGATGACATACTGCTGCAAAGACTTCAGACACAAACTACCCAGAGGCAACTCTGGGGCTGACAAGTCCTCAGAGTCAGCCCTGTTTGGCAACTTTCCAAATGCACACCTGGAGCATCCTGCAGGGAGTCGGGGAGTGGTGTGGGAGCAGTGCTGGATCTGCCAGGAGGCCCCACTTTCTCCTTCTACCCAGCAGGGGGAATGTTTGACAATGTCTACACAGGAAACTTCTGTATGTTTAACTAGGAACACCCTTGTCCAGGATCATAAAAGGAGCTGGTTGCCCTTGGTTACAAAACATGAATGGCAGGGGCAGGAACACCCAGATACAAGTGTGCAGAGGCCAGTGTGCCAGGCGGCCATGGTCCAACCCCGGCAGTGGCTTCTCTGGAGTGTGTCCCCATTTCCTGTGGCCCAGAGCCTGCCTGGCCTGGCAGCATTCGCCTATATCTGGAACCCAGCAGCCACAACAGTTGCTCTTCCAGGGCTGGCTCCTCTGTGTCCAACAGCAACTTTAATGATGGATCCTGGCTGCCCCTGAGGCTCGAGCCAAGCCAATTTGGGAAGTTTCTTTCACTGTTCTGAGGGGAGGGAGCAGATGACTCTTTAAGAGCAACACAGACCCAGGGGTACAGCTCAGTTAGAGGCCCTGAGTTCAATCTGAAGCAGTACACCAGTTAAGACTAGGTGTACCTATGCATACCTAGATGCCTACAGGCAGTTCAAGGTCATCACAGACAGGCTAGCTAAGACCTTGTCCCAGTTAGGAGAGGAATCAATACAAACACGAACTGGTAGTCCATACCATAGTCCCAACACTGTGGAGGCTGAAGCTGGATCGTAAATTCCACCCCACCCCGTGAAAAAAACAAATAAACAAAACAAAGTCTGGGAATGGTGCATCATGCCTTTATCCCCAGCACTTGGGAGGCAATGGCTCCAGGACAGCCAGACATAACTAGCTCTCCTGCATCAGTCCTACCTCCCCTGGATAGACATAGCAAAGGCTTGGACAGTAACAAGTGCACAGGTCTCAACCCCCAAGACAGACTGATGCCAGCTTGAGAAGGGCCTAGAGATCCCTGTAAGTGACAATGATTCCACCTCTTTCCTACAACCTGCTAAGTGGTAACTTGGCTCAGTACAACGGGTTCTGGAGTTAGTCGGGAACACAAGACACACCTGTTTCCAGTCCTCAACGTTAGTTAGAAAACTTCAATAATTCATCAACAATGAAAAACCACCCCTCAGGCCAGGAAACACCCATGAAGCACCAACTGGCACCCTGGCACCTGCACACCCTTGCCTCTGCAGTTACGGGGATGTTTCTGATGTTCTTGGCAATGGCAATCAAAACAAATGGAGCTGCCCTTCTGGGTGGGGGGAGAACCGTCTATCAGAAAGGCAAAAACCTTCTGCACACATTCTGACCAGGTTCTGAATGCTTTTCAGTATCATTGATAAACAGGGACACAAGCAGTGTGCTGTTCAGCCACTGGCTTTGGTGATATGGGCTTTGGGGAAGATTTATGAAAAAGGTTAATGAAATGCCTGGCCAGCCACCACTGCTCCCAGCACAGGAAGGCTTACGCTCTCAGTAAAGGCAGAGCGGGGCTTTGGATCTCTCAATGCACTTTCGTACTATGCACGGAACACCTGATTCTCCAGTCACTGGGGTGAGCACGGCAGTAGGTGCTCAGAGTTGAAGAAACACAAAGCCACAATGAGCAGCTTTCCTTGCTAACAAAGGGTAGAATTACTGGGAAAACAGGTGGACCCTTCCTACACACCCACCCACCAAACCACAGCGAGGCACCACCTCCACTGTCAAAGAGCTGCTGTGCTCAGGAAAACAACTGTTCAGGGTGTTACCTAGCCTTCCAGGTTAGGGGTCAACACTGCTCACATGCCTGCACTCTGTCCTAGCGCCCTGTACCCCGACTACCCGTGAGCACTTGGTGACCTGCCTAGCTACTGTGGAACAAGAAAGACAGGCTTCCCTGCTCTGTGAACCATCCCTTAGGTATGGATCTGATGAGACCTGGGATTGAGGACCAACACCCAACAGGTGACAGGAAAAGAACTCACTCTGGACTAACAGCCGTGCAAACGACAGACACAAGTGTCTTTAATTTGGCAGAAAGGTTGACAGTGATTCTCAACAATAAAGTTCATAAATACAGAAAAGAAAGTTTCCTCTTAGAGAATGAGGACACCAAATGAGAGCCTGCATATCTGGGAATGGCAATGACCATTTCAGCATAGGCTACACTACACATTTGCTTGGGATTAAAGAATGATTAGAAACATACATGGGAAAGCTAAGGATGTAAGTCAGTAAGCAGAATGTCTGTCTAGCCTGCATGATGCCCTGTGCTTGGGCCTCAGTGCACCACATGAGACCTGTCACAGTGGCCACATGCCTCCAATCCCAGCACCCGGGAGGAAGTAGGAAGATCAGAAGTTCAAGGTTATCCTGGTTACATAGTGAGTCTGAGGTCAGCTTGGGTTACAGAAGACATTGTCTGGGAAAGAAAAAGGAAATATACAGAGAAGCCTGGAGTGTCATAATCTGATTTAATGCCATTTCTGAAGGCAGATTTAGAGCCCAATAGAACAACTAGTCTATGCTTTAAGGCCATCCCATCTCAGAAGACAACCAAAATTAGTAAGCAGGAATATGGCAACTGTTAAGTACAATTCTCTGAAATTTGTCTACTTCAAGCTGTGAAGAAGCTGCAGCCCAGGGATCCCAAGCTGCTCGGGATGAGATGGCCCTGTTCTGGGGCCTGAGCTGTGGCTCTGAGAAGGCTCTGCAGTGAGGTGCCTGGCAGAGCCACACAGGTTGTTGGCATCAGGGTGGAAGCACACTGCAGCTGCTGAAGCTAGTTCTGCCCTACCTGCACCTACCTGACAAGAGTTAAGGGTTGTTACTTTGTTAACATGATGTAAAGACACACAGGCTGCCTATGCAACAAACCTTTCAAGTGGCGTCCTCTGAAACCTAGGAAAAGCCTATGACCTTTATTTCTACTCCTGGCTCCTGCACGTCCAATCCCAGGAAAGGGGGAAACTTCTTTCTGTCACTTTTCCCCACACCTGCCTGTGAAGCTGAGGTTCCGTTAGTGCCTTGTCACAGAGCCACAAGCTTCAGGCTTCTTTATTAGGACTGTAAAGGTCACCTGTCAAATACTTGGGTGACCTTTTAAGCATCTTGGCCTTAAGAAAAAGTGAGCTCTTTCAAGTGAGGCTTGGTCCCATTTCTGTGGTGCTTAGAACAGATCTGGAAACCAGGGTCACTTGAGTCCCTCTGTCCACAGGCAGGAGCTCCTAGGTTAGCTTTCCAGGGAGGCGTGTTGCTCTCCTGGCCCTGCACAGGGCTCTTCACCTCTTTCAGAACACAAACTCTTCATTGCAAACACCACACTGGGAGTTTTACCTAGCAGCCATAAGCACTGACTGAGAGCTATCAAATATGTCGAGGTCAGCTCTTTTTATATTAGTTAAGCAAAGATTTAAACAAGAGTGTTTTTTGTTTTCGTTTTCTTTTAAAAAAAAGTTCGTCAGCATCTGGGCCACAAACATATGCATACCTACTAAATAGAGAAAATGCAAAAAAACCAACAAAGCTCCAGTCCAGCCCCAACCCCATGCTCCATTAAAGCCTCTCTCTGTTCCTGCAGACATGGATGCTGCTTAGACTATTTACTATCAACAGTAATCCTGAGTTGGATGAGACAGCACACCCTGCATACTCATTTCTCCTTTCAGAATACCCCTCCTCAAAGGTATGTCAGAAGAATGCTTTCCAAGGAGAAGTAAGGTCCCACTAAGTGGAGCTGAGAACAGGAGGCCCAGCGTCCCTACAGAGCATCCGTCCGCTTGGATTCTTCTTCTGTCCTGTTCTTCAGATGTCAAGGGAATACTTGCTTTGCTGTCATACACTGACCATTTCCCCTCATCTCTGAAACGATGAAGAATACTGAGACACGCTGCCCTTGTACCCAGCACTGACAGACAGCAAGCAGGAGGCAGGGCTGTGGCTGACCTGCAGCCGTGCTGAAGACATGTTTGACGTTGGCAAATTCTTCACTTTCAGGCTTCATTGAAAGATGAGTATGGGTCAAAGCCAGGTACTGATTAGCAGGTCGTGTCTCTAGACAGTCACTTGGAGTTGAGAGCAGGATGCTATCCCACGCACTTCCACACAGATCCACTATTGATTGACCAGGACTTTACTCCCTCCCGTGGCTCCAATCTGCCATGTAAACATGATTTACTCTTTACTGCCACTCTGCTTACTCACCCTCTCCCTCCCACCACCGCTGACAATAGAAAATCTGAAACATCTCCTTCAGTCTGGTGTCCATCAGTGCAATCTGCTTTATTGACATAAGGCAATTGGGACAGTCTCTTTGAATGTATTTTTGCCTTTTGGAAGAGCCAGATAATAGTTTAATTCTTAAATCCACTTTTTCTTTTAATGTCCTAACATGTCAAATTCCTCTTCCTTTCTGGTTATTCCTTGGCAGTCAGCAAGTGGTCAAAGATTAATGTCCAAGCAGACCCGTACCTGAAATAGAACACACGTGGAGGGATGGCTAAAATTATGAGTTTGTGTATCCTGTTTGGCAAGAATGTGTCAACAGGGAATATCCACCATAATTAATGAACATAGGGACCCTTAGCACTGAAGATCAAGACAAAATACCAGCAGACTCCAAGCTCTCAGCGAAATCACATTTTGATTGACAGCCATGGTTTCCTACGCACATCATACAAGCTAACTGGCTTTGATTGGTGTTTTCAGTTCACGGCCATGTCTATAAAGGAATATTTTGCTTTGTTTTGTTTAGATCCTAGCAGGAGTTCCTTTGTGGTGCTCACATGAAGACACAAAGGAGGAAGGAGATATTTAGGCCAGGAGTGTTGGCACTGCCCAGTGAGGAACTGCTGGCATTTGATTCAATCCCATTTCGGGGAAGGATCCAATCAGCCACAGACCTTAGGAGTGGTCGGGCAGGGGTGGGCAGAGAACCAGCTCGGCAGCTCCCGCATCTGCCTATGCCAAGTGTTTGCACAGGTACAGTGCTGAGAAGCCACAACAGTGCTGTCTCCACGTGAAAATCTTCCTGCACTGGCCTGAAGTCTACGGTCTGCCAGCATTAATTCTTACCAGTTATACACTAGCCGCTCTGCTAAGATGACAGCAGCAGGCAGAAGGTTAAATATAAATCTACAAACATCACTAATTCCCAACCTCCCTTGAAATGAAAAATGAGGATGAATTCCTCATACACTGGCCTGATATGAGGCCTCAGTGCTGAAAACGATAAACGAGAAGCTAGAATAAAAATGCTTTCAGCTAAAATTAATTCCAGTCACGAGACTTGGATTGGATTAAATTTTAAAATCAAATTACAGCCCTCACTTTAATAGAGTCACAGTGCAGCTCTGACACGGAGGAAGCGTGACAAATGTCTTACCTTTAAACCCCTCTTCCGGCATACAAACTGCAGAAAGAAAAGAATTCCAGAGTGAAAGACAGTTTGTCAGTTAGTGAGAGCATGTCAAATGCCTCCAGATGAATAGTCTAAAATAACTTTTAATTGCTTCAGTCACCCAGAATGGTACCTTTTGAACCTATGGTAGCAATGATCTGATGACCTTTCTGTCTTCCTTTCTGCTATCAGAGGCACACATGCACCACTTAGAAAGACAAATGCTTGCGGCATTCCTGAAGACCTCATGGTTGACCTGTGGTAGCTCTGTGTGTGTGTGTGTGTGTGAGTGTGTGTGTGTGTGTGTGTGTGTGTGTGTGTGTGTGTGTGAGAGAGAGAGAGAGAGAGAGAGAGAGAGAGAGAGAGAGAGAGAGAGAGAGAGAGAGATCCCCCTCCCATCCCCGTCACTCCCACAGGACAAATGCCATTGTGAGAGATTCTGTAATAGTTTCTTTTGATATTTAATTTCCTTCTTTTTTATTTGTTAAAGATTTAACTTTTGTGTATGAGTATTTTGTCTGCATGTATTTCTGTGTACCCCATGCATGCCTGGTGCTTGCAAATGTCAGAAGCAACTTGGACCCTCTGGAACTGGAGTTATAAATTATTGTGAGCAACCATGTTGATGCTGGAAAGCAACCTGAATCCTCTCCAGGAAAAACGTGTGCTCTTAACCAGCACTCCAGCTCTATGTGAATTACTTTTGAGACAGGATTTCATACTATTGAAGCTAGACTGGCTGGCCCAGAACTTGTGGCAATTCTCCTGTCTCATCTGTGCAAGTGCCCAGTTATAGGCACAAGCCACCATTCTTGGTTCATTTTCTCTCTAAAGAATGTGTTTTTATTGTTGCCCTTATCTTAGGCTCTGATGAACTTCCAGTGAAGAGCCATTAGCTCTTCTACCACCTGCCCCACCTTGGCAACATCAAGTCTGCCCCCAGCTGCAACTGGTGCCTCTGGCTCCACCACTCTCTCTGAGTGCTGGGGAACGCCTGCATCAGTCATGTCTCTTCAACACCTAATTGCAGCAACATGTTCCTGGCCGTCACTATCACTTCCATCATCCTTGTAGAGAGCTAATCCTAACATCCGCCCCCAAATCTAGACCAATGCTTATACTATCTGCTGCACAGCCTGGGCTCTGAAATCTGCCTTCCCTATTCCTGGAAGTCCTTCCTGACCCATGCTGGTCCTAGTAATTCCCTTTTTATTCTACCATCCCTTTATGAGTACATCCCCATGTTGCATTGTAGGTAAATTCAGAGGCTCTCTGTGGGTTTAAGAGCTAATAGGCATATGAGCAGACCTGGTCACGAGCACTTCCCACCTCCATCCAAGGAAATCATCCCTAGTTCTTCACTGACTGTTCTTCATCAAGTATTTTTATGAAAGTGTGTGTGTGTGTGTCCTAGCTACCCATCTTCTCTGTAGTTTTGTTTAGTTTATATGAAAAGTTATGTTACATAGCCCAGACGGGCTTTGAGTTCCCAAGCGCTGGGACTGCAGTGCTACTCTGCCATCTTTAAGCTTTCCAGCACGTCCTACAATAGTCTTTCTTAACTTGTTCAACGACGCCCGGTGTTCCATATTCTCAGTTTGGTCGTGTGACTACAGTTGCTTATATTGAACCTATGAAGTGTGAAACTAACAACACTTTTGACTGCTCCATCACTGGGCAGCAGTAGGGTCACAATGATCCCAGGAAATGATCTGGCCTTTTCCTAGTGGGAGCTTACTTTCTTGTGTTGGTTTATTTCCCTGGAAAGAGACTCCCCTGGCACTAGCCTGTCAGCACTGTAGTAAGTGGAGGACTAAGGGGGGCACTCTGTTCGTTATAGAACAGGCCTCATTTCAACTCCTTTAGTGCTAATTCTTCCAAGTGCTGAAATGTCCCCTCCAGCTGCCGTCTGAGGAGCCCAGTGCACAGGGGTGACACAGATGGGAAGGGATGAGTGGGAAGGAAAGCAGGGTGCACAGCTGTCTGGCTGCTTCTCACACAGGCTTCCATTAAGGGTGGGAAGGTGTGCCCAGCCTTAGAGTAGCAGAGCCTCCTGCGCCTGGGTAAGCCATACTTCCCGGTGACCCCCCCCCAAGGCTTACCTTTTCCCTCATGTTAATAAACAATGACTGTTTTTTCCTGCTTTCCATTTCCCAAACCTTTACTCCATGATATGACCAATACTGGGAAATTCTGCCTTAAGAGCATGCATGCAGTAGCTCTTTTACAAGGTTAAAAGAAAAGCCTAGTGCACTTCAGTTTCTAAGATCCCACATGCTAAGTTCATCACCAGGTCCTGAAAGCAAATGGTCTTTACCTTGCATGACATCATCCATTGCAGCATAGTCTGCAACTGGTTCATCAGCCTAGAAAACAAATGGAGACAATTCAGAGCCACATGGAAGGAGGGGTGGAGGGAGGAGCAGGCTAGCTACCCATCACTCTGAAGCTGGTCCACAGTTCCAATCCTGGCTACAAAGCTGGTCCCACAGTTCATTCCCTTCTACTCAGTCCTAGCCTCGGGGAAGCAAAGGGGGTATTCCCACTTTGCAGAGGGATTTTTTTTTTTAATTTATTTTTATTTTATGTGAATTGGTGTTTTGCCTGCATGTATAACTGTGTAAAGGTGTCAGATCTTGGAATCACAGACAGTTGTTAGCTGCCATGTGGACGCTGGGAATTGAACTCAGGTCCTCCGGAAGAACAGTCAGAGCTCTTAACCACTGAGCCATCTCTCCAGCCCCTAGACCTGTTTTAGATAGAACAAGTTCAGATCCCTAAAGGCTAGCAGCTGGGCTGGCTCCACCAGCAGAGTCTGGGGTTGCCTAGTTTTGTATAAATAGCTGACACTCGGCGGGAGGGGTCCTGCTCAGATTTAACAAGTGCCAACTCTGGGTCTAGATCCTTTGGAATTCTGTATAAGGCAGAGCACTGCTTTCTTTCCCCTAAAAACATTTTTAGACGAGAAAGGTGTGAAGTAGCTTATTTAGGGGAGATAACTGCAAGGGTACAAAGAGGTGGACGGCAGTCCAGGCCCAGCCACAGAGCCACCAGACAGCCTTTAACAGTCTGCTGATTTAGCAATTCAACAGGTCTACAGTATCATTCCACAGACTATAGTTCCGAGAAGAGCCGAGTCCTAGTGGGAGGACAGGACATGCCAGAGACAGACATGCCTGTCTCCATGTGCCAGTACCTAAGCTCACTGCACCACAACTGGGGGATGACTTAAAAGACATGTCCATCCACGTCAGACATGCCTGGGACTATTCTACCACCCAATACACTGTTATTCTAGCCACTCAGAAACAAAACGGAGCAAAGAAAAGCCACAGAGCAAGGACGTGGGAAGTGGAAGACCACCTTCTCTAAAACACATTCAACACCTGCTAAATTCAAAGCCAGTTTCCACCCTGGGACTTCCTTTGTGAACGAATCATGTGTCTCAGCCCTCTTCTCTTCTTTTCTGGATGTACATGGTATCAGAATTCCAAACTCCAGAACTTTCTTTCTGGGCTTTTATTAGAATATCTGAAGTACAAAATTTTCATGCTCAAACTCCTTTCATGGGCCACAGTTACAACAGTACAAGTACTGTATGAAATTACCCCCTGGCTGTGTATAAGGGATGTATATGAAATATACTTCATTATATATATGCAGCTATTTCAAAAACCAAGATCTCTGGCCCTAAGCACTCCAGACACGGGAACCTCAGCCACACCCCTGAAGCAATATAGAAGTGGAGGCCACACCATTGGGCTGTGCCCACTGTGTCTAGAGCTATCTAACGAAATCACAAGAAGCCCTACTCTCAATGAGATTGTCATACTTTTTATCTCCTGGCTAGTTATTTTTGTCAACTTAATATAAGCTAGAGTTATCTGGGAAGAGGAATCTCAACTGATAGAAATGGTTCCATCAGATAGGCCTGTAAGCAAATCTGAGGGACACTTTATTGATTAATGACTGATGTGGGTGGGGCTGACCCTGGACAGGTGGTCCTGGGTAGTATAAGAAAGCAGATGTGACTAGGAATGGCACACATCTTTGATCTCAGCACTCCAGAGTCCCAGGCCAGCCAGCACTACAAAATGAGACCTTGTCTCAACAAACGAAAGCTGGTTGAATAGGACATGAAGTATAGGGCAGGGACCATGCTCCTCCACAGCTTCTGCCATGAGGTGCCTGCCTCAAGGCCCTGCCCCTCCTTGATGATGGACTACAACTGTAAGCTGAAATAACTTCCCAAGCTGCCTTGTGATTGTGGTGCTTACTATAGCAACAGAAACCCAATTAAGACATTCTGTTAAAATAATAAATAAAATTTTAAGTATCAACATAGTCAGCAATCCCTTCATAGGTCACACATCTGTTCCCCACTCTTTCTGGAAGGTGAGGAAGCACTGCAAAGAAGCCATGTTTTTCTGGGGGTTAACTGTCCAGCCATTCCAAAACAAAACAACCCAGGCTAGTGGTGCAGCGCTGTAATCCTAGTACCCAGCAAGCTAACACAGAAGGCCAACCTAGGACATAATAGACCCTGTCTCAAAACAATAATAAAATAAGTAAACCAAAAAGAAGTGTGCACACAAGGCAAGAGAGAGAGAGAGAGACTGCAAGAGGAGGAGGAGGGGCCCAACACAGAATCACAACCAGAGACCAGGTCACTGGGCTGACAGTCAATCCTGGTGCTGATTCAAGCTCAAGCCTTCCCTGCCTGAGTGGAATAGAGAACAGATCTATGGTCTGGAGATGCTGGCCTTTTGCTGGAGTCAGGTGGGGATGGTGATGTTCGTGGCAGTCCTCCCTATCCTCTATAGCACAGACACCAAGCCACATAAAAATCCAGAGGACCAAAGGGAGATATCTCAGTGTGTCATTGGGAACAGGCAGCGGCAGACACTGTGTCATTACCACAGCCTGTGATGATTCATGGGGAAAAGTCTCCCCTCAGCCTCTAACAGGGCCGGGTAATCAAGGGGGGAAAAGCTCCCAGTCACTGAGAACCCTGCTCTTCAAGAACCCACGTTCCTTCCCCAGCATCCTTTAGCCAGGGATCCAACACTGAAGCCTGAGCAGCTGGTGCTCACTCACTCACCCTTAGTAAAATGACCGACTCAGGGATGACACCAAGGGCACCAAGGGTGGCGCAGTCATCACTTAAAATCTTTCCATCAATTGACAGGTTCTGGTCAAAAGGAGCGACTGAAAAGGCATGCATGATCTGTGGAGACAGAAAAGAAGAAAGCTATACAGAGGATCACACTGAGCCCTATAATACGCTTGAAAATAAAACACCTTCTAAATACAACAACAACAAAAAGGCTCCAAAGTATAAAAGCAACCAGCCCAGCCCACTTGCTACATTGCTAGAGAATGTCCCTAGGAGGCAGAGACAATTATACATTCAAGTAGGTTGTTCCAGTGTCCTGTTGCCTCCCCAAGGCTATCAGGTGGAGCTCAAAGGTGTGGCTGTGTTGCTTTCCCCATACTTCATCAAGACCACCCCATTCCTAAGCTGCCCTACATCATCTCATAAGCAAGTATATGTGCTCACTCAAAACCACTTCTATGAACATGGACGAATGCTCACTTAAAAACATTTTTTAGGCTTTAGTTGTCTGTTGCTATAGTCCCATTTATGGAGAGGTCAAAGAAGGGTTTTGTCACTATGTAGACCAGGCTGGCCTCAAACTCACAGAGATCTGCCTGCCTCTGCCTCCTGAGTGCTGGGATTAAAGGTGTTGCCACTACTGCTCAGCTACATTTTCTAACTCTTTATCAAGCAGCCTGGACTATGTCATTCAGATTGGGAACTGTCATATATTTTAAGATCAGATGTGTTGAGTCTCTGGGAGCCAAAATATAACTTTAGGGGAAGGGCCACATGCTTTACCCTGAGGCTGTCCAAGCAACAAAAGTCAAATACATCCCAAAACACTATGACATGTAATCCCTTCAATGTCTTTTCGGATTCAGAAAGCTTAAAAATAATTTCATTTTAAGCCAGGCTTAATGGGTAAGCCCTTATTTCTAGGCACTTAGAAGACCGAGGCAGAAGGATCAAGCTGGAGACCAGCTAGTGTAATTAGTAAGATTCTGACTCAGTGACAGCATACTCCTGTAGTATGACAAAAGCCCCGAGTTCAATCCGTGGTATCACAAAATAATAAATAGTGTTTCAATGATTTCTGGATAGTAGTTACATCCAGAGGATAGTGGGAAATCTTGAAAAGGCACTCAGACACCAACAGTGACACTCTTTCTATTCTTAACAGGAAAGGTAGTTTTAATAATATTCACTTAAAATTCCAGAGGCAACAGCCTGTGTAGGATGTACAGACAAGGCTAACTCTGCCAATGCAGACCAGCACCCCAACAGGTAACAGGTACACCAGAACATCCAGCAGAGTTTCAATGGAGACGGCTGACACTGACTTCATGCAGGACAGCCCATTCATTCCCCTCAATATAGGACTGCTTCTTTCTATCTTGGAATGTCCATACCATGAGACGGGACAGCAATACCATCTCTGAGGGGTTTACACATCTGTGAGGGGTTTACACAGTGTTCTTAGTACAGACTAAGATATGTCAGTGTGTTTAATAATGCATATGGTACATAATGACTACTGTACTACATACTGGAAATGTACCCTAGACCAAGCCCCCCAGAGAGTCGGCTGTGGTACAGCTGTCCTTATGGGGTGACACACGTGTGCAGGATCTCCCAAGACACAGAGGAAGAGAGTCAGTTCTACAGCAGGGGCTGAGACAAGGTGTAGCACAATAGGGGCTAGGAGAAGACAGCACTGAAGAGAGACAAATCAAGACAGGCTCATGGACAGTAACTGCCTGGCTGCATGGCCTGCATGGGGTCCAAGTGTCAGCATACAGTGTAGGCTGCCTGACAGTGACCTGCCTTCTCAACTATGGAGAGTCTCAGGAACAGTCAGCACTTCAGGCACTTTGTCCTGTGAGCAAACTCTCCCCTTTCTAAAGGGCCAATGTCATTATAACATCTTTGTTGAAATACAGTTTGGCACTGGAGAAGGGAAGTGAAGAACGACTACTTAGCATGACTACTTAGGCTTACATTTGATCATTCATTCAGCAAAACCAAACCAACAGGAGAGAAGTTACTGAATTATCGACGGACAAACAACTATGCAGGCATCTCCCTTTCTTAAAGTTTGTTTTCAAGATTTACTTATTGTATAATGTACGCCTGCATGGATGTTACGTGCACCACTTACTTATCTGCCTGGTCCCTACAGAGGTCAGAAGAGGGCATCAGATCTCCTGGAACTACAGTTACAGATGGTTGTGAGATACCATGGGGATGCTGAGAACTGAACCTGAGTTCTCTCTGCAGTAAGTGCTCCCTTTCTTAAGTACTGAGCCATCTCTCTACCTCCTAAAGCAACTTTAAGGTCCTAAGTAAAAGCCTACGGTCAAGCATCTACAACCATGCACTTACATGGTGGCACAGAGTGCCGCCCAATTTACCCAGAGCAGTGTGTCCAAAGAAAAAGCTCCATCCTACGTTAGAAAATGAAGCACAACAGGGTTGGAAAAGATGGCTCAGGGGTTAGGAGCACTGTCTGCTCTTCCAGGCTCAGTTCCCAGCACCCACATGGCAGCTCGCAGCTGTAATTCCTGTTCCAGGAGATCTGATTTTATCTTCACACCAATGAGCATAAAATAAAGTTTTGGGAGGATTTTTTGTTTTGTTTTATTTTTAAAAAGCACCCACTATTACCCACCAAGAACTATATGCAAGTCCACAGAGCTGTGGAGGGTCATGGCTGCTCTTAGAGCCCCACTGAGCAGCTAGGGGAAATTCCACAACCCTTTCTTTGGTTCCGTTTGATTTGCAGTGCTCTTTGAAACAAGAGTGGGAGATTGAGAGGAACACCACAAAGGGATTACTGAGGAAAAGAGCATGCGGGGTTTCAGCCGAGCAGCTGCTGCCGTTAAGCAGTCCATGCAGGTAACACACTCCCAGGGGGAGAGGTTATTTCTGCTCTTCTGATTTATTTTTCAAAAACCATGATCCATAATACAAGCAGCACAGGCTTTTAGAAGCATCCTTGTCCACAGGGGCTCTTTTTGTAATTTAAAGGTTTTGAATGCTCGAGGTTTACCACTGACAGGCAGAAAACCGGTGATGAAAACAAGCCTTCTCAGATGTAAAGGGCACAACAACAGAGGGAAGATACTATGCCAACACATTTATTTTCAGAGCCGTGGGTTCAACCAAGGGAAATGCTGTTCTCAGGACAATCTGGAACACATAACACCCTCAAAGGAAGCCTGTACTTTTGCCTCAATTACAATGATAAATATCAGCAACAAGAAAAATGCATAGCCATGAAGGCCACCACATAAAGGCAGCAGACAGGGAAGCGTGGTCAGCTTGTGGAGCTCCAACACTGACTCAAACCACAAGGGCCAGACTGTTTGTCATGGACATCTTGAATTTATCTAGCTTTCTACCGAAGTTCTGAGATATACCATTGGAATGCACACTTATGGAATCTTTACTGATACCAAGAAGTAATAGCATCACAAAGAAATTTGGGTAATTGCCTGTGTTATAATCACTTTATGGATTTGTAAGAGAGTGTATGGAGGGGGCACTGATCAACAATTTGAAAAAGGCTACTGTATAAAAAAGAGGTGAAAATGACTTAAAAACCTACTAATTGGTGGCCAGGGAGATGCCTCAGGGTTGAAGACAATTTCTGCCACGCCTAATGACTCAACTTTGATCCTTGAGAGAGCCTACTCTTGTGTGCAAAAGTGCACACCATAGAATACATGCACCCATATGCATATCCCACACAAAATATACATACACAAAATAAGCATATTCACACAAAACAAGTAAGTAAATAAATAGATGTAAAATATTCTAGCAAATAGATACTAGGAAATGAGAGGCATAGGCAGGAGGATTATTCTAAGATTGACTTGAGTCAGAACACAGCAAGGCCCCAAACAAGAAAAACAAACCAACAGAAGGAACCGGAGAGAGATCAATAGACCACTGTTCTTGCTGAGGCTCACCACTGCCTAGGAATCCAGCTCCAGGGAATCCCACACCTCTCTAATTTTCTTAGGCACAACCGAGACACAAAGGCAAATAAATAAAAAAAATTAATTAGAGCTGGCGTGCTGGCTAGTTTGATGCCAACTTGACACAGCTAGAATCATTTGAAAGGAGGTAACTTCAACTGAGAAAATGCCTCCATGAGATAAACAATAGGGCATTTTCTTAGTGAGTGATGGGAAGAGCCAGGCCCACTTTGGGTGGGCCATCACTGGACAAGATGAAGAGGGGTGGAGAGCAAGCGAGTAAGTAGCACTCCGCTGCTTTAACGTCTG
The DNA here is from genome assembly GCA_004025045.1 of Sigmodon hispidus. NCBI lineage: Eukaryota > Metazoa > Chordata > Mammalia > Rodentia > Cricetidae > Sigmodon > Sigmodon hispidus. Next base: position 19,040 of record PVIH01002398.1, on the reverse strand, counting down.
CCGCCAGGTTCCTGCACTGACTTCCTCCAGTGATGGAATACAATGTGGAAGTGTAAGCAAATAAACCTTTTGCTCCCCAAGTTGGTTTGTCATGACATTTCATCACAGCAATAGTTACCAAACACAGGACAGCAGAGGAGATGGCTCAAGCAAGTCAAGACCCTGTCACCATGCCTGGCCATCTATTTGAATTAGAACCCTAGCATATGACCAGAAGAAAACAAATTCCCCCAGAGAAAAAACTGTCCTCTGACCCCTACCATACAGATCCACATGCACACAAAAGAAACAAGCAAATATCAACAACAGCAAAGAGCTTCTGTATAAGCTTAAGGCTCCAAGTTTGATCCCCAGAATCCACATTAAAAATGTGAATATGCAGGGCTGGAGCAATGGCTCAGCAGTTAGGAGCACTTGTTGCTCTTGCGGCGGACTGGTAAATTCCCAGCACCCTCAGCTCCTCCGTGTACCTGGTACACATACACACATATTCTCTCTCTCTCTCTCTCTCTCTCTCTCTCTCTCTCTCTCTCTCTCTCTCTCTCACACACACACACACACACACACACACACACACACACACACACACTAAATATCTTAAAAATCTGAGTAAGGGGCTGGAGAAATGGCTCAACAGTTAATAGTATATACTGCTCTTGCAGAGAACCTGAGTTTAGTTCCCACAGGCATGTTGGGCAGCTCACAAGTGCCTCTTCTAGACTCTACAGGCATCTATATTCACACACACAATTAAAAAATAAATAAAAACTATAGATGTAGCAGTGTAATCTCTGTCTGAGGAGACAGGAAAAGATGGGACACCTGGAGCCTTGCTGGTCAGCTGACCTAGCCTTTCTTAGTAAGCTCCAAGCCAATGTGACCCAGTCTCAAAATACAACGTAGGCCCTTGAGATGGCTCAATATAAAAAGAAACCAGCTGTTACATGGTGTGGTAGAGCTCTCAGGAGACAGAGTCAGGCAGATCTCTCTGAGCTCAGGCTAGCCCATCTGTACAGTGAGTGAACTGCAGGCCAGCTAGACTATATAGTGGTGCACTGCCTCAAAATGAATGAACGAATAAAATAAGTAAAGCTCCAACCAAAAAAAGACAAATCTGAGTCCTGAGGTTGATCCCTAGAACCCATGTGAAGGTTTCTTCAAATGTCCACATGACCCTTCATGGTATACAAAACACCAACACACCAACACTCCCTCCACACACTACCCAATAAAATTTTAGGGGCTAGAAGAAAGATTCAGTGGTTAAGAGTGCTTGATACTCTCTCAGAGGACCCAGGTTCAATTCCCAGCACTCTCATGGTGATTCACAGCCATCTCGAACTCCAGTTCAAGGAAACTGAAGACATGGTTTTCTTCTCTCCAGGCACCAGGCACCCACATGGTCTACATGCAAGCAAAACAGTCATACACATAATAAATAAACCTAAAAAACTACAACACATAAAATTTTAAAATAAGATGGGAGGAGGGAACAAGGTGGACCGCTCCTTACTTTTGGTCTCCAGGTGCATGAGTGCACACACACATTCACACAGACATACATATGTGCAAACTACATAGAAAACAAAACAACAACAAAAACAGCTTCTGACTCATCTCAAGAACAGCTGACAGTGTTATTTGTGTTTCCCTTGGCAACAGACTCATACTCCTATACGTGGTCAAAGAATAACACACCAGCCAAGGAGGGAGAGAACAATTATTTGGAACAACAGAGTTTCTGATAGATTATCAATCTCTCTTGACGCCCACTACATGAAGGCAAACAAGTATGTGTGCACACGGCCAAGTATCATCTGCCACTAAGTTTTTTTATTTTTTGTTCCAGCTAAGAGGTAGAGGCCACAATGATCAAGGTAGTTTGCAACAACCATCTGGGAAAGTCCATGTCAAATGTAGCACTAATAATAAAATGGGGGACCCAAAGAAACTGACAGCACCTGAAATTGGCACTTGTTGCAACAAGGTCATACTTATAAAGTGGCAATGGTGTCATATACCTTTAATCCCAGCACTTGGGAGGCAGAGGCAGGTATTTATATTTCTAAGTTCAAAGTCAGCCAAGTTCCAGGACAACCAGGGATATAAGAGAAACCTTGTCTCAATCCCCTAACAAAAAAGTGGTACATGATCTTTAAGGACTATGTTGTATCTCTGGAACATTATGAAATCAAAGCCAGAATGAATCTGGAACTTCATTATCAACAGAGAGGAATTCCTAGACCCTGGATGTCATTTTTAAACAATTCACATGAATGGTCAGGCATGTGCCAATCCCATCACTCAGGAGGCAGAAGCAGGTAGGTCTCGTTCCAGGACAGCCAGGGCTACACAGAGAAATCTTATTATGAAAAACCAAAAACAAACCAAACAAACAAACAAAAAAATCATATGAATAAAAACTTTGATGGGCAGTGGTTGTTTTTAGTTGGGGTCCTACAAGTAATGTGAGATGTCTTTCTGTACACTGCAAATATGCTTCATATACTAATAAAAAAACTGTTTTGGCCTATAGCAAAGAAGCTCAGAGGTAGAGATAAAGATGAAGAAAAGCCAAGTCAGGAAGAGATGCTGCAGGCTGCCACCCAGAAAGCAAGATGTAATGGGACACCCATAAAGCCATGGAGCCACGTGGCGATACGTGAATTAATAAAAATGGGTTGAGTTGTAAGAGCTAGTAGGTAGTGAGCCTGACCTACAGATCAAACAGTTTGTAATTAATATTAGCCTCTGAGTAATTATTTTATAATGAGCTGCGGGACTGTAGGTAGGAGAGCTTTATCCAGACCAGGACAGTAAATGTTGGGCTACACTGTAAACATTTAAAAAACAAAAAAGCCCTTTCCCAATGGTTTACTACCACAAGCAGGCAGGTTAGTAAACGCTCAGCCCCAGAAATAAAAGTTGGCTATATAAAATAGAGAAAAGAATGTAAGTCTTGGGAGTCCAGGAAGACATTCAATTTCCCTCACCTGAATCTTCAGTTCTTTTAATGTCTGATTAGCTGACACCAGCAGAGCCTTCTCTCCTCGAACCTTCCTGTGTCTCGTGCTCCGCCGAATGACCTGCTTCTGGTAGGCCACGTAGCCCTGTTGGGAAGTCCTCTGCCGTTTGGTACCTCCATTGCTCTGCAACAAGATTGCCGAGAGAAAACCCTAAGATTACCGTGTTCAGGAGGTTCTTCAGGCAAACAGAAGCTGTACACAACTGCTCCTGAAACCCTCTGGCTCCAGCACAGTGAGGCCAAGAGTCTACAGAGACTAGAAGTTTCACATATAATTGGGGGGTGGGGGAGGAGGAGAGTATAAAAATGTTTGGTATAAGAAACATTCAAAAGGGGGCTGGAGAGATGGCTCAGCGATTAAGAGCACCGTTTGCTCTTCCAGAGGACCCGGGTTCGATTCCCAGCACCCACATGGCAGCTAACAACTGTCTGTAGTTCCAGTTCCAGGCAAACACCAAGGCAAATAAATAAATAAAAATGTTAAAAAAAAAAAAAAGAAACATTCAAAAGAAAAGAAAGTTTTGCCTTCAACCAAGAACAGCACCTGAGAGGTAAGGGATCCTAAGAGAGCCTAGGGCTATACAAGACCCAAGGCCAATGAGATGGCTATCACTGCTGACTTGACAGTTATAATATGTAATTAAAAATTTAAACCAGCTCTCTTGATGACTCCCGTGTGAAGGGCAGTGTGTGTGTACACAGCGAAGCATCATTTGTATATAGAGACATTGGCTATTTTGTCCCAGCGACAAGGTCATGGCCACAATGATCAAGGTGGTCCGCAACAACCATCTGGTTGTTCTCCAGGACCCACGGTGCAAGGTGAGAACCAACTCCTGCAAACTGCCTTCTGACCTCCACTATACCCACACATGTACACACAAAATAAATATACATGAAAAAGTTAATTAAAAACAAATAAAAACTCCAGTGGTGGCATCTTTAACCCCAGCACCTGGGAGACAGAGGCAGGTGGATCTCTGTGAATTTGAAGCCATCCGGTCGAGTTCCAGGACAAGCTCTAAAATTGAAAAGAGAAGCCCTGCCTCAACAAAACAAAAACCTCAACAACAACAAAACTACAAGCCAATAAATGGAAATTTCAAGATTTACAAAGTAAATAAATTCCTAGTTGCTTTACACATTTTCTTCTGGGAGAGTTATGTACCAGAGGCTAGTCCAGAACTCCCCCTTCCCGTCTTTGTCTCACTAGATACCCTTGACCTCCTCCTGTTTCTGCCCCCACAGTGTGTCACCCTGGCAGGTTTATGGTGCTGGGGGCAGGAAGCAGGATCCTGCACTTCAGGCAAGCATGCTAACCAATCAAATATGTCTATGACCCCTTCTTTTGAGGATGATAAGGAAATAAATACCAACTGTAAAATTAAAGGGTAGGTTTACTCAAAAAATCGAACATATTTTATTAAAAACAAGACATACTATGTTTTCTTGATATATCAGTGGTACTGAGAGGGAAATTGCTATAAAATAGTCTTGTAAAAACTGCTAAAAATAAATATAAATGAATGATCAGGCCCAACTTGCAACTTATAGAAATGCTGATCTAGAATACAGACAAAAGTTAAGAAACAAGGTGAAGGCGGTTTCCTTGACCCATGTCTGGACTGAAACCACCCAGAGTCACACAGAACATGTCAGTTAGGGTCTGAGGGGGAGCTGGTGGATGAAGTTGAAGCACACTGTAAGCATCGCATGGGAAGCTGTGTTTATGTTTACCTCTGGGATACACAGAATCAAGTATTTAGAACATCATGATCATAGCAACTGACCTAAACATTCACAAAAGCACAGGCCTATATATGGTATATGAAACGAGCTGTACCAGTCTTCAGAAAAGAAAATAGCAAGGGGCCAAATGTTCTAGGACATTTTTCACTCTGCTTTGAAAGTGTCTCATTATGTAGGTCTGCCTTGAACTTGCTATGTACTCCAGGAAGTGGGTGATCTTGTCTTCCCAGAGCTGGGCTTAGCATGTGGTGGCTCTCTACTTACAAATGCCTCACTAAAAGGTTAACAAGAAGTCAAGTTTGCCTGTTAAGCAGGCGAGAGAACAAAAGTGGAATTTTTCAAAAAGCTTTTCTTTCTGGTTTAATTATATCTGGGTAAGAAGACTACAGCTCTCCGTTGGTTTCCAAGATGTCACTAAGTGCCAATTGTGGTGAAGGGTGCTGGGGCCACTGCGGATCCATGTGTCCCATTCGCATTATGAATGTGGTCTGCAATTCATAAGGCAGCTACAAGGGCACAGACTCATCAAGAACCTGGTCTCAGGGCACTAGCCACTGCAAAGCTCTGCCCACGACAGCCAGAGCTTCCACACTCATGAATATGATTCTAACATTCACATTTAGCTGTCCTGAAAACAGCATCCCAGGTGAATACCGATTCAACTGTGAAAGTGGATGGGAGGTTATCTACAGGCAGAAGATATCTGCTGTATAAATCCAGCCTCAGCTCATGCCCCACCCAGCAACTAAGATCATTTTAAATTGATTTTAAGAGGATCTAAAGGCTTTTCCTGGAATTATTTTTAACTCATGTTAACCCACTAAAACCAGTACATTGGTGGTTGTTCCTTTTTCAGGCACTGGTTTTAAAAGGCTTCCAATTACCTAAGTGATAGATATCCACTGAGTGTATCATTAACCTGAATTTTAGATAACATGGAAAGAACTGGGTTGATCTGGCTTAGAGAGGAGGGAAATAGATTTGCTCAACCCCATTAAGGAGCACCAAGGCCACGATTTATGGCATGGATTTACCACAGTGCAACCAGTCACCATGTCCTGAGACAAAGACAGGGGGAGGGGAGGGTGGCACTCTGAAGACTAGGTATCTCCCCCCCCCACTAGTTACTATGCTCTAAACAGAGGGTTAGAATTGAGATCCTTACCCTGCCCTGAACCAAAAGTATTTAAAACATTCTAGAGTATTACAATATCCAAACATGGAGAAGGGAGATGGAGGAAAATTATAATGTGTACAAAATAATTATGGCATAAAAAGCAATGCTCTCCAACACAGCATCATATTTGTGCATGTGAGATCTGCTGCCATCCACAAAAGAATTCCACATCCACCTGAAAACACTGTTGTGGTCATGACCACAGTGAATAAAACTGGATGTTCAGAGAAACAGTCAGCCTTTCAAAGTCTGAATTACATGAAAAATGTAGAGTTAGCTAAACAACTCTTGGGCTGAAAAGCAAAGCCGAAAACAAGCTGACAAGAAATACATCTGAGAGCTACTAGGTCCATGTAAAGCCAGGCAGAGAGGCCACACCAGCAATCCCAGCAATCTGGAACCCAAACAAGAAGACTACGGGATCAAGGCCAATCTTGGTTATGTGGCACATACAGGGCCAGCCAGTCTGTGTTTCAAAAAGGAGAGCAGAAACAACAAAGAAGACTTGATTCCATCACCCCAGAAGACAGACAGACAGACAGCAGACACCAACACAGATCTGAATATGGCAATAGAGCACCTCAGTTAGAAAACCCTCAAACTGAAACATACAGAAACACACAGAATGTACAGAATGTACTAAGACCACAGGCTGGGGGGCGGGGGGAACCAAAAAAAAAAAAAAGACCACAGGCTACCAAGTTTAACAAAGGAAACTAAACTCTGCCTACCCACTGTCAAAAGGCAGGCAAAACTTTGTGGTTTTGATCTTTCATTGGGCTTTCGTTGTTCTGTTTTTAAGGATATTTTTAAGATTCCAACAAGACATGGAAAACAAATACTGACATATCCTTCCACATCAGCTGAGTAGCTACAAGTAACATTTACTTAGAGGCAACCAAGACTTAAGACTTTCTCTTTCTTATTTATATCTTATATATATATATATATATGAGTGCTCTGCATGCATCTGGTCCTACTGTAGATAGTTGTGAGCCACCATGTGGGGCTGGGAATTGAACTGAGGACCTCTGAAAGAAGAGCTTAACCATTAAGCCATCTCTCCAATGCGATTTAATACTTTCCTAAATGATATTAAAAATAGAGCAGCATAAAGAGAGTAGCCCAACCTGCCAAAGCTGAGCCTCCTGGCCTCAACTCAGCCCTCAAGCCCCATGAAAGGGGTGCAGGCCTCTTATGAGCTGAAAGTTAAGGCCATTTAACCAGTAAACAGACTGTGACCTCTGCACCTGCAAACACCTTCGCTCTCCATGCTGAGCTGAGATGGGGAATGGAAAAGACGAAGATTATAATTTTGTGTTCAAGGTGGTGCTGATCGGCGAGTCAGGCGTGGGCAAGACCAATCTGCTGTCCCGGTTCACTGGCAATGAGTTCAGCCACGACAGCCATACCACCATCGGGGTCGAGTTCTCCACCCGTACTGTAATGCTGGGCACCGCTGCTGTCAAGGCACAGATCTGGGACACAGCTGGCCTAGAGCAATACAGAGCCATCACATCTGCGTGCTACCGAGGAGTGGTAGGCGCTCTCCTGGTATTTGACCTAACCAAGCACCAGACCTATGCTGTTGTGGAGCGCTGGCTAAAGGAGCTCTATGACCACGCTGAAGCCACTATTGTCGTCATGCTTGTGGGGAACAAAAGTGACCTCAGCCAGGCCCGGGAGGTGCCCACTGAGGAGGCCTGCATGTTTGCTGAAAACAACGGTCTGCTGTTCCTGGAGACCTCAGCCCTCGACTCTACCAATGTGGAGCTAGCCTTCGAGACTGTCCTCAAAGAGATCTTTGCAAAGGTGTCCAAACAGAGGCAGACCAGCACCCGAACCAATGCCATCACCCTGGGTAATGCCCAAGCTGGACAGGACTCTGGCCCTGAGGAGAAGAGGACTTGCTGTATCAACCTCTGATGTCATGGCCAGCCCTTCAGCACTCGGGTGCCCCTCTAACCTCACTGAAGGACTTTTCCCTACCCTTGAGTCTATTCACAGGCTCCCAGGGTCATCGTACCCCACGTATCTGTATCACCTGCCTATGCCCCTCCCAGGCTAGGGGCCTCAAATAAAGCTGTTTTGTATCATGAAAAAAAAAAAAAAAATAGAGCAGCAATATCAGTGTGCAGTGACAGAACAACAAGTTCAGAGACTGCTCTACAATGGAGGAAGCTGAGGATCACTCCTACACAGGGAGAGGCTGAGCATAATTTGGCTACCCTATCTTAGGGGAAAGATGTTCCAGTTATTATTTTTTTTAAATATTTATTTTTATTTTATGTGAATTGGTGTTTTCCTGCATGTGTAACTGTGTAAAGGTGTCAGATGTTGAACTTACAGACAGTTGTTAGCTGCCATGTGGATGCTGGGAACTGAACTCAGGTCCTCTGGAAGAACAGTCAGTGCTCTTAACCACTGAACCATCTCTCCAGCCCCGATGTCCCAGCATTAAAAGGCAAACTAAGTAGAAATCCCATGGTTTTCAAAGAATCAATATTAGCTAGATGTAGGGGGCACATCTATTAACCCCAGCAGAGGCAGAGGCAGCCAGAGAGGGGAACAAAAGCAGCCAGAGGAAGATGAAGAGGGAAAAGTAGAAGCAGACAGTTATGTCAGTAAATATGAGCCCGGGTCAGTCCAGCCAGGGACAGAACGTAAAATGCCATTTCAAAGACGAAGAAAAAACTAAGGAGGGAGGGAGGAGGAGGAGTAGGCTGGAAGTGAGGTGATAGCTGAAGAAATGACTCGGGTTTTAGCTCACTGAGGATCCACACTGGTCCCCAGCATATTACTAAGACGTTCACAACTACCTATAACTTCAATTCCATGGATCCAATGCCCTCTTCTGGCTTCCATGGGTACATACATACATACATACACACACACACACACACACACACACACACACACACACACACACACACACACATATATATACACAAATCTTTCTTTAAAGCCTTGAAATGTATAAAGTGATTTGTAAAATAAGCAAGGATTACAGTGATATGTTTGTTTTCTGGAAGCTGAAGCAAATTCACATATCTCAATTTTTTAATAGAATAGTTTTCCACACATTAGGAGAGAATCTTAACAGAAACCACTCTTTAGATTTTGTTTTGAGACAGTCTTGGTCTATTGTAATGAGAGGTATCAGCCTGTCTGGCCGGTGGTCCAGACACACAGACCTGCAGTTTCAGACTGACAAGCCCAACAGTCTGTACCTGCTGCTTAGCCCCCTAACAATGATTCGGATGCTTATTTTAATTATATTTAGTTTGGCGTGTGGCTTAGGCATATTTTTAGCTAGCTCTTATATCTTAATTTATTTTTATTCATTTGTCTTCTTACCTGGCCCATGGCTTGTGTTATGTTTATATGTTGACTTTTATTATCCAATGACATTCACAGCATACAAGAAGACATACCACATCACTTGTTTTTCTAATCAAAAAGGAAGGTTTTAATTTTAACATAGTAAAATTATATATAATAAAACAGCTATCAAGCAAAAATTATAGTTATATTTAGCCTATTTGTAGTTAGTAAAATTAAAGAAAATATTTTATTATCAACTAAATCAAAGACCATAGAAGGATATGATAGTACCTGAATAAACAAGAAATGCAAACAACTTCCAAAATCTAGAAATGACAGAGATGACATCTGTCTGCCTGGACAGTCTCCTAAAGTTTTTTGTAATAATGGGGCATCTATTTTTAGCCTATAGGTCTAGAGTTTTGGGCATTTTTTTTTTTTTTTTAAATGAAGTAGAAAATTTGAAGAACTGTTTTGTCTATTTTGGCATAGTTTGTTAGTTGGGTTTTTTTTTTTGGTATGTTTTGAAGGGTGTCTGGCAGTTATTTCTGCAAAGCAGAAACTTGAAGAACTATCTCAACTTGTTTTGTTAAAGTTTAGAGGTCATCTTTTTTTAATGGAATTTGTATGTTTAGTGTAGATAGTATATTGTTAGGCAGTTGAGGAAAGAATAGTTTTTTGACTAGTGGCTAACCTTTGTCATTAAAAAATGTAAATTTTATATGGAGTTTTTTTGATGCCCCCCCCTTTTTTTTTTTGAAGTAGATTTGTGTTGTTAGGAGCAGACTTGTCTTAGTGTCTGGAAAAGTCTTAAAATAGCTTAAATGCTATATTTTGTAGGTCTTTGAAGTGTTTGAAGATTACATATCTAATTGAAATATATTTTTATATATCTAAAAATTTTAAATTAACATGACTATAAGTTTGTTTATCATAGATGACTATTAATCTGGATTTTTAAATTATACATTACAATTTTAAAAATTATATAAACAATATATTAAACAATATTTAGTATTAAAAATTTGTATCAATAAAACTAAAATATATATAAAGGTAGAATATTTTTAGATTAACAGTTGATTTTTGGATTAAAGTAAATTTCATAATATATCTTTTAAAATTATAATCTATAGAGCTAATTCTAGAGCAGCCAGAGGAAAAAAAGAGAAACCTGTCTTGGAAAAAAAAAAGTAGAAAGGACAGCACTCCAAATTTGTTATAATGGGGAAATAGAGCTAATATTTTCATAGTCAGAAATCACTTATAGCTGGGCTGTGGTGGCACATACCTTTAATCTCAGGAGGCAGAGGCAGATGGAGATCTGAGTTTGTGTTCTGCCTGGTTCACAGCTCGAGCATTAGAACAGCCAAGGCTATACCAAAAAACCCTTTCTTGAAAAAAAGCAATACCACAACAACAAAACCCCCCAAATTACCATGACTAAGCATCACGCCAAAATATGTATGTATCTTGGTTTAGAATTCTTTTGCAACTTAAATATTTTCCTTTTAAAAAATTATTTTGTAAATTATTACTTAATATTTTAAAGGTGCTAGTGAGATGGCTTAGTCATAAAAATGAGCACTGCTCTTGCAGAGGTTCAGTTTCAGTTCTCAGAAACACTGGTGGCTACAAAAGGGACACCCAATGTTTCTGAGGACGCCTAAACTCACATTTGTAGTGGAAAGGAGGTACTATTACACTGTGTCCCCTCTGGCCATGCCCCAAATACTGGTGTCCCGAGGCTACTCGTGATTTCCAGATACAGGCTGGCCAAGAGGCCTCGCCTTAAGGTCAAGATGTAATAGTACCACCTGCTCTCCCCTTTTGTTTAAATAAGTTTTAAACCTAAATGTAAAACGATATACAAAAAGAACAATTATAAAAGTATCACCCGGGAAAAGAAACTAGCAATAAAATAAAGTGGGGCTGGAGAGACGGCTTAGAGGTTAAGAGCATTGATTATTCTTCCAGAGGTCCTGAGTTCACTTCCCAGCATCCACATGGTGGCTCACAATCACCTGTAGTGAGATCTGGTGTCCTGTTCTGGCATACAGGCAAAATATCATACATACATACATATACACACACACACACACACACACACACATACATAAATAAATAGATCTTTATAAAAAAAAATAAACAAAGTGAAACTACAACCAACAAGAACATCAAGCACAAAACAGATATTAAATGTCCAGAATACTGGTAAATGGCAATCTTATCCTGAAGAACTTGAATCTGGTAACTAATATGCTCTTAGCTAAGGTATGAGATGATTGTAACTTTAACTACCCCATCAAAGATCTGAGGAGGGAAATATATTACTGAGCAAGCAGGAAGTGCAAGCAAGCAACATCTTGCTTGAGAAGACAGAGAAGACAGAGATAGTTGGCTGCCTAGACATTTACCCAAAGTTTATTTTGCAACGTTGGGGCATCCAATTTTTTAGCTATAGGCCTAGAGTGTCTGTCACACCGGTTTATTTCTTGTATATGCACTCACAGGCTGTAGGTCAGAAAACAGCTTGCAGGTTGGTTTTCTACCTCTCCTATGAGTCCCAAGGACCGCAGGGCATCAAGGGTGCCGATGTCTTTACCCACTGAGCTGTTTTCACAGTGGTGTCCAACCCTGGAGCTGGATTAATGGTTTTAAATGGCCTGATGTGGGTACTGAGAAGCAAACCCAGGTCTTCTGTAAGAGTGGTGAACACTCTCCTAAGTGGGTCAGTGATTACAAACTCTGAATCCTCCTGCCTTCACTCCAGCTATGCACACAGTTGTCATCACAGCCTCCTTCCTTTTCAAATATCTCTTTAAAATATTTAAAAGTGGCCTAAAACTCACAGGTGGGCAATCCTCCTCAGCCTCCCCAACAGTGTTAGTCACACTGCCACATTCAGCCATTCAGCATTCTTTGTTTCTTTGCTCGTTTGAGACAGGGTCTCTTATATGTAGACCTCTAGACCTGTTCTAGAACTCTTCTAAGCAGACTAGGCTGGCCTCAGAAACATGAAAATCCACTTGTCTCCAAATCACTGGTGCTTTAAAGGTGTGTGCACTACCATAGCCACCACCATTTCTTTTTCTTAAAAGAAATGAATTCTGAAGGGTATGTAGTCTATTTTGTGAGAGACACACACACATGAGAGAGACAGAGAGACTGTAGAAATTAAGAAAGTTGTACAGTTGCAGCATGCTACAAAAACTAAAGAACACAGGAATATGGGAGAAGTTGAAAGGGGACCCAGAACAATATCCCAACCAGGGAACAGATGCCAGGTGCCTATCTGGACTGAAAGATGGCACAATGATAGGGCAAACTTCAGTGCATACTTGATTAAAGTCAGGATCTTTCTCTCCATCTGGCTTAGCTTCTTCCTTGTCCTCTTCTGTCTCAGAACTACTCACATTCAACTCTGGAGCTGAGTCCTTCATCACCTGAATGCACCAGAAGCAGAGAGAAATGAGTCAGGCCCTAGGTGAGCATGAGGTAGGGGGTGGGCCTGCACCCATCAGATGTAGTGGGATCAGGAACTTTCTTTGCTCTTTAACTTCTTGTAGCCTAACTCTGTAGCCACCTCATCCCTAAAGTTTTAGTTTTTTATTTTTTTTTTTTGAGACAGGGATCTCACTATTGTATCTCTAACTATTCAGGAACTCTGTAGACCAGGCTGGCCTTGAACTCTGCTGGTATAAAAGGGGTGTGCCACCACAGCTGACTATGTTTTATTTTTAATTCTGTATCTGGGTGATTGTGTGTGTGTGTGTATGTATGTACATGAGTGTGCATGTCTATGTGTGTGTACAGCTCAAGTGCCTCATATTCCAGAAACATCGAATTCCTTGGAACTGGAGTTATAGGTTGTGACTTGCCTGACATAGGAACTGAGAAACAGACTTCTACATAACACAGTGGACACAGCTACTAAACTCAAATTAAACAATGGCTGCTCCTTCTACCATGTAAAAGGTAAAAAGGGTTAAGAAAGTCCTAGAAGTGAAGATGCTTATATTAGCTTCCTTTTCTCAGTATGCTTGAAAATAAAGGCCTTTGTTTTACTCTATAAAACAGACTTCTACATCTGTGATGTGTAAGTTGCAAAGTAGCCCTCTAAAACGATGTATTTAGTAACCAACTGCCTTTAATTCTCCAAACCCTGGAATTCAACTGATAAATTTTCATGCTGAACTCTCAAAGCCAATACTACCACAGAAAGTATGCTCTGAAATCACATCTACCAACTTCACCTGCCCTTTAGATCAACGCTGGGGCCCAGCCTGGCTTTCCCTTCCTATGATCCTAGCTATATTTCCACTTCCTCTAAACCCAACAGATAGAGAAATTTTTTAAACCCAAAGTTAGACAACACTGAAATTTCTATTCTTTTCCAACTGTCCAAGTTCAACTCTTAGTGGGCAGATTTGATGGCTCCTAGTCATGGCCACAAGAAATGGTACCTTTTTGTTGTCTACAACTTTGTGGACATAGATGGTGGCTTGGGTATACTCTCGTAGGTCCCTTTGCTGCTGGCACAGCAGGCCTTCTCTGCAATCTGGACAGAGATCTACAAGAAGAGAGCAAAAGTAACTGAAGAACAGCTGCAAAAAACCCATGTCAGCTACTACTACACCGTGTGTTGAGTAACTGGTGTGTTAAGCTGCACGCACACAGGTCATCTGTGTCCTGCCTGTGACTAAATGCTCAGATGACAATGCCCACAGGTCTGCCAGAAGCAGCTCAGTTTCTCCACCACCACCGTTAACATGGAGCAGAGTACTGATGGACCCCTTTCCTTCCCCAAACCAAAAAGCAGTATGAAAACTTACTAGGCTCAGAAATATACTGTATTTCAGAAGGGCTTACATCTCCCACTTCAATTCTTGTGATTTTAATTACTTTATCCACAACGAAGAGCTTTTGAATCATTTGCCATTCGCTGGGCCATATGAGAGCTATACTGTGCAAAAAAAACACAAAAAACAAAAAAACAACAAACAACATGCCTTAAGACACGTGGAGAGCAAAAGAGCAAATATCCTACAACAAAATCAATTGCACCGACAATTTATTGAAAATTAACAAGGGGGAAATGATTCATTAAATATGAAACCAGAGCAACAGTGAAACTTTATGAACAGGTCTGAAAAAAAATCAACACTGAATAAAGTAAGTTAGCCTCAGAAGATAAGGCCATTTATAGAAAACACATTAAATATATATTATAATTAAATATGTATTACATTCAACTATGTATACATTAATTCTGCTTTGGATTTTAAACCAAGGTCTCAACAAGTAGGTGAAGTTGGCCCAGAACTTGTGATTGTCCTGTCTGTTGAAGTATGCCTCTTATGATGACTTAGTGAGATAGATAACTAAAATTTAGACAGTAGTTACTACAAGACAGAAAAAGAGAGAAAAATGCAAATAAAAAGGAAGCTGAGTAAGTACTCACGGGCCTTCAACCGTACTCTGAGTTGTCTGACTGACTGTTGGGATAATGGTCATGATGTATGTTGGGTATCATCCCAGGTCCTAGCATATGCTATAGGAGCACTCCAGTGACTCAACTAAATCCCAGCTCTAAGATGTACTGTTTCGGGGCTGGAGAGATGGCTCAGAGGTTAAGAGCACTGACTGTTTTTCCAGAGGATCTGAGTTCAATTCCCAGCAAAACCACATGGTGGCTCACAACCATCTATGATGAGGTCTGGTGCCCTCTTCTGTAAAACTGTATGCATAATAAATAAATAAATAAATCTTTAAAAAAAAAAAAAAGATGTACTGTTTCTAAATGACTAATGGTCACACTGTCAACACAATAACGAAAGGAGTGAGAAGTCGAGAAGGAAATATATATTAACAATGAGTTCCATTAAGTGACCTCAAAAATATTAAAATATAAATAAACTATAGTACAGCTTCATCCCAGTGGATGTTTTAATTTTTATATTCACTTATGTTCTGCAGTGGGCCAGCCTCCTTCTCTTCTCTCTAAAGATTGACAATTGCAGAAAAAGGCAACTATTAAGTGTGTGCAAAAGCAACTGCAGTTTTTGCAGTGCTGAAATTGCCATTTGATCTATTTGATATGAGGAAACATTTTTAACTAATGTGGTAATGTAACATATCATCTGAATGTACATTTCTCGCTTTGTATTTTGCTAATGACTTATTGTTATCAATTTTATGTTTATTTTATACTATAGAATGGTGTTAGAAAAAAACCAAAATCAAGCAATTTCCTTTTTATGGGTCATAAAGCAGCAGAGACAACTTGCAATATACAAAACATTTGTTCAAATAACTGTTAAGAATGTACAGTGCAGTGGAAATTCAAAAGGAAATGAGAGCCCTAAGGTGAGAAGTATAGTAGCTGGCCACTTGTCGTTGACAATAAATTAGAAAGGTGGAAGGCCTAGGTAACTGGGTGCCACATAAGAGAGGGGTGGGGTGGGTGTGATTTTGAACTACTATCCTCTTATTTATGCAATGAAGAATCATTTCTCAATCCAACTGTGATGTGCAACAAAATGTGGGCTGTAAATGACAATTGGTAACAGCCAAGTCAATGGCTGCCCTGAGAAACTCCAAAGCTAATCCTGCACTAAAACAAAACAAGTCTGGTCACTGATGTCTGCTGCTGGTCTGATCCACTGCAGCTTCTGAATGCCCACAAAACCCTTACCCCCGAGAAACACACTCAGCAAATCGATGAGATGCACCAAATCTGTAACACTCAGCCATGGTCAGTCAACAGAAAGGGCCTAGCTCTCTATAATGCCCAATCATACAACTTCAAAAGCTGAATGAACAGAGTCGAGAAGCTTTGTCTCATCCACCAACTTCAACTGATTTCTAGCCAACAGAATACCACTCCTTCATGCATCTTGACTTAGTGGTAAGTTAAATATTGAAGCACAGGGTTTTAAAGGACTAGAATGGACTTATTTCTCATTGGCAAAAATGTTTGTAATAGTTCCTAAATTGATTAATAAAGATGTTTGAGCCTAGTTAAAATTTAAAATTTCAGCTTGAAATTGCAGGTTTTTTTTTTGCATGAACCTAATACAACCAAGACTACACTGACTATGTGTGACTGGTAATGAAGTTGACCTAGAGACAGACTGCTGGATGCCAGCAAAGAGAATGTCCGGGCAGCTGCCTGACAGCGGGAGAATAAAGGAGATGAAGAACAGATCTTCCTATGTGCTCTGCTTTACGTAGTCAGTTCATCTCGTTAAAGACTATGCAGAAGGGATATAGTGAAGTACTTCAGCACATTCCTGACAGACTTCCATGAAGACAATAATCTCCTAACCATACTTCATCATCGGGGATAGACAACCACACGAAGAGAAGAAACTCACAGTTTTGAGTCTTCTTTGGTGAGAGAAGGAAATGTAAACATGAGTCCTCCATGTGGACACAGAAGGGCAGAGTTCCCAATTGATGACACAGGAGTAGACCTTGCAGGTTTTCTATTCAAACAGGACAGGAGGTAAATGCATGCAATACATGACTGGATGAGAAGAGATCTTTATTTTATTATATTTGGTATTTGTTTTTTGAGACAGAGTCTCACTATGTAATTTTGGCTGGCATGGAATGCTCTTGTAGATAAGACCAGACTGGTCTTAAAATCATAGATTTGCCTACCCTGTCTCCCAAGTGCTGAGATTTGAGTATACCACATGCCTGGATAGATTTGATTTGGGAAAAAAAAATGTTTTCATGTGTGCACGGGGGTTGGAGTAATGTGCATGCATGTTAATGTGTGCAGGCATATGTGTGTACTGGTATATGTGGTAGGAATGTTTTTTGTGTACTGTGAATAAAGAACTGTTTTGGCCTGTGTAGAGCACTATAGAAGTGGGTGGAGAATCAGAGGCAGCCAGGTAGGAAGAAGGGGTGGAGTTTATTAGTCGCCATTTGTCTCTTGAAGAAGAAGCATGTTGGAATTTAGGTGAGCCACGGGCTACAAGCCACGTGGTGGGTAGATTCATAAAAATGGGTTGATTTAAGAAAAAAGAGCTAGCTAGTAATGTGCTTAAGATATGGGCCAAGCAGTGTGAAGTATATAAGCGTGTGATTCATTTTTTTGGGGGGACAAAAGCCGCGGGTGCGCGAACCAGGTTCCAAACCGGCGCCACATGTGCGCCAGGTCATAAATCTCCAGACCCAAACAGGCCAGAAAAAAAAAACATACTACAACAGATGGCGCCCAACGTGGGGCACGAACACCCACATAAAGCCTAAAAAAATTTAAAATGGTTTTTTAAATTACATATTTAAATTGATTTACGATACAGAGACAGCGTGGTGTTCAGGCAAAAATTTAAAAATGGCGCGTCCGCGACACACAGCTTAAACTCATACGTTTCACGACAAAATTGGCACAAGTGTAATTAATTTAAAGTTTTTGATTATATTGATCAAAAAAAAAACAGTTTAAAAAAGTTTTTCTCATAACAACATTTCCTAAATTCGTGCTCTTTGCCGACAGTGGCAAAGCAGCAGCGAGTTTCTCCGCCATAGTAAAACAGAGAGACAAAGTCAACAATTAAAGTGACCCTGACCTTTTAAAAAGCTCTTTGAGTTAAAAAATAATTAAAAATTCTCAATAAGACAAATTTAGACTCTCAAAACCTCTAAACGAGATACAATGTATATAAGATACACATAAGTTTCAGAGAGAGAGAGAGAGAAAAAAAAAAAATAAAAAAATAAAAAAAGCCCTTAAAAAAAAAATAAAAATAAAAATAAAGGCCACATAAAAATAACAAATAAACAAAGAGTCTAAATTATGTTTGTTGTGTGTTCCTTTAATTTTTTAACTTTTAATGAGCTAATTACAAAGAGACAATTTTTTGCTAAGGTTGCTAAGTTAAACCAATACTTATATTTTAAAAATGTCTTAACTTTAAAATCTGTTTATAAAAATATGTTACTTAAAAAAAGAGTTTCTGCTTTTGTCTCCACAAAAGATCAAAACCTATAAATTGGTTCTAGACAAATGTGGTTCCATCTACCAAGGCCACCTAAATAAACATTCTCAGCTTCCAAAAAGCCAGTTAAGATAATGCAACTTCAAAACTCCATGAAATTGTCATCGTCCTTTGACAACAAAAAATAATAAAAAAAAAACTTCGTCCAATTTCCCAAAAATATTACTTATTAATGCTTGTTTTCATTATAAATGATTAATGGTCATAGTCAATTTCTTAAAAAAAATAAAAAAAAATATGATACAAAAATAATTAAAAAAAATAAATAAATTTTAATTCATTAATATAAACTTAAAGTTAATTTTGTTATGTTGTTTATATTTTTCTACTCTTGATTAAGATATAATACTGATATAACTCATTTAAAACTATAATATATAATTAAAAAATACAAATTAATAGTCAACTATAATAAACAAACTTATAGTCATATTAGTTAAGTTTTTATAAATATACAAAAATATATTTCAGTTAGATAGATAGTCTTCAAACACTTCAAAGACATACAAAATATGACATTTAAAATATTTTAAAAACTTAAACTTTTCTAAACAATAAAATAAGTCTATTCCTGACACCACCAATATATTTAAAAAAAAAATAGACATTAAAAAAACTTCATATAAAATTTACTTTATGACAACAGTTAGCCACTAGACAAAAAACTGTTCTAATATTAACTACTTAATAATATGCTATATAAACTAGACATACAAGTTCCATAAAAAAGTGACCTCTAAATATAGAC